>OZ038447.1:1054944-1104944 GCA_964036265.1 Daptonema setosum | reverse complement strand
GGTTGACTGACTGACTGACTGAGTGACTGACTGAGTGACTGACTGAGTGACTGACTAACTGAATGACTGACTGGCTGACTGACTGACTGCCTGCCTGACTGACTGACTGAATGACTGTCTGACTGACTGAACTGACTGTTCTAGCTAACAGCCCTACTGGGACGCGAACCTCGGTGTTCTTTACCATCGTTCGAGCTCATGTTAAAAGACGCTGCCAAGTTGGGACTTTTACCGAAGAAGGCAACTATTGATTTGATACTAATGACGATTGAGTTGTTTGGTCTTATGTTCTTGATTTACTTCTTATATAAATTCATGTAATCAAGTGATATTTTAATTTCAATTTTGATTTTAGGTGTGTGATATTGTAATATAAAAAATATTTGTTTATTAGTTTTTTATTAAATGTGATATATCATATTTATTCAATTATTTATATAAATTCATGTAATCATGTGATATGCGCAAAATGGATAAAAGAAATATTTTTTTTAAACGAAAATTGTGATTTCCTGTATTTTCTATTGTGGTTGTGGGTTATACTGAATGTATTTTTACGTTTCACCAGTTAAATGTTAATTTACGTGAATGAAGTTTAATGGGAGTTTATTTTTTGTTGGTAAAACAGCGTTCATCAAGAATGCGAGAATCAAACTAATTTTTTTATTCCAAGAGGTGTCTACACCGGTGATGGGAAACTACTGAATTGAAATATTGAAACAGGCCGCCATTACCTGCTGTTCCTCGTCATGATCGTCTTACAGAATCTATTGACTTGCCAAAACTGGACTTTATTTTGAACCGGTGGCATATTTGTGAACTGTCCCGGTTTTTTTGTCAGAATTCGTGTGACACAACGACAGCTAATAACCATTCGATTGTTTGTACGGCTTAGGCTTAGGCTTAGTTCCGAACATCGACTCTACGTTAGTGAAGGAGATAGCTTAGCTTAGCCTTTCCGTGAATCCAAAATGAAAAAGTCGAATTCGGGATTTTGACAAAAAACAGGTACAGTTTCAAAATAGGCGAACCGGTGGCTTTTATAAAAACGGTTTTCACACATTTTGTGAAAACGCGGCAAAAAGCCAACAGCATCCGGGGTTCCCAGGCCGTCTCCGATCCAAGTACTAACCGGACCCGACGTTGCTTAACTTGACAGATCGAACGGGATGTCGTGCGTACAACGTGGTATGGCCGTAGACATTTAGCGACGAAGTTTTATCTAAAAGAAGACAAAGTTAAGCAGTAACAAAGATACAGCCTGTACCCCTCATCATCGCATGTTTTGTACACAGCCCGAGCACATACTTGTATAAACCATAGACACAGAATACGTATTGCTCGCGTTTCGAACGCTGTATGAAAAGCAACAGCTCGTTGTTTACGTCGGTTTTTACCCATTGAAACTTGAGGTAAACATCGAGCGCCCAGTCTTCGGATTGTGGCTGCTTACAGCCTTGGGATTTTTGAAAAGCCGTTCTGGTAACAGGGTGGCGCTTTTAAAATTAATCTTCTTAAAGTGAAATACAGTGGCTTTCCGATTCCTTAAATTAAAAGCTAATTCCAATTTCTACATTACGGTGCTTTTCCAAGTCATGCATAGTCCAACTACAGTAAAAACACCGGATTACTACAATACGTGATATCGAAAAAGAATACACTCACAACAAGTGTTAAAGCCCGTGTGTTGTTTCTGCAAGCAAAAGTATTGCCCAAAACGTCTGATAATGAAACATCACTAGCATCAACTCAACTCGGTTGACACCATAGTTCAACACAGTATAGCATGGGGTGATGATGATTGATGTGCGTGTTAACACTACTGTATTTGTCTGATGTTTCATTATCAGACGTTTTGGGCAAGACTTTTGCTTGCAAGCAGAAATCACTTACGGGGGCTTTATAATGAAATCGCATTATTGGCCAGGGCTGGTCTACTTAATTAAAAGTACCAGGGCTAAAAGTCCCGGGAATTAAGTACCTCATTAAGTGGCACTTGAAAAAACGGGACATTTTTTAAGTGCCACTTATTGTTTGTAAAACTTTTCTTTTAGTACCAGAATTTTTTTTGTAACTATGTAAAATACTATGGATTTCTTAGTGATAAATTGACAGAATCCAAAATTCTTTACTTTTAGCCAATTTTGCTTATAGGAAAAGTTTTACTACAATATTTACAATACTTTCAATATCTACAATAATTAAGTACCGAATTCAGTGCCACTTAATTTTTAGGCGACAAATTCAAAAGTGGCACTTTTAAAATGGAAAAAAAATTAAGTGGCACCTAAAAAAGCACTTCTAAATTAAGTACACCAGCCCTGATTATTGGCAGACCAACTGACGGACTAGTCAAAAAACCTCCAAAGGGAGGGGATTTCAGTCAAAGAAGGGGCCTTGAGGAACAAAATCTATTTTCTGAAACAGCCAAAGAGGAGGGAATTCCACTTTTCCCTCCCCTTCTCGTCCGCTAGTGAACGCACACCATAGGAAATAAATTTTACTTTTTGGGAATGCCAAAGAGGAAGGAATTCCACTTTTACCACCATTTTTCGTCCGCTAGTGGGCAGACTCGCACCAAATACCCAAAGTCTTCTTTCTTTCTCATAAAAACCGGTACTTAAGATAGCGGACGAGAAGGGGTGGGAAAAGTGGACCACAGACTCTGACGTTTTCAAAAGGTAGAACAAAAAAATATCCCCTAAGCCGTAAGGTGAAGGTAAAACGGTCTGAAAATTGCAAATTCCCACTTATTTGGAGGTTTGTCTCGTCCGCCACCAATAGCGGACAAGGGAGAAACGGAAAAGTGGAATTCCCCCCTCTTTGGGAGTTCCAAGAAGTAGAATTTGTTGCCCAAGGTGTAGGTAGAATGGCCTGAAAACTGCCGATTCCCCCTCTTTGACGAATCGCCCCTCCCTTTGGAAAATTGACTCATCCGCCAGTGGGCCAGTGCTAACGATGACTCATCCTGCAATGGTGGCACTCACTGGCCGACAAGCCAAACCTCCAAAGGGAGGGGAATTTCATCAAAGAGGGGGGAATCGGCAGATTTCAGATTATTTTACCTACACATTAAAGATCAAATTAAACTTTTTGAAAATGCCAAAGAGGGGGGAATTCCACTTTGCCCTCCCCTTCTCGTCCGCTAATGGGTTCACTGCACACAAACACTCGCTTTCCAACTAGCATAGACACGTAAGACGCATAGTTCACGTTTCATACGCTTTTTAGTAGGCCTGTAGAAGCCGTTTTCGTCGGATTTTTCCCATACAAACACAAGGTAATTTCCTTGTCCGCTCTGGTTAACGCCAGTGGCGAAGAAGATTTTTCGATAAAGCCATCGGGGTATCCGGAGGCGACATAGAAAAACCCGAGTAAAACTTTAATTTATTGTTATCGTCAATTATCTCCATGCATTCATCTTCATCATCATCATCGCTTTATTAGTGAATTTGACTCAAAACGCTGGATACATACAGTCGAATTTTTTGGTTACGCCTTTTTTCGAGAATTTTTTTGTGTAAAAAACTTTTCCCTCACCCAGAAATTGGCGTTCGGAAGCAGCAATTTGGGGTTGATAAAAAGGTTTTACACACAAAAGTTCCTAAAAAGAGTCGTAATCATCTTCTTTAGAATTTTTTTTGTGTGAAACCTTTTTATCCACCCCAAATTGCTGCTTCCGACCCCAAATTGCTGGGTGAGGGAAAGGTTTTACACACAAAAAAATTCCCGAAAAAAGGCGTAACCAAAAAATTCGACTATACATGTGAGCACAAAAATAATTACGATGGATACATGCAGAAACAAAGACCTTATGTTGTTTCTGCAAGCAAAATATTGCCCAAAATTTCTTATAAAGAAACATCAGTGTTATTACGTATGGCTAGTTTATTGTTACCGTGTGTGGCCTTGCTTTGTCCATGTGCGCATGTGAAACATTAGTGAGAACTTTGGCAGCAGTGTTACAACAACTTTGCGGCAATGAACTATTTTATTTTCCTGTTTAGAAACTTCAAAATGCGTTGGTGAAACTTATTCTGAAAAATAAATGGGTTAAGTTTTGAAATTGAAGAAGAAAAAGGCAACTCTAAAATTGGACCTAATGTTTCGCATGCGTGCGGTGTCAATGCAGGGTCACACGCGGTAACAATAAATCAGCTATACATCAATCATCATCACCTTGCTATACTGTTTTAAACAATGGTGTCAACCGAGCCAGCGATGTTTCATTATCAGATGTTTTGGGCAACATTTTGGCTTGCAGAAACAACATACGGGTTTCAAAGTCTGGGTTTGTAGTTTGTACAAAAACGTAAAAGGTGTTCTTAGTTGCTGGCTTGTATATAATCGTTAGTTTCATGGATATTTGAACAAGTTAAAATCCTTTTAACAAGCAATCACAAAACGGCAAAAAGCCTACAGCATCCGGGGTTCCCAGGCCGTCTCCGATCCAAGTACTAACCGGACCCGACGTTGCTTAACTTGACAGATCGAACGGGATGTCGTGCGTACAACGTGGTATGGCCGTAGACATTGAGAACACTGCAAGCACCAGTTTTATATGAAGCAAACCATCGTTATGCAATGACGTTACAATCGAACAGCATGTACCCCTCATCATCGCGCATTTTGTACACATCATGCACACGCACATATACTACCCATAGACACACAACACGTATTGCTCACGTTTCACTCAGCCTACAAGAAGCGATTTCACGTTGTTATCATCGGTTTTAACCCATATAACTTGAGGTAAACATCGAGCGCCCAGTCTTTGGATTGTGGCTGCTTACAGCCTTTGGATTTTTGAAAAGCCGCTCTGGTAACAGGGTGGCGCCTATTTAAGAAGTATAGTTTTACGACTGTGTATGAAAACTGCGTATGATCGCTTTGTGCATCATCTTCGGGATGAAATGAACGATGAAGCACTGATGCAGTCTACTTTCATCTTGCTCAGTCCCGTCGCCTCTTGTGTCTCATGGTCAGGCCTAGCCTTGGCGGACGAGCTAAATCCCAAAAGGGAGAGGAATCGGCAGTTTAAGGCTATTTTACCTGCACCTTAGGGAACAAATTCTGCGTTTTGAAACCGCCGAATAGGGCGAATTCCACTTTTCCCTCTCCTTCACGTCCGCTGGTATTGCGGTTAGGTGCTGGTCATAGTCCTAAATTCTAAACCCGATAGGAAGCACGAACCCATTACCCAAAACGCGTTAGTTTATTCAACTTCTCTGGCCACCACGAAAACACCGTTTTGATATGATATTAGTGTGCCAATATAAGCTTCAGTAATGGAGAAGTTCCAGTAAAAAAACACGTGTTTCACAATTTTCATTTCAAATGACTGGAACGCACACAGCCGACGCATAGCTCATGTTTCGTACGCATTATATCAATGAGTTGCCCGCTGCTATCGTCGGTTTTTACCCATTGAAACTTAAGGTAAACATCGAGCGCCCAGTCTTCGGATTGTGGCTGCTTACAGCCTTGGGATTTTTGAAAAGCCGCTCTGGTAACAGGGTGGCGCTTATGGATATTTATGTAGTGCTTTGAAGAACATTAAAATTTAAATCTGAATCCTCCACTTTCCTTTTATAGGAGAAACCCGGTACTAAAGATGACTCATTCTGCCATGAACTGCACGCAGTCACACACACTAGCGGATTAGAAGGGGTGGGAAAAGTGGAATTTCCCTCTCTTTGGCGGTTTTAAAATGTAGAGTTTGTTCTTTAAGGTGTGGGTAAAATGGCCTAATGTCTGTCGATTACCTCCCCTCTTTGGAAAGATTTCTCTCATTTTGGAAGTTTGGCTCGTCCGCCAGTGCACGCAGTCTCACACTAAAGCTTTTTAACTGGTTTTTAACGTTTTCCAGTAAGCTCAATAATTATTATGAATTAAACAATGAATCATTAAAGGAAAAGTCTGAAACGGGACGGGAGCTTCCAATTGTAGTCTCTAAACCTTGTACTACTGACTAACACACAGCGTGTACCCCTCATCATTGCATGTTTTGTACACAGCGCGGTCACGCACGTCTACCAACCATAGACACACTACACGTATTGTTAACGTTTCAGTCAGCATAGAAGAGGTAATCGCGCGCTGTTCACGTCGGTTTTAACCCATATAACTTGAGGTAAACATCGAGCGCCCAGTCTTCGGATTGTGGCTGCTTACAGCCTTGGGATTTTTGAAAAGCCGCTCGGGTAACTGAGTGGCGCCAACAAGAAGAATAATTATAAATGGATAATCGATCCACTTTATCCAATTCAGTATGACCTATTACCGGTTTACCAGACCTCAGGGGCCAATTTCTAAGATTTACCGAATGGTAAAGGTAAATGGTAAAAAAGTACCAGAATACATATGTATTTTTTACTCTGGTACTTTTTCTGGTAAAATTTACCTTTACCATTTACCAGTACCTTAAAATGAATTACCATTTTCTAAAAAAGTGATTTGGTAAATTGATGGTTTTGATGAAACATCATGTCATTCATGTGCGAACTTGTGCGATTTTATTTGATATAAAACCGAAACTTTTGTGTGTCTTCTTTTACATATTCTTGATCACTGATTTTTTTCACGAATTTTGATACCAAAAAGAGCGAAAAAGGAGCTGAAATTTTTTCGGTCGATTTGGCATTCGGGTCGGATCCGGCCGTGTCATGTGAGCTGTGGTTGATTAAACGTTGATCGAATCGAAATTACAGTATTATAGAGCTCGTGGGGACAGTATTCAATCAGCTACGGTCATTGCTGGAGAAATCGCTTTAAAACAGGTAGACTTTTATACAACACATACGTATGTGAAACGTGAACGATTCTGTAGCTGCTTTGCATGGTTTTGCTTGCTTTGTTATGTACTGCCATAGTGGCTGTCGTGTTACTCCTCGCTCTGTAGCTTGAAATCCCATCAAATAACGGGTTATAACATGAAAAAATTTAATTAAACCCTCCTTACCCTGTAATATACTGTTTCTGTATAAAAAAATTGATTAAAATTAACAGTCATCTTAACAGTCACAAATTACCAGATTATATTACCCTGCTCTGAGGGTAAGGTAAAATTTTCCGGTAAAATCGACTTTACCGGTGCATCTTGGAAACTAAATTGGTAATTGGCAACTGGTAAATGCAAAAAAACTGGTAAAATCAGAATACCGGAATGGTAAATCTAAGAAAGTGATTTTACCAGTACCAGTACCAGTACCTTTACCATTTACCTTTACCAGTCGGTAAATCTTAGAAATTGGCCCCAGTTTATCCAGCTTTTCTTGCCACAGCGGTAACATCATTCTGGTATCGGATGCGCACGAAACGTGAGCTATGCGTCGACTGTGTCCGATTCAGTCATTGGAACTGAGCAATTGCGAAACACGTGTTTTTTACTGAGACTTCTTCATTACTGAAGCCATCCTCGGCGGACGAGCCAAACCTCCCAAGACAGGGGAAGATTTTTAAATAGGGAGAATTCGGTGTGATTTATGACGTATTTTCTACACCTTAGGGAACAAATTCTACCTGTTGTGAACGCCAAAGAGGAGGAATTCTATGTACACCTTGAGGAACAAAAGATAGTTTTTTGAAACTACCAGGGGGGAATTACACTTTTCCCACCCATTCTCGTATGCTAACACCCTAACCACTGAGCTACACAGACGACAAGACTTGTGAAGCAAATGACTGCATTGAGAAACCGCTCAAATATACATAGACATTCTTTGTTACGCAGCTCAGTTGAAAATAGCACTAAGAATGACCACATTGCCAGAGTTATTTCTTTACAGATAAGGCTGCCTATAACTATTCGTCAATAAATATGTACAACAGGCGCCACTCAGTTACCCGAACGGCTTTTCAAAAATCCCAAGGCTGTAAGCAGCCACAATCCGAAGACTGGGCGCTCGATGTTTACCTCAAGTTATATGGGTTAAAACCGACAAGAACAGCGCGCGATTGCCTCCTGTATTCGGACTGAAACGTGAACATTACGGGTAGTGTGTCTATGGTTAGCAAACGTGCGTGCTCGGGCGGTGAACAAACCATGCGATGAGGAGGGGTACACGCTGTATGCTAGTCATTTGCGGAGACTAAATTATAAAGCCCTTTTTCACGCTATTAGTTAGTGATTATTCAATCATAATAGTAGAAGTAATAATACTAGTTGTAAGTGTAAGTGATCTGCTTTTCTGGTCGCCTCCGGATACCCCGATGGCTTTGTCGAAAAATCTTCTTCGCCACTGGCGTTAACCAGAGCGGACAAGGAAATTACCTTGTGTTTGTATGGGAAAAATCCAACGAAAACGTCGTCCACAGGCCTCGTCAAGAGCGTACGAAACGTGAACTATGCGGCTTGTGTGCACGAACCGGTTAAAAAGACGTTGAGTGTGTGCAGTGCTGAATGAGTCATCTTTACCATACACGTTTCTTTCATGAGAGAGAGTGGAAAACATAGCAACTAGCAGCCAAAACAAAAGACCATTTTGAGATGGATGATCGTGTTAAAAAACGCTTCAATGTCGTGATTAAGGGCACGCCTGAGCCACCCAACGTCGCCACCGCCAATGAACCAGCATGTCGGGATTCTACCAAGAATGACGACATGCAGTTCGTGCGGTCGGTGGTCGATAGATTGGGGGGCGAAGGCCAGGCCATTAATCGTGTGTTCCGAATGGGTCAGTTGAAAACGGTTGAGGAGTCAGCTGAAGGCGGTCGACTTCTAAAAGTGGTCGCCGACGGTGAGACTGCCAAGAAACTGCTAATGTCACCCAAATTTCGATCCCAATTACGCCAATATTATAAAGGCAAAATGCAGCTGCAAGCCGAGCCTCTGGTCCTCGTCAGACACGATCTGACTGAGAACCAGAGGGCCGGATTGGCGCTGGCACAGAAATTCTGCCGTTATCTCTACAACAAAACAGGCAGAGATGTCGTTGCTTCGGTGCGCGATTCAGCCGACGATGCCATTATCTCGGAGCGGTCGTTCGAGGGTGGTCGGGCTCACTATGAGTTCCTCGGCTACCCGCGCGACGACCTGTTCCGGGAGCACGGTTTCGTCCCGCCCACCACCACGAAGAAAGGCGATCAGAAGATATAGGGATACGCCGGAATACAACGTGTTAAAAAAACCAATAATTCTACTGAATATTTGAAAATATATCTCGCGAATTGCCGTTCGATAGCCCAACCATCAAAAAGAATATTTTTGGAAAAATTAATAAATGATGATCCCAGTTCAAACTCGACCGTCTATTGTCTAAATGAAACCTGGTTGTCTCAATATTTCTCTGATTCGCCTTTCCAGTTTCAAAACAGATTTAATGTCTTTAGAAATGATCGTGTAAACAGTCGTGGTGGTGGCGTGTTGATATTGGTGCCCAAACGCTTCAACTGCCGTTTTGAACCGAATCTCAGCATATCCACCCCATACTTTGAATCAATAGGCATAGTAATCAATATCAAGAAAATAAATTACACTATCATAAGCTTCTACAGACCACCTCAACAGAAAGAGAAAAACGAAGCATTGATAAATGCCCAAAATGAAATATTAAAGATTTACCAAGAATCTCTTAACCACGGAACCACTACTGTGTTAGCTGGAGATGGAAATATGCCTGAGATTCGGTGGACAGAGAATTCTATATCAAACACAGTTTTCACGAATATAAAATCGTCCATTTATAAGGTTGGACTCCACCAGGTCGTAGACTTCCCGACCCATATTGAAAACAACATGTTAGATATCATTCTTGTTTCGAACAAGAAGCTTACTCGAAAAATTGAAAAACTGCAGCGGTTTGGTGACGGCATATGTAACCCACCCTCTGATCACTTTGGAATATCTTTGACAACAAACATAGAACTTAATCAACAAATAAGATACAAATTCCCAAACTTTCATAAGGCAGACTACAACACAATGAACCTAATACTCGATTCTCAAAACTGGCATAATATTATTGATCCAAACTTGCTATCTCTAAATCAAATGTGCGAAACCTTCACGGGAATTTTAAATAATCTTATAAGCATACATGTCCCTGTATATAAGAAAACCAATACCCGTTTATACTGTGTTCAAGACCCTAACCTAAGGAACCTGAGGGCCATTGAACTGAGGTTAAAAACAAAATTCAAGAAAACAAAATGTTTGAATATTCATTCCCAACGCATGGAAATATCGAGGCAAATAAGAAAACTTGAAGTGTCATCATACTACAACAATGAAACCCGTATTCTGTCGTCAGGTAACATACATAAGTTCTGGCAATATGTTAACTCAAAGACAAAAGTTAAAGACTCACTTCCCATTCTAATCGATCAGGGAAAAGAGCTTGTATCAGATCAAGAAAAAGCAAACCATTTCTCAAACCAATTTTCCTCCATTTACTCAGGTAGCATAACCAAAGTTTGCCAAGGCAATGGTACAAACATTCAGAAACCTAAAACTAAAGTATTTTCACACAATCCAGATTTTTATCCCGTTTTCACACCCGAACAAGTTAGCGAATCCATACGATCTTTGAAAAATAATAATGCATCTAGTTTTGACAAAATACCAAACATCTTCTTGAAAAAACTGAACCGTTCAATAAGCATTCCACTGGCAAGAATCTTCAACGTATCATATTATACTTCGTGCTTCCCTTCATCATGGAAGCATGCGAAAATTATTCCAATCCATAAAAAGGACAATAAATCTCTAGCATCAAACTACAGACCGATTTCTTTAAATGCAACTATTTCAAAAGTTTTTGAAAAAATTATTAAAAAAGCTGTTTTAAATTGTTGTCTAGCTAACAACTTAATAAATCCTGCCCAATATGGTTTTCTACCGGGAAAATCAGTTGAAAGCCAACTTTTGAGATGTCATTTTGACTGGGCAACAAACAAGGATGCAGGTAACTGCACAGATATTATATACTTAGACCTCACTAAGGCCTTTGATCTTGTACCGCATAATCTTCTTATACAAAAATTAAGAAACTTAAAGCTGGCTGAACATTTCGTTGATTTTGTAATTTCTTATTTACACAACAGAACACAATCAGTTTGCATAAATAACGCTAGATCAAAACAAACATCAGTAACTATGGGTGTCCCTCAAGGTTCTGTGTTAGGCCCCCTTCTTTTTATCTTATTTATAAATGATCTACCAAATGTCGTAAAACATTCAAAAATTTTCCTTTATGCTGATGACATAAAACTATACTCAGAAATAAAAAACAATACTGACATTGAAAATTTACAGACTGATTTAACCTCTGTTCAAAAATGGATTTCAAACAATGGCTTAAAAATCTCTGCTCCAAAATCTGCAGTTTTGAGAATAGGGAAATCAAAATTCAATGCAACCTACCAAATTAATGGTGACAAAATTCCAGAAAATGAAGTTTTTCGTGATTTAGGAGTTTTAGTCGATTCCAAATTGACCTTCTCAAACCAGGTAGAAAAACTTTGCCAAACAGCCGGAAAACGGTCTAGAGTAATTAGTAGATGTTTCTTTTCAAAAAATCCAAACTTCAATATACAAATGTTCTCAACTTTCACTCTATCAACTTTAGATTTTTGTTCTTGCATCTGGTCACCTCATAAATGGGGGGATAAAGAATCAATTGAAGCTATTCAAAAAGATTTTACACGATACTTACCTGATGCCATGACATTATCATACAGAAACCGTTGTAGTAAATTCAATCTAATACCGCTTATTGTTAGACTGATTGTCAATGACCTGGTGGTGCTCCATAAACTCGTTCACAAGAAGTTCAGAGACTTGGAACCAACTGATTTCATTTCATTTAATAGATCTAGTACACGAGGACACTCATTCAAGATTGTAAAGACTCATACAGGACCGTCCTTGAAAAACCATGTTATATTCAGATCTTTGAACCTTTGGAATGATCTTTCTCAAGAATTGGTTGAAATCCCATGTTCTGTTGTTTTCAGACGCAAATTAATTGATTCAAACATTGTGTATAAGTACATCGAAGATATAAAGCCCACTTTTTTAGATAGCCGATATGCCTAAACCACAGAACTGTAATTAATTTGCTATTCAGTACCATTCCACATTCCATTAATCAATCGAATCTCGACTTTTTATTCACTATATACTTTTCTTTGATTTGTTTTTAGTATTACAGTAACGAAAGATGTATTCGTGTATTCGAACCCGTTGTTATTCCTCTCCTTAAACCCCTCCGGTTTTCGATATGTCCATCAGGACAAGTTCCGTATATGTCTGGTCGTTACTCTCACTTTTTATTTTTTATTAATTACGTCTCACTTACTTTCATTATATTTCTTTATTGTTTATTCAAAGTAATTTGTAATTCGTAATTTGTAAGACCGATTATATACGAGTCAACCCAATGAAACCATGAAACCATGAAACCATGAACTAAGAAGGGGAGGAAAAGTGGATTTCCCCTCTTTGACTGTTTCAAAAAAGAGAGTTTGCTCTATAGGGTGTAGGTAAAATGACCTAATTTATGGTACTTCCCCCTTTTCGGATAGATTCCGCTTTCTTTGGGAGATAAGGTTAGGAGAAGAATTTTGGTATTGATGTGCAGTTTCATTATATTTCATTTTTGTGGGTCACACTGTTGCACAAGCCAAACCTTCAAAGAGAGAGAAAATCTTTCAAAGAGGGGTGAATATCCAGAAATAACACCATTTTATCTACCCATTGAGAAACAAACGCTACTTTTTGGAACAGCCAAAAAGGGGGTAATTTCACTTTTCCCTCCTCTTCTCGTGCGTCAATGTTTGACCGGTGTTCCAAGTTGTTTAACAATATGTATTACTGCAACTTGTATTGGCGCCACTCGGTTACCAGAGCGGCTTTTCAAAAATCCCAAGGCCGTAAGCAGCCACAATCCGAAGACTGGGCGCTCGATGTTTACCTCAAGTTTCAATGGGTAAAAACCGACGATGACAGCGAGCATCACGTTCAACAGGAGCGCACGAAACATGAGCTATGCGTCTTGTGTGGCTGTATTGTGGCGCGTGCACGTTTAAATTTTATCAGTTGCTAAAATGATCACGTACATTTGTGTTTCTGCTGACAGTATCAGCTTGAATTTAGTTTTGTACCAATCGCTACGTGAAGTCACCGAAAAATACGTGAACCTCTGAAGACTGAATAATACTCTAGGAACTATTTTTAATTGGCGCCACCCTATTACCAGAGCGGCTTTTCAAAAATCCCAAGGCTGTAAGCAGCCACAATCCGAAGACCGGGCGCTCGATGTCTACCTTAAGTTTCAATGGGTAAAAACCGACGAGATCAGCGGGCAACTAGTTCATATAATGCGCACGAAACATGAGCTATGCGTCAACTGTGTCCGTTTCAGTCATTGGATCTGAGCAATGCAATTGTGCAAAACACGTGTTCTTTACTGAGACTTCTTTATTACTGAAGCCGTCCTTGGCGGACGAGCCAAACCTCCAAAGAGGGAGGAATCGTTGGGATTTATTATGTATTACCTACACCTTAGGGAAAAAAGTCTACCTGTTGTGAACGCCAAAGAAGGGGAATTCTACTTTCCCACATCTTCTCGTCCGCTGCTGGAAGCCGATAGGCCACACCGATACCATATCAGAATGACGTTTTCGTAGTGGTAATACAAGTTGAATAAACTGACGTGTAATGGCAGAAACTCCGGAGCAACGCATGGATCAGTCTGGTTCGTGTGTTTTGCCAAAACCAACCTTAGAACCTTGCACGAACACCCTAACCACTAAACCAGACAGGCGATGAGCCTTGTGCACCCTAACCACAGAAAAAAATAACACTTGAATGGCGCCACTCTGTTACCAGAGCGGCTTTTCAAAAATCCCAAGGCTGTAAGCAGCCACAATCCGAAGACTGGGCGCTCGATGTTTACCTCAAGTTATATGGGTTAAAACCGACGATTACAACGCGTTTTCGCCTCTCGTAGGCTGGATGAAACGTGAGCATTACGTGTAGTGTGTCTATGGGTAACATCTGTGCGTGTGCGTGATGCGTACAAAATAGGCGATGATGAGGGATACACTTCGTATGTTAGTCTGTGGTGCTACGTGAGTAATGTTGTGTTATTCCCGATAAAACTGCGCTTTTAGTCACTGTTGAATGTCTACGGCCATACCACGTTGTACGCACGACATCCCGTTCGATCTGTCAAGTTAAGCAACGTCGGGTCCGGTTAGTACTTGGATCGGAGACGGCCTGGGAACCCCGGATGCTGTAGGCTTTTTGCCGTTTTGTGATTGCTTTTTTCATTTCTGAATGTTGATATGAATATTTTCTTTAACCATTTAGTTGATACATATAGAAGCTTTTAAAAATTATTAAGAACGAGACGAAGTGATTGGAAGACTAATAAAATCTTAACATAAGTTTAAAAAGTTTAATCAAGTGCTTGGACCCGAGGTGAAGGGGATGGCAAAAAGGGAAGTACCACCCACCAGCGGACCAGAAGGGGAGGGAGAAGTGGAATTCCCCCTTTTTTGTCTTTTTTAAATAGTGCACTTTGTTCCTTGAGGTGTGGGTAAAATAACTTAACTACTGCCAATTCCCCCTCTTTGGCGAAGTTCCCCTCCCTTTGGAGGTTTGGCTTGTCCGCCCGTGGTACCACCGCCGTACCCCGTAAAAGTTATAGTGACCACTAAGCACGAACAGAATAAATTTCATGGAAACCACGATCAATGAAACGATGAAACACCTACAAATCATCAACGATGTATTAAAAAAATTACCGATAAAAAATAGTTTTTTTAACCTAATTGTCATTGGCCGTTCATTGGTCATCGATAATCGGACATCGATAATCGGTCATCGATACTCGGTCATCGATCATCGGTCATCGATACTCGGTCATCGATCATCGGTCATCGGTCGTTGATCATCGGAAGTCAAACAGCCCTCCATGAATGATTTGACTGGCCGTCATATTGGTTAAATTCTGCAATGAGCGAGCTAAAAGAAATGAGATGGAATGAAACTGAAGGATGCCCGGAATGCTTCAATAATAATGCATTTATTTACTTGCAATTATTTAAAATTCCAAATTTGTGCATTGAAACTCGGTTGTTATCAGAAATTAATACCGTATTTTCTAGAGAACACATTTAAGATTACGGTATTTTTGTTTTCGTGATAACTTAATTTCAGTTAAAATGTGTAAAATTATAACGAACTTATAATCGGTGATAACCCCCGTAGTTTCATTGACTGGAAATGGCTTTGAAATGTCGATGCATGTATCGTTTTTGTTTGCTTTCAACGTTTATTTATAAAATTAATCCCAATTAGTTGCATTTATAACAATTTCACGTCCATTGATACCACTCATTCTGTGTTTCAGCTTCCAACCATATGATGCAACCTTTTACCAAACTTTTTTCAAGCTAAATTACTCGGTACTTCAGTTGATGGTCGGCAGCAGCAATTTGGGGTTGAAGGAAAGTTTTCACACGCAAAAAAGGTTCCTAAAAAGTCGTAACCAAAAAACAATATTCAATGTCAGGAAAAGGCAGCTCTAAGGTAATCATCGGTGAACTAAACACTACACTAACTTGTTGTAATTACAAACATCATTTTATTTGAGTTTGATTTTTAGGCGCCACCCTGTTACCAGAGCGGCTTTGCAAAAATCCCAAGGCTGTAAGCAGCCACAATCCGAAGACTGGGCGCTCGATGTTTACCTCAAGTTTCAATGGGTAAAAACCGACGATGACAGCGAGCATCACGTGTAAGAGAGACGCACGAAACATGAGCTATGCGTCTTGTGTGGCTATGACTGTTGCGCGTGCACATTTGAATTTTTTACGTTACGAAACTGATATGAGCACACATGTAAGTCCGATGAAAGTATCAACTTGAGTTTACTGTGTTCGACTAACAACTGGATATTAAGGTAATTTATTAACCAACATAACTTCATTTTTATTGGCGCAACCCTGTTACCAGAGCGGCTTTTCAAAAATCCCAAGGCTGTAAGCAGCCACAATCCGAAGACTGGGCGCTCGATGTTTACCTCAAGTTTCAATGGGTAAAAACCGACGATAACAGCGGGCTGTTGCTTTATATACAGCGTTCGAAACGCGAGCAATACGTCTTCTGTGTCTATGGATAATACAAGTATGTTCTCGGGCTGTGTACGAAACATGCGATGATGAGGGGGACAGATTGTATAATTGTCAGTACTGCTTAACATTTTTTATATTGGTTAAGAAACGTCGGGTCCGGTTAGTACTTGTACCGGAGACGGACTGGGAACCGTGGACTGGTTGTTTTTTGTGACTCTGTGTTGCTTCAGATGTTTTTTTTTTAATTTCGTGAAACGAATGAGTTACACACAAGTGGGCATTGGTAAGTTCGGTAAGAAAAACGATGACTGAAAAAAGACAACAAATCAAGACTTCTCAGCATTGTTTTTCGACGATTCTCATAAACTATTGCCCTTTCTCGGTAAAAGTTCATAGGATTGTCGCCTTCGGATACCCCGATGGCTTTACCGAAAAACCTACTTCGCCATTGGCGTTAACCAGAGCGGACAAGGAAATTACCTTGTGTTTGCATGGGAAAAATCCAGCGAAAACGACGTTCACAGGCATACTGGAAAGCGTATGAAACTTAAACTATGCGGGTTGTGCGTCTATGCAAGTTTGAAAGCTGCTGAGTGTGTGCAAGCATTGCAGGATGAGTCATCTTTATTGATAAAAGTTTTTTTATTTCTTATAATGAATACGCCACGCGGTTATAAATTCGCTATTCGGTAGATAAATTCGCTATATGTCTTCCTATCTTTATTTCAAGATTATGGCATTTTTTATGTTAAAGGCGCCACTCTGTTACCAGAGCGGCTTTTCAAAAATCCCAAGGCTGTAAGCAGCCACAATCCGAAGACTGGGCGCTGGATGTTTACCTTAAGTTTCAATGGGTAAAAACCGACGATAGCGGCGAGCAACTCATTCATATAATGCGCACGAAACCTGAGCTATGCGTCGGCTGTGTACACGTATCAGTCATTTGAACTGAACAATTGCGAAACTTGTGTTTTTAGTGGAGCTTTTATATCAGTGAAGCCAACAGGGCACACTAATATTTTAACAGAACGGTGGTTACAAAGTGGAAAGATCAGTTTAATAAACTGATTGGTATTGAGCAATTGGTTTGTATCTCCTGCAAGGCTTCAATAATAAAAAAGACGTTAACTAGGCAGGCGACGAGACTTGTGCAACCAGGTGAAACGAATGACTACATTGTCAGTGCTATTCCATTACAGAGAAGGCGTTTTAACTACACATGACTTTTCCGCGATGTATAGTAAATAAATGTGTACAATAGGCGCCACCCAGTTACCCGAGCGGCTTTTCAAAAATCCCAAGGCTGTAAGCAGCCACAATCCGAAGACTGGGCGCTCGATGTTTACCTCAAGTTTCAATGGGTAAAAACCGACGTTAACAACGAGCATCACGTTCAATAGGAGCGCACGAAACATGAGCTATGCGTCTTGTGTGGCTGTACTGTTGCGCGTGCTCTTTTGAATTTTATTAGTTGCAAAAATGGTCACCTACATTTGTGTTTCTGCTGACAGTTCAGCTTGGATTTTGTATTGTACCAAGCATTACGTGAAGTCACAGAACCTCTGAAGACTGAATAATATTATAATAAACAAATTTCTATTGGCACCATCCTGTTACCAGAGCGGCTTTTCAAAAATCACAAGGCTGGAAGCAGCCACAATCCGAGGACTATACATGGTGGCTGTAAAGTAACGACGTGTTTCCCGGCCGCCCATTTCTCACAAAAATTATATTGCGTGAACAGTGTCTTTATAGTCAAACTTGCGTAAAAACACCTGAAAAATCGAATTATGTGGTCAGATTTGACGTATAATAAACTAGACAGCCGACGAGACTTTTTAAGCAATGATTGCATTAAGAAGCACTATTAGTTGCTGAGAATATGCGCCACCCTGTTACCAGAGCGACTTTTCAAAAAATCCCAAGGCTGTAAGCAGCCACAATCCGAGGACTGGGCACTCGATGTTTACCTCAAGTTATATGGGTTAAAACCGACGATGTCAGCGAGGCAATTTTACAGACCCCACAGATTTTTCGAAAGTTTATAGTTTTTATCAAAAATGGGAAACGAACCCGGGCCGCTCGCTTGCTAGGCAAGCGCTCTTGCGCTGTGCTACTGAGCCGATGCAACTAAGCTGCATAAACTCGACTATAACTGGCTCGCTACGCTCGAATGCTCTCTACACAGTGCCTATGCTACAACACGTGCAGGAACAAATATTTAAATCTTCCCTGCGGGGCCTAAGGCGCTTGTCCTCGCTCCGCTCGGACAAGCCAGCCTTACGTTAGGTTATCGGGGGCTCGCAGACAGTAAAACTTTACATGGAATAGTAATGTTGCTCGAGAAAATCCGAATTCGAAAAATCTGTGGGGTTTGTAATCATGCGTCAGCGAGCATCACGTTCAACACTAAGCGCACGAAACATGAGCTATGCGTCTTGTTGAGAATTTGTCCCAACGACAGCTAATAACCATTGGATTGTTTGTACGGCTCCGGCTTAGTTCCGAACATAGACTGTACGTTAGTAGAGGAGATAGCCTAGCTTAGACTCTCCGTGAATCCAAAATGAAAAAAAGTCGAACTTGGAATTTGGACAAAAAAACCGGTACAACTTTCAAATATGCGGACCGACTTAAAAAACGTTTGTTTAAAAACCTAATTGTCATCGGCCGATCATCGATCATCGGTCATCGATCGTCGATCATCGGTCGTCGATCATCGGTCATCGGTCGTTGATCATCGATCGTCCAGCAGCCCTCTATGAATGAGTTGCCCGGCCGGCTCATTGCTAAAATTCCGCAATGAGCGAGCTGAAATAAGTGAGATGGAATTAAACTGAAGGATGCCCGGAATGCTTCAATAATCATGAAATTATTTTCTTGCAATTCTTCAAATTTCCAAACTTGTGCATTGAAACTCGGTTGTTATCAGAAAAGAATACCGTATTTTCTATAGAAAACATCTAAGATTACGGTATTTTGTTTTCGTGTTAAAGTAGTTTCAGTTAAAATGCGTAAAATTATAACAAAAATTTATCGGTGATAACCCTCGTACTTTCATTGACTGGAAATGGCTTTGAAATATCGATGAATTTATTGTTTTTGTTTGCATTCCACGTTTATTTTTATATTTAATCACAATTCGTTGCGTTCATAACAATTTCACGCCCATTGATACCACTCATTTTGCGTTTCAGCTTCCAATCATATGTTGCAACCTTTTACCAAGTTTTACCTAGCTAAATTACTCGGTACCTCAATTGGCGGTCGGCAGCAGCAATTTGGGTTTGAGAGAAAAGATTTACACTCAAAAAAGTCGTACCCGGAAAAAATTTTATTATACAAATAAAATAAAAAATATTAATGTCAGCGAAGAGCAGCTGTAAAGTGATCATGTTTCATTGCTAGTTTCTTGAGCTGATCCACTGCACTAACATGTTATAATGAAACAATTCACTTTATCCGATCTTGATTTTGTTCCACATCCGCAGCTGCGCGCTTACGGGATGTGCACGAAATAGGCGATGAGGAGGGGTACACTTCGTATGTTAGTTTGTAGTGCTACTCATTAATGTCAAGTTATTCTTGAAAAAACAGCTCAATTCTTCTTTTATAAGTGTCTACGGCCATACCACGTTGACAATCTCTACAAAAACTTGGTATACTAAAATTTCATTTAAATTTTTTATATAATGGCGCCACCCTGTTACCAGAGCGGCTTTTCAAAAATCCCAAGGCTGTAAGCAGCCACAATCCGAAGACTGGGCGCTCGATGTTTACCTCAAGTTTCAATGGGTAAAAACCGACGATAACAGCGAGCTGTTGCTTTATATACAGCGTTCGAAACGCGAGCAAAACGTCTTCTGTGTCTATGGATAATTCAAGTATGTGCTCGGGCTGTGTACAAAACATGCGATGATGAGGGGTACAGATTGTATAATTGTCAGTACTGCTTAACATTTTTTATATTGGTTAAGAAACGTCGGGTCCGGTTAGTACTTGTACCGGAGACGGACTGGGAACCGTGGACTGGTTGTTTTTTTGTGACTATGTGTTGCTTCAGTTGTTTAGTCTGAAAAAGTTTTCGTGAAACGAACGAGTTTCACATAAGTGGGCATTCGGTAAGAAAAACTACGATTGAAAAAACAACAACAAATCAACACTTCTCAGCATTGTTTTTTTCGACGATTCTCATAAAATTTGCCCTTTCACGGTAAAAGTTTATAGGATTGTCGCCTTCGGATACCCCGATGGCTTTATCGAAAAACCTACTTCGCCACGGGCGTTAACCAGAGCGGACAAGGAAATTACCTTGTGTTTGTATGGAAAAAATCCAGCGAAAACGACGTCCATAGGCATACTGGAAAGCGTATGAAACTTGAACTATGCGAGTCGTGTGTCTATGCAAGTTTGAAAGCTGGTGAGTGTGTGCAACCATTGCAGGATGAGTCATCTTTATGGATAACTGTTTTTTATATCTTATAGTGAATATGCCACGCGTTTATAATAATTCGGTAGATAAATTCGCTATGTGTCTTCTCATCTTTATTTCAAGATTATGGCATTTTTTATGTTAAAGGTGCCACCCTGTTACCAGAGCGGCTTTTCAAAAATCCCAAGGCTGTAAGCAGCCACAATCCGAAGACTGGGCGCTTGATGTTTACCTTAAGTTTCAATGGGTAAAAACCGACGATAGCCGCGAGCAATACATTCATATAATGCGCACGAAACCTGAGTTATGCGTCTACTGTGTCCGTTTCAGTCATTTGAACTGAACAATTGCGAAACTTTTTATTGGAGCTTTTTTATCAGTGAAGCCAACAGGCACACTAATATTTTATCAGAACAGTGGTTACAAAGTGGCAAGAGCAGTTCAATAAACTGATGAGTATTGAGCAATCGGATTGTCTCCTGCAAGGCTTCGATATTAAAAAAGACGTTACCTATTGGTAACTAGGCAGGCGACGAGACTTGTGCAACAAGGTGAAACGAATGACTACATTGCCAGTGTTATTCCATTACAGATAAGGCTGTTTAACTACTCATGCCTTTTCCGCGGTATATAGTCAATAAATATGTACAATAGGCGCCACTCAGTTACCCGAGCGGCTTTTCAAAAATCCCAAGGCTGTAAGCAGCCACAATCCGAGGACTGGGCGCTCGATGTTTACCTCAAGTTATATGGGTTAAAACCGACGATAACAACGCGAAATCGTGTCTCGTAGGCCGGTTGAAACGTGAACAAGACGTGTAGCGTGTCTGTGGATAGCAGCTGCGCGCTTACGGGATGTGCACGATATATGCGATGAGGAGGGGTACATTTCGAATGTACGTCTGTAGTGTTACTCATTAACGTTATGTTATTCTTGATAAAACAGTCCCTTTTTTATAAGTGTCTACGGCCATACCACGTTGACTCTCTAAGTAAACTTAGTAATTTTTTTATAAAGGCGCCACCCTTTTACCAGAGCGGCTTTTCAAAAATCCCAAGGCTGTAAGCAGCCACAATCCGAAGACTGGGCACTCGATGTTTACCTTAAGTTTCAATGGGTAAAAACCGACGATAACAGCGAGCTGTTGCTTTATATACAGCATTCATAACGGGAGCGATACGCGTAGTGTGTCTATGGTTAGGAGAAATGCGTGCTCGAGCTGTGTACAAACTTTGCGATAATGAGGGGTACATGCTGCATAATTGTTAGCGCTGTTCAAATCAAAATCAAATTCATTCAGTTGTTATGCCATGATAGCAAAGTTGGTTACCAAGTCACAAATATAGTGAAATAACGGTCACCCATATTTACGTATGACAATCACTGATCATCAACAACGTTCTTGTATTCGCTGCGTCTCACAACCCGCGGGACCCGAACTATGAACATCGGCTTGCGAAGCCGGTGCCTTAAACCACTTGACAAGGAAAACTGTTTAACATTGGTTTCTTATAGTTAAGCAACGTCGGGTCCAGTTCGGTTGATACTCCTATCCGGGACGGCGGAACTCCGGATGTTGTACGTTTTTTGTGCTGCTTCAGGCGTTTAGTCTAAAACGGTTGCTGTGAAACTAACTAGAGACATACAAGGTGGCTAAAAAAACATGTCGCATTTGTGCGGTTATTGTGAAAGTTACTTAAACGCTGCGAGATTGCGGTAAAAAGCATTCGATTGAGCATGTTTTGGCCTACATAATGATGTGCTACTAAAGTTTATTCTCTCATTCCTCTACTGTTACACGCGATAAAAAACGCCGAATTTCACATCGAACGTTCCAATTTGGGGTAAGCCTGAACAAATATTCAAAACTATAACTTGGTTATCGGTTTCTGAGTTAAGTCGATGGTTTTATTCGAATAAAATATTTCAGGTTCGAAAAATTCATTATGTGGTTCGTTTTGAAGAAGATTTACAAATACAGATCATATGAACTTCAGTTTAGCGTCGAAGTTTTTGACGATCACCATTAATCATTCCAGCTTCCCAAACGGAATAACTTCGAAATTGGTCGCCTCCGGATACCCCGATGGCTTTATCGAAAAATCATCTTCGCCACTGGCGTTAACCAGAGCGGACAAGGAAATTACCTTGTGTTTGTATGGGAAAAATCCGACGAAATTGACGTCCGCAGGCCAGGTCAAGAGCGTACGAAACGTGAACTATGCGGGTTGTGTGTCTATGCCAGTTAGATAGCTGGTGTGTGTGCCCAGAGCAACCTTTGCAGAATGAGTCATCTTTATAACATGTCTCATTCGTAATTTTTTTTATCGGAATGAGTTGATACTTTTTGGTTCTTAAAAGAGGCAGGGCAGTTTCAAGATAATACTTGATCACATAACTAGTTGATAACATAATAATAGGTGTTTATTACTTGTTAGAAGTCATCGCCTTTTGCCATCAGCTAGGTGTATCGCTGATTTGGTGTGTTAACTTAATTAATGTCAAATTGTTTACTAAAGTGATGGAAATACTTTTCGACTATGTTTATGCACTTTTTACTGTTTCTGTTTTGGCGCCACTCAGTTACCCGAGCGGCTTTGCAAAAATCCCAAGGCTGTAAGCAGCCACAATCCGAAGACTGGGCGCTCGATGTTTACCTCAAGTTATATGGGTTAAAACCGACGAAAACACCGCAAAATTGCCCCTGGTAGTCCGCTTGAAACCTGAGCAATACGTGTAGTGTGTCTATGGGTACCCGCTGCGCATGTGCGGGCGTGTACAAAATATGCAATGATGAGGGGTAACTGCTGTTCGATTGTAACGTCATTGCATAGCTTTGGTTTGCTTGCCGGCCTGGCCGCATATTTACAGAAACTACAAAAAAATTGTCATAAGTAAAACTTTTCTCAAAACTATGGTTTCGCACAAGTGAACGGAAAATTTTGTGACTAAAAATCTTTTTTTTGGAAAACCAAGCATAAATCAGAGAAAAAATAGGATTGCCTGTTATGAAGGAACTATCCCATTCTAGCGCTCTTATTTGCATTAAAAAGTTACCATTGTTTGTATGGCTTCGGCTTAGTAATTATCACAGACTGTTCCTTCTAAGCGAGATCGCCGAGTATGAGGCTAAGAGTTAGTTTTCAATTTAGGCTTAGAATTAGGCTTAGGGTTTGAGAAGGACTTGGGCGCGAAGCGCCCGAGCCCTTCTTCAAAGGCTAAGCCTAAGCCTAAGCCTACACTGAAACCTAGGTTTTATGCCCCCGCCTTGGACCGTTAGCACCGCGAAGCGGAGGTGTCCAGCGTGGTTTTTCATGTCACCACAAGCCGAACCGTTAGCCATAACCTAAGAGGTAAAACACTCATGTTTTAATAACATGTATTTTTCATTGAAATACATTGATTATCGAAAAGTTGAAATAATTTTTTGAAATTTAATTCTAACTTTGAACGTTATTTTAACCATTCAATAATCAACGTATTTCCATGAAAAATACACGAAAAAAATTTACAAAGCAAGCTTAATTTTATGACAATAAAAATTCCAACAAAGAAATTAATTTTTTTTAAATTTTTTCGAGAAAAATTTTTTGTTTGTTTATTTGTTCGAAACCATCTATCCATTCAGGGAAAAGTTTTACTGGTGACAATTTTTTTGTAGTTTCTGGAAATATGCGGCCTGGCCTGTCTAGGAAACGGTGTATAGCAAAAGGTTTCGAAACACCTTAATATAACCTGATAGTTGCTCACATAAGTCAGAACTCACTCCAATCACTAACCCGTTCTTTACAGCTTCATTCATATAAAACTGGTGCTCGCAGTGCTGTTCATGTCTACGGCTATACCACGTTGTACGCACGACATCCCGTTCGATCTGTCAAGTTAAGCAACGTTGGGTCCGGTTAGTACTTGGATCGGAGACGGCCTGGGAACCCCGGATGCTGTAGGCTTTTTATAGTTTTTTCTGCCCTGCTTTTATTCTGCCTTGGTTTCAGTACCAGATGATCGAAAACCTAAAAGGATTGAGGGAAATATCTCCGTAGAGAAAAATAGACAGTTTTGGCAGGCCGTATTATGTACACCTTACAAACTTTACTTTCTGGCACTCAAGGGGACTTCATGGCTCGGTGACGAACTTGGCCACCATTCCACTTTGCCATAATGACTTGGGAAACTCGCCTTATCCGTTCCTCCCTCTTACACATGGGATTACGCATATATTCTGGTATATGGATTGTTCGTGACATGAAACAAATAAGAGGACAGGCAATTCATTGTCTGAAACTTACATCATTTGTCATCCCTGAGCTGATGAGCTTTCACTCATCTAACAATCGTCGCCTTCTGTTTACATTAGTTTTCCAGTTCACACATTTATATTGTCACATGACCGAATGATATATGTATTGGCGTAGGAGTTGTTGAACACAAATATTACTGAAACTTGTATTGGCGCCACTCGGTTACCATAGCGGCTTTTCAAAAATCCCAAGGCTGTAAGCAGCCACAATCCGAAGACTGGGCGCTCGATGTTTACCTCAAGTTTCAATGGGTAAAAACCGACGATGACAGCGAGCATCACGTTCAACAGGAGCGCACGAAACATGAGCTATGCGTCTCGTGTGGCTGTACTGTTGCGCGTGCAATTTTGAATTTAATAAGTTACAAAAATGATCACGTACATTTGTGTTTCTGCTGACAGTATCCGCTTGAACTTTGTGTTGTACCATGCATTACTATAAGTCATGTCTATGCATTACATGAAGCCGCCGAACCAATGAAGACTGAAGAGGGGTACTTCTGCTTTCCCACATCTTCTCGTCCGATAGTGGAAGCCGTGATACGGATCACTGATACCATATCAGAATGGTGTTTTCGTGGTATTATAAGTTGAATAAAACCGACGGGTAATAGCAGAAACCTCACAGCATGGATCTGTCTGATTCGTGTCTTTTGCCAGGACCCCAGTGTTATGGGGTGATTCGCCCTCGGGACCAGATGCCAACAGAATGGACTAGATGTCCATAGAACCAAATGCCCTAGCATTTGGTTAATGCCAGTTGCATTGCGATTAGTGGTTCGTGGAAAGTTCCACATTCGTTATCTGTTGATCAGATGATGAAGCTGTATATACCAGCCGACTGCCGAGTCAGTCAGTCAGAGTCTGAGCACTCCAGTCAGTGAATTGACTGATCGCTCATCCGTCGGTAAACGGATCCAATGTATCAATGAACGATACATACTTTAGTCCGTCCGTCAGGTCTATGTATTAAGTGTATGTGACAATACACTTAGCTTGAACAACCAGTTCACTTATGTTCAGTGAAGGAACAACTAATAAAAGATATATTATGAATAAACTATCGGTTGGATTTATTGTAACATAATGATGTAAAGCGAATGCAAACACACTCAGGTTAATGTAGTTTGTTGTGGGTGGCCATGAGCCAAACCACCCTTAACAAGTGGAGGCCCCTGCGAGTTTTAAAACTCCTTTCGACTGAGTCGATCAACTCGTGAAAGAGTATGTAAGTGAAATTACAAAAAAGTTTTTTAACACTGATTTGAAATAAAAGTGTGAATGCCTAAAAAAAATTTGTGTGAAATGCAAAGAACTTACCTTTTTGAAAAGTGTCTCAGATTGTGAAAATCGTTATGGGATATACTTACGCTAGTTTTTATTGAAGAAAATCATTGAATCAGAATATAAATTTCCGAAGTCATTCGTCATTGGCAATTCATTGAATGAGTGCGTTGAAAACTCTACGAATTGGTTTGTGTATTACTCGTTTAAAATGTATACATGTATGTGTACTTAGAATTTATGTATAAATTTGCAATGTACTTCTTGTATAAAGACAATTTGATTTGAAAGTATATTTCTCATTGAATTGAAATTTCGATACCCCTGTACATGACGTACAAAACCAACATGGAAAATGTTTTCGACGGTCCCATGAACTGCGCGATCGAGATATCAATTTCCATTTATACAAAAACAGTCGAGGTGAAAACATCGGACTGAATAAACAGCTATGAATGCCGGATCGAATAAGAGATAAGAGAACCGTTGAAAGGTTCATTCCAGCTTGCAATGTTTTGATGTTTGCATAAAAAGTCAATGAGAATGTCGATAGAAAATAATTTCATTCTGATGAAACCATAGGTCATGTGAAACAGACTGATTAGTATGTTGCGATAACAAATTGAATGGATTTAGTGCCCTTTTATATTTAGTTGAAGTGAAAATCTACAGTGGCAAGGTTTTAAGAAAATGTTTCAATGCAGTTTCACAGAGTCCATGTTTTAATAGTTCTTATTCTTACTAAAGTGCTTGACGCCTCCCCCCTGTTGTGCTCGTTCGGTTAAATGATTCCCTGCAAGGCAGAGGCTCACTGAAGATAAATCCTTGGCCAAGGTCACCGAACCCCCCTCCCCCTCCACAATTTTTTTCATTGTAATGGAAAGTAGTTAAGTTAAGGATCCTAGTGAAAAGTGATTGAATGAACCTAAATACCTTACTTTCAGAAATTTATTTTATTTCACGTCGATTCCGTGCCGCAGCAGTCATCAACAGTCGTGGGCACGAGAAACATCAAGACAAGGAAACTACCGCCGCAGGTAAGTGAGTCCGACCAATGTTAGTTCATGAGGGAGAACGCAAGCCAGTTAAACGAGAAGCTTGCTGAAGCTCTCAGAGGAATACGTGATTTAAGATCGTTAAATCGATCTTTACAGGCTGAGAAAAGTCTAATAATGTCAGAGAAAGATACTTGGACTGTGAATAGTCGTGTTTTTGTAGCCAGTGGTGGCTCAGCGTCCATTTCCGCGAATGGAAGTTTGAATGGTCAGCAGAAAGATCAAACCATTCAGAGAATGGGATATTTGATTGGGAATATCAAACACTTTACAGGTGATAATTTTACAAATGTCAGTGATTGGCTAGAAACGTATGATAAAATCACTGGAGGTTTAGGTATGTCACCTGATAAACAAGCGCAGCTAATGCGCATTTTCCTTTCTGGACCCGCCGAGCGGATTTACATGTCATATGACAATGACACTAAAAAGAATTACCAACTCCTCTATCAGAAATTAATGCAAGATTTCACAAAGCCAGAGCACAAAGCTGCTGCTGCACGATCGTTTTTCGAACGTAGACAATTGATTGACGAATCAATTCTCACATATGCATGTGCTATCGAAAAATTGTTTTCTCAAGCATACGGTGATGCAGCCGACAAATCCGTTTTGACTGACTGTTTACTGAGAGGCATACAACCATATTTTCAGCAAGCGCTGATGTATACTTTGGACATGCCAACCACTTTCGAGAATACAGTAAAACTGTTACAAAAACTGGAGATCAAACTTCAATCTGCTCAGCTTGATGCTGCTGTCTCACATAATAAAGCATTTTTGAGTTTGAATGCTCAACCATTACAAACACAAGCGTTTGTTGCAAGCGCTAAACAATCGCAGGATGCTATATTGCAGAAGATTGACAATCTGACAAATATGATGCAACGTGTAGCAGTTGCTCAATCTTCTCAGCATTATGAGAAAAGCAATGTCATCTGTTATAACTGTAATGGCAGAGGCCATATTGCTCGTTACTGTAAACGTATACCCGAGCAGGTGTCTGCAGATCGTGATCGATTCAGATCTCATTGGTCAGATACACCTTACACCCAGTACCATAGTCTGATAATCAAGAATATTCGTACAGAAATCAGAATCCAGAAGATTCACAATATTATTCTCATTGATTTGAGTGCAATGGAAGTGATAACTTTTACAAGTATCAAATGCTAAACACGAAATTTTCATGATCGAGAATAGAGACTTCGTACATGTAAATATGAAAATCAAGACTTTGAAGTTCTGATTGAACTTACTTGAAAAGTAAATTTTTAGCTTTAGCGTTACGGTACAATGTCTGGATGTCAACCGAAGAAGAAACAACGTCCATCGTCTTTGGAAAAAACGCCGAGATAATGCTGCAATATATTTTGGAAAAAAATCACTGACCGAAATTTTAGTTTCAGTATTATTCTTTGTGGTTACTATTCAATTGAATATTCTCATTTGTTAAATTTGTGACTTTTTTTACATTTTCGTACCTTTGTGCTAAATATAATAACGTATGTTACAACGTTATGATGTTTATACTTGAATTATAATATGATGCATTGATTAATAATAACATGTGTGATCCGAAGACATTTTTTATATACATTAATTTTGTTGTGTATTTTGGTCAATGTTCGACTATACTTAGTACTTGAAGTATAAACAGGAATAAAAGCGAGGACGCTTTCCAGTAAAACCGAGGAAGGTGTTATGGGGTGATTCGCCCTCGGGACCAGATGCCAACAGAATGGACTAGATGTCCATAGAACCAAATGCCCTAGCATTTGGTTAATGCCAGTTGCATTGCGATTAGTGGTTCGTGGAAAGTTCCACATTCGTTATCTGTTGATCAGATGATGAAGCTGTATATACCAGCCGACTGCCGAGTCAGTCAGTCAGAGTCTGAGCACTCCAGTCAGTGAATTGACTGATCGCTCATCCGTCGGTAAACGGATCCAATGTATCAATGAACGATACATACTTTAGTCCGTCCGTCAGGTCTATGTATTAAGTGTATGTGACAATACACTTAGCTTGAACAACCAGTTCACTTATGTTCAGTGAAGGAACAACTAATAAAAGATATATTATGAATAAACTATCGGTTGGATTTATTGTAACATAATGATGTAAAGCGAATGCAAACACACTCAGGTTAATGTAGTTTGTTGTGGGTGACCATGAGCCAAACCACCCATAACACCAGGTTAAACTTAGAACCTAGCACCCTAACCACTAAACTAAGCTGGTGACGAGACTTGTGCAACAATGTGAAGCAAATGACTGCATTGAGAAGCCCAAATACAAATAAACAATCTTTGTAACGCAGCTCAGATAAAAACAACACTACGAATTAGCGCCACTCATTCTTGCCAGTACCCAGGTTAAACTTAGAACCTAGCACCCTAACCACTAAACTAGACAGCCGACGAGACTTTTTAAGCAATGATTGCATTAAGAAGCACTATTAGTTGCTGAGAATATGCGCCACCCTGTTACCAGAGCGACTTTTCAAAAAATCCCAAGGCTGTAAGCAGCCACAATCCGAGGACTGGGCACTCGATGTTTACCTCAAGTTATATGGGTTAAAACCGACGATGTCAGCGAGGCAATTTTACAGACCCCACAGATTTTTCGAAAGTTTACAGTTTTTATCAAAAATGGGAAACGAACCCGGGCCGCTCGCTTGCTAGGCAAGCGCTCTTGCGCTGTGCTACTGAGCCGATGCAACTAAGCTGCATAAACTCGACTATAACTGGCTCGCTACGCTCGAATGCTCTCTACACAGTGCCTATGCTACAACACGTGCAGGAACAAATATTTAAATCTTCCCTGCGGGGCCTAAGGCGCTTGTCCTCGCTCCGCTCGGACAAGCCAGCCTTACGTTAGGTTATCGGGGGCTCGCAGACAGTAAAACTTTACATGGAATAGTAATGTTGCTCGAGAAAATCCGAATTCGAAAAATCTGTGGGGTTTGTAATCATGCGTCAGCGAGCATCACGTTCAACACTAAGCGCACGAAACATGAGCTATGCGTCTTGTTGAGAATTTGTCCCAACGACAGCTAATAACCATTGGATTGTTTGTACGGCTCCGGCTTAGTTCCGAACATAGACTGTACGTTAGTAGAGGAGATAGCCTAGCTTAGACTCTCCGTGAATCCAAAATGAAAAAAAGTCGAACTTGGCATTTGGACAAAAAACCGGTACAACTTTCAAATATGCGGACCGACTTAAAAAACGTTTGTTTAAAAACCTAATTGTCATCGGCCGATCATCGATCATCGGTCATCGGTCGTCGATCATCGGTCATCGGTCTTCGATCATCGGTCATCGGTCGTTGATCATCGATCGTCCAGCAGCCGTCTATGAATGAGTTGCCCGGCCGGCTCATTGCTAAAATTCCGCAATGAGCGAGCTAAAATAAGTGAGATGGAATTAAACTGAAGGATGCCCGGAATGCTTCAATAATCATGAAATTATTTTCTTGCAATTCTTCAAATTTCCAAACTTGTGCATTGAAACTCGGTTGTTATCAGAAAAGAATACCGTATTTTCTATAGAAAACATCTAAGATTACAGTATTTTGTTTTCGTGTTAAAGTAGTTTCAGTTAAAATGCGTAAAATTATAACAAAAATTTATCGGTGATAACCCTCGTACTTTCATTGACTGGAAATGGCTTTGAAATAACGATGAGGTTATTGTTTTTGTTTGCATTCCACGTTTATTTTTATATTTAATCACAATTCGTTGCGTTTATAACAATTTCACGCCCATTGATACAACACATTTTGCGTTTCAGCTTCCAATCATATGTTGCAACCTTTTACCAAGTTTTGTCTAGCTAAATTACTTGGTTCCTCAATTGGCGGTCGGCAGCAGCAATTTGGGGTTGAGAGAAAAGATTTACCCTCAGAAAAAGTCGTACCCAAAAATTTTTTTACTATACAAATAAAATAAAAAAAATTTATGTCAGCGAAGAGCAGCTGTGTAGTAATCAAGTTTCATTGCTAGTTTCTTGAGCTGATCCACTGCACTAACATGTTATAATGAAAAATTCACTTTATTCGATCTTGATTTTGTTGGTGCCACCCTTTTACCAGAGCGGCTTTTCAAAAATCCCAAGGCTGTAAGCAGCCACAATCCGAAGACTGGGCGCTCGATGTTTACCTCAAGTTTCAATGGGTAAAAACCGACGATAAGAGCGAGCTGTTGCTTTATATACATCGTTTGAAACGCGAGCAATACGTCTTCTGTGTCTATGGATAATACAAGTATGTGCTCGGGCTGTGTACAAAACATGCGATGATGAGGGGTACATGCTGTTTAATTGTCAGCACTGCTTAACATTTTTTTTTAATTTGGTTAAAAAATGTCGGGTCCAGTTTGTACTTGGATCGTAGACGGACTGGGAACCCTGTTGGTTTTTTATGACTCTGTGTTGCATTAGATGTTTAGTCTTAAAGTTTTCGTGTATCGAACGAGTTATAAACAAGTTAGCATTCAATAAGAAAAACTATGACCAAAAACAACAAATCAACCCCTCTCAGCATTGTAAATACAGTAGTTGTCGACGATTTTCATAAATAGTCCCCTTTAACGATTGAAGTTTAAAATATGATCGCCTCCGGGTATGGTGTGTGCAATGCAACCATTGCAGACTAATGAGTCATCTTTATGGATGAAAGTTTTCTTATTTCTTATAGCAAACACGCGGTCATACTAATTTGTTAGATTAACTCGCTACATATCTTACAATCATTTTTGTGGCATTTTTTTATGTTAAAGGCGCCACCCTGTCACCAGAGCGGCTTTTCAAAAATCCCAAGGCTGTAAGCAGCCACAATCCGAAGACTGGGCGCTCGATGTTTACCTCAAGTTTCAATGGGTAAAAACCGACGATAACAGCGAGCTGTTGCTTTATATACAGCGTTCATAACGGGAGCGATACGCATAGTGTGTCTATGGTTAGCAGACATGCGTGCTCGGGCTGTGTACAAACTTTGCGATAATGAGGGGTACATGCTGCATAATTGTAAGTGCTGTTCAAATCAAAATCAAATTTATTTAGTTGTTATGCCATAACAGCAAAGTTGGATGCCAAGTCACAAATATAGTGAAATAACTGTCACCCATATTTACTTTATTCCCATGCTTCGAAGAATGTTGATCTGCGTTTTTCCACATGTCAATGGTTGGAATACCTGCAATATCTAACAGAATACCGAAAAAATGAGCAAAGGTTGTGTAAATACGTGTTTCACTACTTACATCAAGACAGGTAATTACAGTACACGACAAAAAGATGTGTCGAAAATCGCAACATATCGCGACGCATCGCGATATGTTGCGATTTTCGACACATCTTTTTGTCGTGTACTGTACCTAATGAACTGAACAAGAGTTCATATTGTAATAAACTGTCGTGCGTAGCCAAGCGTATTGACTTTTGTTATGAATTCCGAACTTGAGAAGTAAGTCACTCTTTTATCATAAAATCAAACAGGCATGCAAGATAAGACGGTTGCTGTGAAACTAACTAGATGAGAAGACGTACAAATACAGAGCACTAAATATGAACTACTTTTCTGCATCGAAGTTTTTGACAATTACTATAAAACTTTGCAATAAGACGGTATTGCTTTAAAATTGGTCGCCTCCGGATACCCCGATGGCTTTATCGAAAAATCATCTTCGCCACTGGCGTTAACCAGAGCGGACAAGGAAATTACCTTGTGTTTGTATGGGAAAAATCCGACGAAATTGACGTCCGCAGGCCTTGTCAAGAGCGTACGAAACGTGAACTATGCGGGTTGTTTGTCTATGCCAGTTAGATAGCTTGTGTGTGCGCCCAGTGCAACCTTTGCAGAATGAGTCATCTTTAAAACATTTTTCTTTCGTTAATTCTTTTTATCAAAATGAGTAGTAACTTCTGTTCTCAAAAGACACTGTAGGCAGTACAGCTTCAAGATAATACTTGATAACATAAAATGTTGATACAATTGATATCAAATAGATATCAAATAAATATCAATTTATCACTTATGATAAGTTTACCCTTAATAGACATCAGCTAGCTGTATCGCATGTAGCTGATCTGGTGTGTTATTTTAATTATTATATAATTTTTTACCAAACAGTTGTTTTTACTTTTTAACTATATGTACATTTTACATTGCAGCTCAGTTGGCGCCACTCAGTTACCCGAGCGGCTTTGCAAAAATCCCAAGGCTGTAAGCAGCCACAATCCGAAGACTGGGCGCTCGATGTTTACCTCAAGTTATATGGGTTAAAACCGACGATAACAGCGCGCGATCGCGTCTCGTATGCTGACTGAAACGTGAACAATGCGTGTAGTGTGTCTATGGGTAGCGCCTGCGCTTGTGCGTGATGTGTGCAAAATATCCAATGTTGAGTTAATATCTCGTTGCTCGTCACTAGTTGCTCGTCAGTAGTTGCTCGTCACTAGTTGCTCGTCACTAGTTGCTCGTCACTAGTTGCTCGTCAGTGGTTGCTCGTCAGTAGTTGCTCGTCACTAGTTGCTCGTCACTAGTTGCTCGTCAGTGGTTGCTCGTCACTAGTTGCTCGTCACTAGTTGCTCGTCAGTGGTTGCTCGTCAGTAGTTGCTCGTCACTAGTTGCTCGTCACTAGTTGCTCGTCAGTGGTTGCTCGTCAGTAGTTGCTCGTCAGTAGTTGCTCGTCACTAGTTGCTCGTCAGTAGTTGCTCGTCACTAGTTGCTCGTCAGTAGTTGCTCGTCAGTAGTTGCTCGTCACTAGTTGCTCGTCAGTAGTTGCTCTTCAGTAGTTGCTCGTCAGTGGTTGCTCGTCAGTAGTTGCTCGTCACTAGTTGCTCGTCACTAGTTGCTCGTCAGTAGTTGCTCGTCAGTAGTTGCTCGTCAGTAGTTGCTCGTCAGTAGTTGCTCGTCAGTAGTTGCTCCTCACTAGTTGCTCGTCAATAGTTGCTCGTCACTAGTTGCTCGTCAGTAGTTGCTCGTCAGTAGTTGCTCGTCACTAGTTGCCCGTCACTAGTTGCTCGTCACTAGTTGCTCGTCAGTAGTTGCTCGTCACTAGTTGCTCGTCAGTAGTTGCTCGTCACTAGTTGCTCGTCACTAGTTGCTCGTCAGTGGTTGCTCGTCAGTAGTTGCTCGTCACTAGTTGCTCGTCAGTAGTTGCTCGTCACTAGTTGCTCGTCAGTAGTTGCTCCTCAGTAGTTGCTCGTCACTAGTTGCTCGTCAGTAGTTGCTCGTCAGTAGTTGCTCGTCACTAGTTGCTCGTCAGTAGTTGCTCGTCAGTAGTTGCTCGTCACTAGTTGCTCGTCAGTAGTTGCTCGTCAGTAGTTGCTCGTCACTAGTTGCCCGTCACTAGTTGCTCGTCAGTAGTTGCTCGTCAGTAGTTGCTCGTCAGTAGTTGCTCGTCAGTAGTTGCTCGTCACTAGTTGCTCGTCAGTAGTTGCTCGTCAGTAGTTGCTCGTCACTAGTTGCTCGTCACTGGTTGCTCGTCAGTGGTTGCTCGTCACTAGTTGCTCGTCACAAGATTCTACTAGTTGCTCGTCATTAGTTGCTCGTCAGCAGTTGCTCGTCACTAGTTGCTCGTCACTAGTTGCTCGTCACTAGTTGCTCGTCAGTAGTTGCTCGTCACTAGTTGCTCGTCAGTAGTTGCTCGTCACTAGTTGCTCGTCAGTAGTTGCTCGTCAGTAGTTGCTCGTCACTAGTTGCTCGTCAGTAGTTGCTCGTCAGTAGTTGCTCGTCACTAGTTGCTCGTCAGTAGTTGCTCGTCAGTAGTTGCTCGTCACTAGTTGCTCGTCAGTAGTTGCTCGTCAGTAGTTGCTCGTCAGTAGTTGCTCGTCACTAGTTGCTCGTCACTAGTTGCCCGTCACTAGTTGCTCGTCACTAGTTGCCCGTCACTAGTTGCTCGTCACTAGTGGCTCGTCAGTAGTTGCTCGTCACTAGTTGCTCGTCAGTAGTTGCTCGTCAGTAGTTGATTGTCGGTAGTTGCTCGTCACTAGTTGCTCGTCAGTAGTTGATTGACGGTAGTTGCTCGTCACTAGTTGCTCGTCACTAGTTGCTACTAGTTGCACGTCAGTAGTTGCTCGTCACTAGTTGCTCGTCACTAGTTGCTACTAGTTGCTCGTCAGTAGTTGCTCGTCAGTAGTTGCTCGTCACTAGTTGCTCTTCAGTAGTTGCTCGTCAGTAGTTGCTCGTCAGTAGTTGTTTGTCACTAGTTGCTCGTCAGTAGTTGCTCGTCAGTAGTTGCTCGTCACTAGTTGCTCGTCAGTAGTTGCTCGTCAGTAGTTGCTCGTCAGTAGTTGCTCGTCACTAGTTGCTCGTCAATAGTTGCTCGTCAGTAGTTGCTCGTCACTAGTTGCTCGTCGGTAGTTGCTCGTCAGTAGTTGCTCGTCAGTAGTTGCTTGTCACTAGTTGCTCGTCAGTAGTTGCTCGTCAGTAGTTGCTCGTCAGTAGTTGCTCGTCAGTAGTTGCTCGTCACTAGTTGCTCGTCAGTAGTTGCTCGTCAGTAGTTGCTCGTCACTAGTTGCTCGTCACTGGTTGCTCGTCAGATGTTGCTCGTCACTAGTTGCTCGTCACAAGATTCTACTAGTTGCTCGTCATTAGTTGCTCGTCAGTAGTTGCTCGTCATAGTTGCTCGTCACTAGTTGCTCGTCACTAGTTGCTCGTCACTAGTTGCTCGTCAGTAGTTGCTCGTCAGTAGTTGCTCGTCAGTAGTTGCTCGTCACTAGTTGCTCGTCAGTAGTTGCTCGTCACTAGTTGCTCGTCACTAGTTGCTCGTCAGTAGTTGCTCGTCACTAGTTGCTCGTCAGTAGTTGCTCGTCAGTAGTTGCTCGTCACTAGTTGCTCGTCAGTAGTTGCTCGTCAGTAGTTGCTCGTCACTAGTTGCTCGTCAGTAGTTGCTCGTCAGTAGTTGCTCGTCAGTAGTTGCTCGTCAGTAGTTGCTCGTCACTAGTTGCTCGTCACTAGTTGCCCATCACTAGTTGCTCGTCACTAGTTGCCCGTCACTGGTTGCTCGTCACTGGTTGCTCGTCAGTGGTTGCTCGTCAGTAGTTGCTCGTCACAAGATTCTACTAGTTGCTCGTCATTAGTTGCTCGTCAGTAGTTGCTCGTCACTAGTTGCTCGTCACTAGTTGCTCGTCACTAATTGCTCGTCAGTAGTTGCTCGTCACTAGTTGCTCGTCACTAGTTGCTCGTCAGTAGTTGCTCGTCACTAGTTGCTCGTCTGTAGTTGTTCGTCAGTAGTTGCTCGTCACTAGTTGCTCGTCAGTAGTTGCTCGTCAGTAGTTGCTCGTCACTAGTTGCTCGTCAGTAGTTGCTCGTCAGTAGTTGCTCGTCAGTAGTTGCTCGTCAGTAGTTGCTCGTCACTAGTTGCTCGTCACTAGTTGCCCATCACTAGTTGCTCGTCACTAGTTGCCCGTCACTGGTTGCTCGTCACTGGTTGCTCGTCAGTGGTTGCTCGTCAGTAGTTGCTCGTCACAAGATTCTACTAGTTGCTCGTCATTAGTTGCTCGTCAGTAGTTGCTCGTCACTAGTTGCTCGTCACTAGTTGCTCGTCACTAATTGCTCGTCAGTAGTTGCTCGTCAGTAGTTGCTCGTCACTAGATGCTCGTCAGTAGTTGCTCGTCAGTAGTTGCTCGTCTGTAGTTGTTCGTCACTAGTTGCACTCACTCACTCACTTCATTCATTCACTCACTCACTCACTCACTCACTCACTCACTCACTCACTCACTCACTCACTCACTCACTCACTCACTCACTCACTCACTCACTCACTCACTCACTCACTCACTCACTCACTCACTCACTCACTCACTCACTCACTCACTCACTCACTCACTCACTCACTCACTCACTCACTCACTCACTCACTCACTCACTCACTCACTCACTCACTCACTCACTCACTCACTCACTCACTCACTCACTCACTCACTCACTCACTCACTCACTCACTCACTCACTCACTCACTCACTCACTCACTCACTCACTCACTCACTCACTCACTCACTCACTCACTCACTCACTCACTCACTCACTCACTCACTCACTCACTCATTTACTCACTCACTCACTCACTCACTCACTCATTTACTCACTCACTCCCTCACTCACCACTCACTCGTGTTAAAGTAGTTTCAGTTAAAATGTGTTAAATTATAACAAAATTTTATCGGTGATAACCCTTTTTCATTCACTGGAAATGGCATTGAAATATCGATGCATTTATCGTTTTTTACATTCAACGTTTATTTATAAATTTAATCCCAATTAGTTGAATTTATAACAATTTCACGCACAATGATACCACTCATTCTGCGTTTCAGCTTCCAATCATACGAAGCAACCTTATACCAAGTCATCCAGTCATTTTTTCAAGCTCATGTGAATTACTCGGTACCTCAATTGGCAGGAGCAGTTTGGGGTGGAAGGAGAGGTTTTAGACGCAAAAAGGTTCCTAAAAAGTCCTAACCAAAAAACGACATTCAATGTCAGCGAATGAAGTCCGTTGAGCTAAACCACTACACCAACTTGTTTTAATTACGAATATAACATTATTTGAGTTTGTTTTTATAGGCGCCACTCTGTTACCAGAGCGGCTTTGCAAAAATAGCAGGGCTGTAAGCAACCACAATCCGAAGACTGGGCGCTCGATGTTTACCTTAAGTTTCAATGGGTAAAAACCGACGATGACAGCGAGCATCACGTTTAAGTCGAGCGCACGAAACACGAGCTATGCGTCTTGTGTGGCTATGACTGTTGCGCGTGCGCTTTTGAATTAAATAAGTTGCGAAATTGATATACGCACACATAAGTCCGCTGACAGTATCAACTTGAATTTCGACTAAGAATTGGGTATTAAGGTAACTTGATAACCAACGGAACTCAATTTTAAAGGCGCCACCCTGTTACCAGAGCGGCTTTTCAAAAATTCCCAAGGCTGTAAGCAGCCACAATCCGAGGACTGGGCGCTCGATGTTTACCTCAAGTTTCAATGGGTAAAAACCGACGATAGCAGCGAACATCACGTTCAAGACGAGCGCACGAAACATGAGCTATGCGTCGACTGTGTCCGTTTCAGTAATTTGAACTGGACAATTGCGAACCATGTGTTTTTATTGAAGTTTTTAAATCCGTGAAGCCAACAGAGCACATTAATATTTTATCAGAAGGGTGGTTTCAAAGTGGCAAGAGCAGTTTATTAAACTGATGGGTATTGGGCAATCGGTTTGTATCTCCTGCAAGGCTTCGATCATAAAAAGATGTTACAAATAAACTAGGTCGGCAACGATACTTGTGCAACAAGGTGAAGCGAATAACTACATTGCCAGGGTTATTTCATTACAGATAAGGCTGCCTAACTACACAAGACTATTCCTCGTTACATCTTTAATGTATATGTACAATAGGCGCCACTCAGTCACCCGAGCGGCTTTTCAAAAATCCCAAGGCTGTAAGCAGCCACAATCCGAAGACTGGGCGCTCGATGTTTACCTCAAGTTATATGGGTTAAAACCAACGATAACAACGCTAAATCGTCTCTCGTAGGCCGGCTGAAACGTGAGCAAAACGTGTAATGTGTCTATGGATAGCAGCTGCGCGCTTACGGGATGTGCACGAAATAGGCGATGATGAGGGGTACACTTCGTATGTTAGTCTGTAGTGCTACTCATTAATGTCAAGTTATTCTTGAGAAAACAGCTCAATTCTTCTTTTATAAGTGTCTACGGCCATACCACGTTGACAATCTCTACAAAAACTTGGTATAATAAAATTTCATTTAAATTTTTTTATAATGGCGCCACAATGTTACCAGAGCGGCTTTGCAAAAATCCCAAGGCTGTAAGCAGCCACAATCCGAAGACTGGGCGCTCGCTGTTTACCTTAAGTTTCAATGGGTAAAAACCGACGATAACAGCGAGCTGTTGCTTTATATACAGCGTTCATAACGGGAGCGATACGCATAGTGTGTCTATGGTTAGCAGATATACGTGCTCGGGCTGTGCACAAACTTTCGATAATGAGGGGTACATGCTGCATAATTGTAAGTGCTGTTCAAATCAAAATCAAATTTATTTAGTTGTTATGCCATAACAGCAAAGTTGGATGCCAAGTCACAAATATAGTGAAATAACTGTCACCCATATTTACTTTGTTCCCATGCTTCGAAGAATGTTGATCTGCGTTTTTCCACTTGTCAATGGTTGGAATACCTGCAATATCTAACAGAATACCGAAAAAATGAGCAAAGGTTTTGTAAATACGTGTTTCGCTACTTAAATCAAGACAGGTAATTACCTAATGAACTGAACAATAGTTCATATTGTAATAAACTGTCGTGCGTAGCCAAGCGTATTGACTTTTGTTATGAATTCCGAACTTGAGAAGTAAGTCACTCTTTTATCATAAAATCAAACAGGCATGCAAGATAAGACGGTTGCTGTGAAACTAACTAGATGAGAAGACGTACAAATACAGAGCACTAAATATGAACTACTTTTCTGCATCGAAGTTTTTGACAATTACTATAAAACTTTGCAATAAGACGGTTTTGCTTTAAAATTGGTCGCCTCCGGATACCCCGATGGCTTTATCGAAAAATCATCTTCGCCACTGGCGTTAACCAGAGCGGACAAGGAAATTACCTTGTGTTTGTATGGGAAAAATCCGACGAAATCGACGTCCGCAGGCCTGGTCAAGAGCGTACGAAACGTGAACTATGCGGGTTGCGTGTCTATGCCAGTTAGATGCGCCCAGTGAAACCTTTGCAGAATGAGTCATCTCTAAAACATGTCTCATTCGTGATTTTTTTTATCGGAATGAGTTGATACTTCTGTTTTCAAAAGAGAGGGCAGGGCAGTTTCAAGATAACACTTGAACACATAACTAGTTGATACAATAATAATAGGTGTTTATTACTTGTTAGAAGTTATCGCCTTTTGCCATCAGCTAGCTGTGTCGCTGATTTTGGTGTGTTAATTTAATTAATGTCAAATTGTTTACTAAAGTGTTGGAATTACTTTTTTTTGACTATGTTTATGCAATTATTACTGTTTCTGTATTGGCGCCACTCAGTTACCTAAGCGGCTTTGCAAAAATCCCAAGGCTGTAAGCAGCCACAATCCGAAGACTGGGCGCTCGATGTTTACCTCAAGTTATATGGGTTAAAACCGACGATAACAGCGCGAAATCGCCTCTCGTAGGCCGTATGAAACCTGAGCAATACGTCTAGTGTGTCTATGGGTACCAGCTGCGCGTGTGCGGGCTGTGTACAAAATATGCAATGATGAGGGGTACATGCTGTTCGATGGTAGCGTCAATGCATAGCGTTTTGTCGTTTTGTATAAAACTGGTGGTAACACCACTTTGAATGTCTACGGCCATACCACGTTGTACGCACGACATCCCGTTCGATCTGTCAAGTTAAGCAACGTCGGGTCCGGTTAGTACTTGGATCGGAGACGGCCTGGGAACCCCGGATGCTGTAGGCTTTTTGCCGTTTTGTGATTGCCCTGCTTTCCTTCCGTCTTGGTTTCACTACCAGGCGAAGGAAAACCTAAAAGGAATGAGGGAAATTTCGCCAGTGAGGAGTAATTGACAGTTTTGACAGGACAAACTATACTCTCAGGGACTGCCACAGAGAGGGGTTGGGGACGGTGACGTTTGGGAATTCCATTTATTCGTTCCACCCTATTCCACTTGGGGTTACGCATAGATTCTGGTATATGGTTTGTTGATTACACGAAATAAATAAGAGGACAGACCATCCATTGTCTGAAAATTACATCAATTGTCTGCTCAGAGCTGATGAGCTTTCACTCATCGAACAATCATCGCCTTCTGTTTACATTCGATCACCGATCTGCACAGTTCTATTGTCACACGATCACGACACGAGTGCTTCTAAAACGAATGATATATAGCCGTGGGATGATATTGACATAGTTGATTGGGTACAGGGGTATCTCTGGAAAACCACAAATCTCGCAAACTTATTTCCACAATGTCGTTTAAAGAAGAATAAGATTCATAATCAGTGTCCCTCTATCCCATCCGCTATTGAATGGCTAACCAGTGAGCTAACAATCATTAGCCCTTATCTCACTGGGTCATTGTCATTATATACAAAGGCTCGCCATGACAGCAGCAGCCCACGAGACGTCAACCCTATAAACGGAAGACGAAAAAATGGCGAATGTACTCACATGACCCAATCATACGCCAGGACCAAGGAAATTATGGTGACTTATTCATCAAGACGTTTTTTCTCCGAAAGCTTTGTCATGTTGCTATGGGTTTTGAGAGTTTGTTGAACTTGAACATCGTTTTTTCAAGAGTTGTAACTTTTTAAATGGCATTATTTAACATGAGGACAGTGACGAAAAAATTTCGGACGGTTGTTTATGTGAAGCGTTAGTTACTATTTTTTAGTTTTCGTACGAAACGCTCTTGTATATCTTCTTGAGAATTGTCAGCGTTATTTAACTAGATTTGGTTCGAATTTCCGACTCTCGCTTTGTTTTCCCCGTTTCCGGAACCCCCACTCCACCAAATTATGAGCTTTGTACATTATTTATGTGCAGCAGCCACTAGCGGATGAGAAGGGATGGGAAAAGTGGAATTACCCCTCTTTGGCGTTTTCGAAAAGTTGATTTGTTCCCTTAGGTGTAGGTAAAATGGCCTGAATTTTGCTGACCCCCCCCCCCCTCTTTGACGAAATTCCCCTCCATTTGAAGGATTAGCACGTCCGCCAGTGGCAGCAGCCAAAAAATACAGCCGGTCATCATAACCACAAGCTGTCGCACCCCTCACCTTTCTTTTGGATGGCGGATGACAAAGTAAGCAGAATAACACAAAGTTCTTCGTTTGGAAAAACTGAAATCGCAAATAGACCGAACGAGACTGTGTCAACAAAAGAAAACCCCAAGAATGAGATGAAAACGTCTTCAATAATCTCATCTGCAAAATGGAGTCATCGCTAAAAAGACCCCACACACTCGCCTATAAACAATGCGCACAAGCCAGCTGATGTTTCGCACATCGTGAAACATTAGGTTGTCGCGTGTTTGCTCAGATGTCTGCTTGTTCGCATATAGGAGTGCATTGGGTCCTGATGGTTCACAACCACGGCTACTATGATGAAATAGTGAAAAAGGTTCACAAAAGCTCATATATGGATTGAGACCGTCATGAAATTTCGTAATCTCATGCGTTCGTCGTGGGTGTGAAGTCTGTAGCCTGTCAATTATTTCTTGTTCCACTGTTTTACCGGCAATGAATCACCTCTCATTAACCTAGTTTTGCATGACAAATTGGTTGAAACAAATATAATAGCGTTCAGTTTTGTGAAAAATTAAGTAAACTGTTGCATAAACGTTCCTAAAGTTTCGCTTCAAGAAAGCGCCATAAGAATATATTGAACTAGGTTTTCTCACCGCTTCACATTCTTTTTTTTTTGTTAAATCGAATCACACATTACCCGCTTCCAGATTCTCACGGCATTTCTAATCAAAATGCCATACATCAGAGATTATTTTGAAGAAATACATTAACCAGAAGCAGAAAGTCATCTCAATATGCTAGAGAATGCCATCGTTCTCGGGGAGCAGGTGTCGGCGACGACGTTCGCTGGAAACTGGGTGGTCACGATTGCCGTCACAGCCACCCTCATCGTCGCTTTGGCATCTTGCACGTGCTGCAAGTGCAACCGGAAGATGAAGGGGTTGGAATCTTAGTTTTATACGGTGTGAGATTGGAGTTAGAAGTAATTTATCGAAGAATTCAGGAACTTGATTTGACCCACAGGAACTTGATTGAACCCAATCAAAAGAATTAGCAGTTTTTAAGCCGTTCCATTTATCTTAAGGAACAAATTCAGTTTTTGGAACTGCTAAATAATGGATTTTTTTTTCGTTATATTCTTTATCCGTTAGAGATCTGAAGACATTGAATAACTGTAGTTTGTCGATAAATTGACTTTATTCGTTTAACGTTTACCTGAAATGGCTGACTAACATGCAGAGATACTGAGGGTCTAACATTTTTACTGACTGACCGAATGACTGAATGTGACTGTGTGACTGACACCAAATCAAAACCTTTCTAGCATGGACGATGACGCCCCATATGAGATCAGCCACACCGGTCGTGGTGGTGGAGCTGATGTGCTCGCGCTCAAGTATAAGTCAAAGCCGAGTCCCAGCAAGCATGCGGTTTGTTGCAAAGATGAATGATTTGCTTAAGATAATAAACTTTCAGCTGACTCTAATTTTGTACGGTATACTGATAATAACACCTTGAAGTAATGACAGTAAGTGTAACTTTAAAAGCGTCTGATTCTTGCAGGACACCGGTGGACGTGGTATACCATCAAGTGAGTCCGGTCAACCGTTAATATCAGGGACCAACAACCAACCGTCCGGTGTCAATCGGGCACTGCCGAGTCTGCCGAAGTCACCGCGATCCGGACGGCCTGTCGCGTTGACCGATCAAAGCGCCACAGATGTGGTTAGGGTCGAAATTTTTGTTTTCTGCTTGTTATTCATCACTCACTCACTCACTCACTCACTCACTCACTCACTCACTCACTCACTCACTCACTCACTCACTCACTCACTCACTCACTCACTCACTCACTCACTCACTCACTCACTCACTCACTCACTCACTCACTCACTCACTCACTCACTCACTCACTCACTCACTCACTCACTCACTCACTCACTCACTCACTCACTCACTCACTCACTCACTCACTCACTCACTCACTCACTCACTCACTCACTCACTCACTCACTCACTCACTCACTCACTGATTCACGCATTCTTTCACTCACTCACTCACTCACTCACTCACTCACTCACGCACTCACTCACTAACCTATTTCAGATCATCCACAACCCGAATCGGCCGGGTACTGATGCGACGGATGCAGGATCGCTGACGCGGGATAGTAGCATGTCCGAGCTATATGCGTCAGTCGATAAACCGATGTCGCCGCGTCACGTGATTACCAGCACGACACGCGAGTATGTCGCACGTCGCGATGGTCATTACTCCGGTTTGGGACTCACTCACCATTCATAGATTCATACTGATTCATACTGAATCACTCACTCACTCACTCACTCGTTCACTCACTCACTCACTCACTCACTCACTCACTCACTCACTCACTCACTCACTCACTCACTCACACACTCACTCATTCACTCACTCACTCACTCACTCACTCACTCACTCACTCACTCACTCACTCACTCACTCACTCACTCACTCACTCACTCACTCACTCACTCACTCACTCACTCACTCACTCACTCACTCACTCACTCACTCACTCACTCACTCACTCACTCACTCACTCACTCACTCACTCACTCACTCACTCACTCACTCACTCACTCACTCACTCACTCACTCACTCACTCACTCACTCACTCACTCACTCACACGCTCACTCACTCACTCACTCACTCACTCACTCACTCACTCACTCACTCACTCACTCACTCACTCACTCACTCACTCACTCACTCACTCACTCAATCACTCACTCACTCACTCACTCACTCACTCACTCACTCACTCACTCACTCACTCACTCACTCACTCATTCACTCACTCACTCACTCGCTCGCTCGCTCACTCACTCACTCACTCACTCACTCACTCACCCACTCACTCACTCACTCACTCACTCACTCACTCACTCACTCACCCACTCACTCACTCACTCACTATACTCACTCACTCATTATTTCAGGCATCAACCAGACGGTGACCGCCACGACGTCAACCACGGTGATCGAAGAACGATTTAAGGACACGAAACGGGTGCCTTTCGGTCCCGTGGGTGGCGCCACGACAGATCCGAATCAAATGTATTCCAAGATACCACCATCGAGCGCGCGTCGGCCGAGTGTCGAAGGCGCTGATCGAGACGGCAATGGCAGTCCGGTGAAGGTTTGTTCGGTATCAATGTTTTCGAGTACAAGTTTTTTTAATTAAGTAAAAAAATTTTGAACTTATTTGGCTTTGTGTTTATGACCCATTCTAAGATGGTATTGAGTGCATTTATTGATGAGCAAAGGATATATTTCTATTTAAAACTGTGGTTTAAATCACAACGTTTTCAAAATACTGGCCTTCACGCGATTCACTGATTATTGTACGTAGTCGCGATGATTAATGAAAGCGTTAGTGGAAGTACAACCGGCTGTCAGATATCTGCTTCAAAAAACAGCTGAGTGCAAACCCTGAATAGAACACAAAGCGAATATAAGTTATTTTTCGGATTCATTCAGATTCCCATGCCCGATAGCATACCTGGCAATACTAGACCATCGACGACTGAGCGCCATCAGTACGAGTATCCCATGTTCCAAGGCAAGAAGCCGGCTCCTTCTGCCAATGATCCGCTATACACAAGGATCAACGACAAACCTCCCATTCCGGGAGCTCAGGAGCCCGTTTACTCCGGTTCGACAGGAAGTGAGGATCCATATGCGAGCATAGGTGAGATTTTTTGTTCACAATAATGACTTATAATCTTGAGTTAAGTTTATTCACTTTTACTACAGCAAGGAGCATTAGATATAAAATCAGGAATATAGTGAAACGAAGTTCACCTTAAAATGGTAACATATGAGGATGATCACTGATCACCAACAACGTTTTTGATTGCACGGTGTGACTTCTATTTATGTTATTTTTATAGCCATTGAACCTATTTTTAAAGCCATATTTTGTGATACACAAAGAAGAAACAATGCTTTTTAAACTGGTCTGTGCGACGAAATTTTGTTAGTGTTTAACATTATCTCAACATTCAGTTTATAACGTTTCATTGTAGCAAGCAACGTTGGCGGTATAAACAGACACAACTCGGCGCGGAAGAGCTCCAAAGAGGAACCCTGGTATGCCAAAGTTGGTGAATCGTCGAAGCCGGCACCTAAAGACGTTGATGATGGACCGTATTCAACGGTTGGTGATATTTATTCTTTTCGGAGGTACAATATTTAACAAACGTTTAAAGGAGCGTTTGCATTTTTGAGTTCAGCCTTTTGTAACAGAAGTGAGAAAGAGTGGGTTCGTAAAAGTTTTAATGAGCTAGAAAATGATGTTGGATGAATAATTATTTATTTATTTATTTCGTTTTTTTATTAATTTTTTAGGATTATCACGAAAAATACAATAAATTTGACACGATACTTTAGAAAAAAGGTAGGAGTTCCGTTTTATTCAGGTAAAGCCGAGCACCTCGCGGTCACCGGTCGACGAAACACCGTCCAGCCCGGCCGCCACGTACTCGTTGATCAACAAGGGCAGTCAAGGTCGCGCCGAACCCGGATCATCGTCAGGCGGAAGACCTGGAGATCCTGGAACGTCAGCTGGCAATTATGCCTCGATACCTGTGGATAGTTCTTTGGACACTTCCGGCTATTCGGTGGTCGGTGATGGCCAGCGAGGACCGATCGATGCCGAGGAAGGTGCCATCAGTGAAAACGGCGTTAAAAGAGAACCGTCGTATCGGTTGGTGTCATTGAGAAGTTTCTTACTTTTTGATTTAGATACTAAAACCATTAGTTTAATATAATTTAAAACACAATTCTGAATGGTATGGGTGTGCTCAGATGGCTCCAGTTAAGGAAGAAGTTCAAAAAAATAAATTATAAAAACTATCACATTAGTACTTTGATTGAATGACTTACTAACTGACTGCCTGACTGACTGACTGATTGATTGACTGACTGACTGTTTACTGACTCACTGACTCACTCACTCACTCACTCACTCACTTACTCACTCACTCACTTACTTATTTTAGTTACATCACTGTTCGCGAGTCATTAGGAGTACTGCGAGAACGAATGGCAGCTCAAGCTAGGGACCAAGAGAACCAAGAGCCATGGCAGCCACCCGATGGTCAGATGAACTACTATAGCAGTATCGGCAGTGACAACGGATATGAGACGGTTTGTCAGTTTTTGTAAATCAAAGTTCATGTAAGTTAGCTGAAACAACTAGTTAGAAGAATTTTATCTGAATGTATATAAATATATATATGTAGTGGTTTAATTGATTTTTCATTGTGATGAAATTTTCTAAAACGTACAAAAACATTTAAGAAAAGTTGTTCAATACCACTATAGATTCTTTAAGACAAACGCAGTTATCAATGATTTATTTTCTGTGTTTAAACAATGCTCATGAACATTTTAACTGCGTTATAGGAAGAACCAATTTTTTTCCAGGTACCTGGCACGGAAACGCCACAACATCTCTACGAAGACATAAGTCAGCTGAATCCTGCTGCCGCCGCTGCTGCAGCAGCCCGGCAGGGCAGAGACAATGCGTATGCAAGTATACCAGGTACGTATTATCATAATAAAGATAAACCAATGTGTAATATAACTAAGTTGGTTACAAGAGAAACCCGAATTCGGTCCATGACCATTAAAATGCACTGAATAAAGTTTTAGCAATAATGAATACGGCTTTAGATATGAGTTAGTTGAGTATCCGGTTTCTACTACGCCAGAACTAAATTTTTATCTTCTTCGAATTTCACCATTGAAAAATTTCACAATCAATTACGAAACTTATAAATATATTTGTATATGTACTTCTGACTGTTTTTCACTTTAGACGCAACCAATCGCCAACAATCTGTGGATCAGGTGAGTGCACGATCGAGTGCCTCAACCATTCAACTGACCCACCAATCATCATCACCCAGCAATAATGGTCGACCCACATCGTCAGCTGCATCAATGGGTTCCTCTTCAGTCGCTGAACCACCACGACCTCCCACAAGTCCGATTCCCGGCCGTGAGCTCGGACCCTCTGGTAGTCCACACAAGGTTGGCTTTATTTAGGAGATCTGTGTTGCAAATAAGGTTCAGAGCCTCCTTTCTGAGGTTTGCGTTTTAATTATACGTAACTCAGTTTGAAACTAATTTTAAAGTTCTTGTGTCATTCTATTTTCAAACTTATAATTTTCATTAGCAATGTGAAATTGCTAAGTTAATCTGAAAATCTTTTCAGGACTTCCGACCCGGCACTGCTGAGTCGTGTCCCAACGGGAATCAGTCAATGACGAGCAGTCGAACGAGCCAGTCCACCGATCCACGACACTCGATGATTAGCAATAGTGCAGCTAACGGTAACGGCACCACTCCGATGAACGGCTCTCAGTACTCAAACAACGATGATGTTGCCAGTCCAGAGACGAGTCGTCACCAGTCACACGATCCCAGCAACACCTCGGCTAATAACCATCGGGGTATTTTTTTAGACGAAGCCCTCGATCGATCGGGCAGTCTGGCGACGGACAGCCAGCTGGATCGGTCGATTTCACTCAGCGATGACGGGGGCGATCAGCAGCAGCAGATGCAGCGCAGTTCAACGACGTTTGTTCTGAGTGATCAACAGGATCCAAAATCAAGAGATGCCGACATGAAGGATGGATCACGTACACAGGGTCGGATAAACCACGATGATGCCGGTTATGAGTCGATCATTGACAATGTATCGACAAGCAACCGGAACAGCTCGGCCGGTGGTCAGATCGGTTCAGCCGTTGGCGGCGACGAGCGGATGATGACGGATGGTGGTTCGGCAGCGGATGATAGCTTTTCACCCATGACGGATCACTCAACGCCGAAATCGATGAATGGCACAACGAGCGGCAATGGCACAGAGGATAATTCGTCTCAGAAAAGGCCCGAAGGCACGTCTGTCGACAATTTTGAAGACGCCCGTGACTCATCGACGAAGAAACTTCGCTTGGGTTCGACTCTCGACGATGACGAGTTCTCATCACCGCCCGAGTCGCCCTCGGCTTTCAAAACGGTTCCATCGCAACCACAGACTGCTGAAGCGACGAAATCCGGTGGTGGAGCCCCACGGATCGTCAAACCAGATCCGAATGCTGAAAAAACTGATCTGAAAGCACCACCGAAGAACATAATTGACAAAACTCAGTGGGAGGGCAAGAGTGTGGGTCGGAAGACACCGGCCGGCACTGGTGGACAGACGTCCACATTCGTGGACAAGACCATCAACGACGGGAATCGCAATGTCTCCGACTCGTCCGCTTCCGTGGAGACGATGATTGATGCGGAGAAATACCGCGCTATGAAAGAGGATGTCTTCGGCAGCCCGTCCGCGTCTCCCACAGTCCGACAGTTTGCCGATAATAGTAATAGTGACAACCGGAACAGTTATGACAATGATAACAACACTAACGATAGCAATATCAGTGGCAACCGGAACAGTAATGATAGCAGCAAAAACAACAGCGGAAACAACAAGAGCTCATCGGATTTCGATCAGTCTGCATCAAGCAAAACTCCGAGAACACTCGACATATCAGCAGATCGTGGTGATTGCAGGAAAACGGATACCAATCAGTTCAAGCAACCACAACAACCCCAACAACAACACCGACAACCACAACCGCCACACCAACTTCAACCACAGCAACCGGTGATCAGTGGGCGACGATCACCGTCGACGAATGTGGCCCGATCGCCTCAAGTTCACAAGAAGTCATCCAACTACGGACAGAATGCCGGACGAACAACAACGGCGACGCCGATCAACTCGACCCCCGTCATATCGGCCAGTCCGAAGGCCGGCCGGCGACTGGCCGAGCACAGCAGCGGACCACGGAGGCCAGATTATGGCCGTTATGGAGGTTGACATTTACTGTCTTTTTTGTTAGAAACATTTGTTCAGTAAATTTTTACTTAACTTACTTTCCTGACGAGACTTAGTTTTATTACTGAGCTGACTAGTCATTCACTGAAATGTATGCGAATTTATTTTCTGTCAA
>OZ038447.1:1042444-1052444 GCA_964036265.1 Daptonema setosum | reverse complement strand
TAATTCTTTGCAATAGATACAGTAGCGGACGAAAAAGAAGTATGAAAATTGTCGTCGAATTTCAGAATATTTTTTTCAATAAGTTGAAAGTAAATTTTTTGTAAACCGCATGTTTTCGTTTATTCTTAAAAAATGTGTCTGTCTCTGCTCGTCCGCCAGTGGGCCGCTGAAGCTGAACCGATGAATACCAGAATCGTAAAAATGGGGACTAGCATTTATTATGCATGTATTTTGGTTCGGGATTTGAGTTGGGTTGGGGAGCGTATATAGATTGTAGATTGTACGAATTCTGATACACATTAGTACAGCTTGTTCAAGGTATCTTGTCGTCAAATATTGTTTAAAAAACCCGTTAAGCATAAATATGTAAAGAAGTTCAAGATATCTTGTCGTCAAATATTGTTTAAAAACTCGTTCAGCATAAATATGCAATGAAGTTCAAGATATCTTGTCGTCAAATATTGTTTAAAAAAACCGTTAAGCATAAATATGCAATGAAGTTCAAGATATCTTGTCGTCAAATATTGTTAAAAACCCGTTAAGCATAAATATGCAATGAAGTTCAAGATATCTTGTCGTCAAATATTGTTAAAAACCCGTTAAGCATAAATATGCAATGAAGTTCAAGGTATATTGTCGCCAAATATTGTTTAAAAAAACCGTTAAGCATAAATATGCAAAGAAGTTCAAGATATCTTGTCGTCAAATATTGTTTAAAAACCCGTTCAGCATAAATATGCAATGAAGTTCAAGATATCTTGTCGTCAAATATTGTTTAAAAAAACCGTTAAGCATAAATATGCAATGAAGTTCAAGATATCTTGTCGTCAAATATTGTTAAAAACCCGTTAAGCATAAATATGCAATGAAGTTCAAGATATCTTGTCGTCAAATATTGTTAAAAACCCGTTAAGCATAAATATGCAATGAAGTTCAAGGTATATTGTCGCCAAATATTGTTTAAAAAACCCGTTAAGCATAAATATGCAATGAAGTTCAAGATATCTTGTCGTCAAATAGTATTTAAAAAACCCGTTAAGCATAAATATGCAATGAATTTCATGGGATGTTCGTAGGTTCAAATTTCACATGGAAATTCAAATTTCATGTCACAATTTTCCTGAATAACAAGAAATCTTAGATAGACTCTAGGTTGCAGGTTTTACGGTTTTTGATTTACATTAGTGAACCATATATCTTGGTCCGAGTTTCAATTTCACGGAAAACTTTATTCGGAAATCTTTTTAGAAAAGTTCTTCGAGAGCGCGTGGAAGTAAAAAAATTCCAGGTGACTTTGGACAGTATGATTGCCTGGATTTATAAAAAAAATTAACACGACACTTTTTGAAAACCAGCTTTAATAGGGGGGGGGGGTCACGAGGACGAGACACTGGCGGACGAGAAGGGGTGGGAAAAGTGGAATTCCCCCTGTTTGGCGGTTTAAAAAAGTTTGAGTTTGTTCCTAACAGTGTGTATTAGGAAAGGGGACCTAGGCTGAAAATCTAACTTAGAGAAGGTTAGTACCTAAGAGTTTCGTCCCTTCTGCAAGACTCACCTAGATTGATGGCCGGGACTCATGTGTAAAATATTCTAATTTCTGCCATTTCCCCCTCTTTGGAAAAAATCCCCTCCCTTTGGAGGTTTGGCTTGTCCGCCAGTGGTGCGAGGTTTGAACTGCCACATTTTTTCTTCCGTTGAACAATGTTGAAAATACTTTTGATCCACCGTTTTTTTTGCCCAAGAAATCGAAAAAAACTGTATAGAATGGATTATTGGCAAAAATTATTATCAAGTATGCTTATTTTAAAAAGTGATGTACATTATATAGAAAGAGAATTTTCTTTTTCTTTATTGAAGGTCAAGAAGCCTGCTCAGATATGCACGCTGAAAAAGTTGGGGTAACAAAAATTTATCCTTGATAAATTCAAAGCTTATAAAAAAATTTACTCGGGTTCGGAAATTCCCAGACGGGGGACTTGGTTTAGTACTATGAAGCTTTGTGGTGATATTTTCATGCATTACAGTTTCTGCGTTACTCAAAACTTTTTGTGTAAACCATCACCGTAAAATTTTTTAGCGCGCTTTTGAATTTTTTGAACGATATTTAGTAAACAAAGAAACACTTTCCAGGGGTTTTCTTAACTCAGACACTTTTTTTGACGGGTAGTTGGAATTCAAATCTGTTTTTTATGGCGCGCATTCATATCATTCGGGAGAAAACTATTTTATCATATGATACTTGGTTCACAAATTAACATAATGTGCTTAGTTCATTGCCTATGCGTAGGTTAGATTAGAACACTATCGCGAAGAGGTGAAAATCACTTGTTTTACTTTCAATTTACCAAAAAGGGGAAAATTCCCAATCTTCTTTTTCTTCTCCGCTAGTGCTTCAATTCAAGGCACTGGCGGACGAGCTAATCCTCCAAAAAGAAGGGAATTTCGTCAAAGAGGGGAGAATTGGCAGTTTTAAGGCCTTTTAGCTGCATTTTATGAAACAAACTAAATTTTTTGAAACCGCCAAAAAGGGGGAAATTCAATTTTTCTGGCCCCTTCTCGTTCACGCGTGCTTCAAGGTCACATACTGTTTTTTTATACCGAACGCTGAATAATAATCTATCGCATTATCGGGCGTTCTCGAAATGATAAACGTAATCGAAACGATAACGAAACGAAAAAAAACGATATCACGACATTACGAAATGACGATTTAAACATTCGAAATACTCGATTGAACATATTACGAAAAATTGTGTTGCCATCCGATAATCGCAAACGAAAACATCCGAAAAAGAACGTAACATCCGTAATAAACGCTCGAACGCGAAACGAAAAAAACACGGATGAAACATGTCTGAAACACGGATGAAACTTGGAAGCTAATCATAGAAGCAAATAGACTTTAGCGAATTTAGGGATTTCCAGCCAAAATGTATAGCGAGATCTGATGAAGATTTTTTTAATTATTAAAACGTTTTTCTCAACCCGTTTCTCAAATCTTCGAAATACCCCCTAAATAAACGAAACGAAATCGCCCAAATGATTGAGATGTTGGATATGAATGTTCGAGCGATGGGGGTCGTGTCGTTATACATCACTGAATTAAATATGTAGCAACACAATTAATTTTGTAAAATAAAATACACAAAAAATATAAACACGATATACAAATAAAAAATTTTCTAAAAGTTCACGAGTTTTTGGAGGACTGTCTGTAGTATTATACACTATTTTTTATAAATGGGTTATTTGTTCGTCCACCAGTCGTTCTACATTGAAATAATGTATTATAGGAATTATAGTCGTATGTTTGAATGCATGATAATGTACTTTGGCTATTATTTCTGCTAAAGGGGGTGTATTATGATGGGGAAAGTAAAAAGGGTAAATTGTTTTGTAATGAGAAAGATCCTATTTATTTTACTCATTTAATCATTCAGCATGCTTTATAAATTTATACAATTTATTAATAAAATGTGAAATCATCACTGAGTTACTGAGTCATTGACTGACTGACTGGATGATGGGCAGGAAAACTGATAAACCAACTTATTGAATACTGACTGACTGACTGACTGACTGACTGACTGACTGACTGACTGACTGACTGACTGACTGACTGACTGACTGACTGACTGACGGACTGACTGACTGACTGACTGACTGACTGCCTGTCTCGATAAGACTACCACATGCCAGCAATCTACACATGTATTCCCAAAGCACCAAACATCGCCGAAATGTATACATCACTAGGGGACGAGATGGAGAGGGAAAAAGTGGAATTCCCCCCTCTTTGGTGGTTTAAAAAAGGGAATTTGTTCCCTAATATTTAATCCAAATGGCATAAAAACTGACGATCCCCCCCCCCCTGTTTGATAAAATTACCCTCCCTTTAGAGGGCTTGTTAGTCCGCCAGTATATCCCCCTATTCCAGCAATTGATAACAAAGTTCACAACGTTTCACATTTGACAGTCAGGATCTGACGGACGGACGACATAACACATGGTTCAGACACGGATGCGTATCCAACTTCACTGACTCAAATGTCTTAGAATATTATATCTTCATTGTGTTATATAGGACATGTTTCTTCACAAGTTACACTAAAATTGTAAAGGTATACTAAATAAAAAAAACTTCAAACACACACGCTAACGTTATACCTGTGGATTAGCTTTCAGAAAGCAAAAAATGGAGGCGTATAGCCTATTCAGGCTTCTTGTCATTCAGCTAGTTTTTGACGCGCAGTTGAAATTCAAATCTGTTTCGGCGCAAATTACAAATTTTGAGAAACAATTTTTTCCACATCGCACTCGGACAAAATGCAGACGGGACTCCTAATTTATTGCGTAAAGGGTCAAATTATTTTTTTATAGCAAGATACCTGAACCAAGCTATAACCAAATTCGCCGACTCAGCTTTGCAATGCAAGCTGATATGTATGTTTTGTTTAGTGAATGAGGCGCGGCATATGTACATACCAGTCGTTTTTACACTTGCTCCTCCGTAAGCTTATGCATTGGCGGACGAGCCAACCCTCCAAAGTGAGGGGAATTTCGTTAAAGAGGGGGGGAAAAGTTAGTTTGAGACCATTTTCCCAACACCTTGAGAAACAAACTCTTCTTTTTGAGAACGCCAAAGAGGGGAAATTTCACTTTTCACTGCCCATCTCGTCCGCTAGTTGCCTTATGTAATGGGCAATAATGTGCAGATGTGAGCGGAATCCTTACGATTCCATCCTCATATAACGTTTGGTATAATGTGTAGTAGATTCAACCGGCAAGAAGATTTTTCATCTTCGGTTTTTCATCTTCGGATCTTTCATATCTGGGTTTTTCATCCTTTGAAAACGATGGTACTATACTACATGTTTTTTTCATTTTCGGGTTTTTCATTTCCCGATTTTTTCATCTTCGGGTTTTTCATTTCTGTTTTTCTTTTCTGGGTGAAAGCGTTTGTCAAACTTCTTATATTTGCGTCGTGTAAAACATTTCGATGATTACCGAATTGCATCGAAAACTGGTTTCATTCGCTAATTACTAATGCCGGATTGTGTGAAAGTTTTTTCCTGTTATGAACACCTCAATTGTTTTTAAAATTAAAATTGAAAAGTGAAAAAAAAATATTTATGAGATATAAATGTTTATCATTTCAAGTAAAAAGTTTCGGGTGATGAGATGGGTTTTACTAAGCTAATAGATCTTTAGTGGGTTTGTAAAAGTCATAACCCAATAAATCCACTGTACATACCACTCCCTGTTTATGTTCTGTATAATAGTCTCGTAGTAAGCTTATACACAATGTATGCACAATCCTCTTACGAAAAGCCTATCCAGGGTTTCTCGTTATTGAAAAAATGTTTTAGGCGTGCAATTTTTACTTAAAATAAATTTTTTGCGCGCGTTCAAAACTTCGAGATTTTTTTCAATATCACTAGTAGCATGCGAACGTTGAGTCTAATCCATTGTATAAATAATAGAGGGTTCAATAAAAAAATATTATAACAAGACACCCTGACCAAGCTATAATGTACATCTGTAGAACACACTGGTGTGACCTCATAATAATCGGCAGTTAATTCGCAGAATTTATACGGAGACTTGAGTAATTTTCTCGCTTATTGTGTAGAAGTTTCATTTTTCAGCCTCTTCAGTTTTGTATAATCGCTTCACAAATGTTACATAAAATAAGCTTCACAAAAATGTATCCGCGAAGAACCCTTAGTGATGCCTCCATTTATAATCCACAGGATTTTCTGCGGATTACTTTCCACCAGAATGTCTCCAGATTTTCTCGCCATAGTCTTGCAGCAGTAAATGTATTATGTAAATGTTGGTAAGCAGTGTCGGAAATTCAGTTAGAAGCCATAGAAAACGACTATTTCTAGTAGGACAACACGAGTCATGGAATTTTTTGAATGTTACCGTTTCTGGCAGCATTCTCAGAAATCAGTTAGCACTTTTCCACCAAAACCGAAACCCAAACATTCATAGGCAGTGTTGTTGTAGTTTTATCGAGTTAAATTTCATTCATTTCACGGTACGAACATAATAATATAAACAGCTGACTCACCGAATGAGCATGATCTGACTTTGTGAATAATTTTTTTCATTTCAAGAAAACGTCAGAATAAGGATAATTTTTTCAACGTGTTCCTGTTGTATCCAGGAAAAAATTGACCAACATTGTGATGTGAACATGTTTTTAACAATCTCACTAGACTAGGTTATAATACTAAACAAACTACTGAGAAAACTGGCGCGCATTTAAATTCAGTTTCCTAACAATGCGATCCCCTAATGAGATATTTTATAGCAACAACCCCATATTCTTTGATTAGGCTGTATTCAGCGGCCCAGAGCTGGTAGATTAAGTTATCGGGGTTTCCGGCATTTTTCCGCAAGCAAATGCGGTATATTTCCGCCTAGGCATGATGAGGTTTAGCATTCTAGCTTAGTCATACATACTTTCATGTTCCTCACTCACTCACTCACTCACTCACTCACTCACTCACTCACTCACTCACTCACTCACTCCTTCACTCACTCACTCACTCACTCACTCACTCACTCACTCACTCACTCACTCACTCCTCCACTCACTCACTCACTCACTCACTCACTCACTCACTCACTCACTCACTCACTCACTCACTCACTCACTCACTCACTCACTCACTCACTCACTCACTCACTCACTCACTCACTCACTCACTCACTCACTCACTCACTCACTCACTCACTCACTCACTCACTCACTCACTCACTCACTCACTCACTCACTCACTCACTCACTCACTCACTCACTCACTCACTCACTCACTCACTCACTCACTTGCAGACTCACTTTTCTCAACGGTCGGTCGTTCCTCACCCATTGTTCATTCGCCGATTTCCTCACCCACAAGTTCACATCGCAACTTAAATTCCGGTGCCACGAGCCAAACCAGTGGCATCATCGACACAGCATCTTCCATATCTAACAAGACCATATCATCGGGTATGGCAACGCCCGCGGACCCAGCCGGTTAGTTGGCATCGTAAAACGTTTATATGATTTTTTTCTAAATTTTGACTTGTTAAAACGATTTTTACAGCATATGGTCATTATAAGTTCATTCTTTTAATACTTTTAGTCCTACTGAAAATTGGAGTTGAATATTCGGTAAGGGATATGTGCGTGTAGTAATCAACCGTTGTATTGAACTGGCTGATTTTAGACATGCTAACCTTGCAAGAGACGTTTTTTGCGTGTATCAATTTGATAATTTTCTAGCTTATTCTATTATCGATCATTTAGATAATTTCTCATGATTCATGAAACTCTCATTGTTTCCATGCAAACAATCCCAGAAATTCATTACTTGGGTTTCGAACCCATCACCCGCCGATCCACAGTCCACCGATCTAACCACTAAACTACACTGCTCATTTCAGGTCTCCATCAAACACCATCTTCAATGACCAAAATTAACGAGCCTGTGATTACTCCCAACAAATCTGGATTCACTCCTTCATTTGTGCCTTCCTACGGTGGATTCGGCGGAGGCGGAGCGGGAGGCGGAGCTGGAAGTGGAGCGGGAGGCGGAGCGGGAGGTGGTCCCGATGGGCGGAACTTGCCCTCAACAACTTCTATGGAGCCAGTAATCACACCATCGGCCGGAGTGCAATCATCAACACCCCAGCTTACCACGGATCCCACTTCAACCGCTCCATGGTCATTATTCGCGGATCGAACCAACATCTCCGCTGGTGAGCCTGTTTTCATCAACCCACCGCTTAAACCACTGCGCCATCCCACTAGGGAGCAAGAGCGCGCGTGGATGGACCGGAGCTGTACACCGAAAGAGGCGGAGTCTGACTACAAAGATCCGCTCCAGTTGCACGCGAAATGTGGTGAAAAGTGCAAAAAGTCCGGAGCGGCCGGCGGTGGTGGTGATGGAGCTTGTTTCTGTCACCAGGATACGGCGAAAAGTGAGAATTCGGCGGAAACTGATGATTCGGTGAAAACTGGTGATTCGGTGAAAACTGGTGATTCGAAAAGTGAAGAGTCGACTGGTGATGAACTGTTGGAGGCGGTGCTCACTAACAATCTGTACAATATGGAGCATGCCGAACTGGTGATGATTGGAGCGTAAGTGGAGTGGTGTTTGGTGAAAATGGTGATTAGATTGAAATCGCGGATTTTGGTGAAAAGTGTAAATTTGTTAGAAAGTAGTTTCAGCAAAATTAATGAAACTGGTGCAACGCGATGATTTACTAAAAATGAGGAATCTACTGTAAAAATCTGGTGTTATTCAACGCATATTTCTTCTGTTTCTTTATTTGAAATATTATTATTACGTTTTTATATTATTTCTTCTTCAATCGGTGTACGGATGTTATACGTGAATTTATACAACGAAAACTATCATCATATCCTGTTTTTTAGCCAATATAACCTGATTTATTCGTACGTTTATTTTCGCAACGTAATCTTTCAAATTTTTCAGTTTCGTGGTTTTTATTACCTGCTAACATTTCTTACCGCTTCTTATTTACATATGGTAATATTTTCTATCATTCCATTCTTGTTATTCGTCCATAATTTTTCTGTTTATCTTTTTTTAAGATTTTATTGTTTTCTTAGACAATTTTTTCTATCCAGCTATGGTTTTGTCCAATTTCTCCTTTTGCTCCCAACTAAAACTGACTCTGCTCATTTATCCAGCTATAAACACGAAATTTTTTTAAATTTCCATTGAAATGTCACGAAATATCGGTTTTTCACAGCTACACAATATTTATTACTTTCCCCCATTTTCTGATGTTATTTTCATGTTCAGCTCATGAAGTTTACGTTGTATGTTTTCAGATTCCAATATAAAAAAATATTATTGAAAACTTTCCGAGCTCTCTACTGATTCTGCAATGTACTGAGTACTGGTTCCCCTTTTCATTCGTCTTCCCATTGACATATTCGTGTAAATTAATGTAAAGCCCCCCTTGAGAATCAGGGGAACAACATACATACGTTCAGCTTTCACAGACCATGAAACATTACCTCATAGTGTTATATGATAGAAGGTGATGATTGACAACGTATTTAAACTCCACTCAACTTAGTACGATTTTCTCGTTCATTCATGAAGGCTATGTTTCATGTTCTGAAAAAAGTGGGACATCGTTTTTTTCCCGAAATTCAGAGGAAGTCTCCTTATCTCCTATATCTCCTTTAAAATTAACTGTTACTGGGTGTTTTTAATGATTTTGGTACATTATTTTTTCTAGAAGATCTGTTACAAAATCATGTGGAATGGGGTTTTCAATTGCCCGGTATTTTGGATATTTTTTGTACTTTTCCTGTCGTATTTAACCTTCTTTTTCTGTGTGGTTTGTTATTCTTAACGAGCTTGAGGTTTTCGGTCACAAAATTTTGTTTTAATGGATAACTTGTCTATTGTGTAAGTGAACAGTACTGCTGTACACAAGTAAAACATCACCCAATGTTTTTTCTAAAACTGTGTAGACTTTTTGCAGAAAATTTCTGGAATTCATATTTATCATGCATAAAACGTTTGCAATGCAACATTTTTTCTATTGATATGAATGTGTTATAAAAATTTACTGTCCATATAATTTTTTTGCCAATACTCCAACTGCAAAAATTTGCTCGGTTGAATTTCATAAAAATAAGATTCGTACAATTATACTGCTTCATGTGCTTATTTCAAATAGCTTTGCAGTAAAATTTTTTTTAGCTGACAGCTGTTCTCGAGGAGGAATTTTGAGATTTTGGCAAGAAAATTTTAAACATAATTATGTATATTTTTATAATTTTGTATGAATTTGAGATTAATCCATTAATTGTATTGTTTCTATGTATGTATTTCTGTCATCGGGCTTTAATTTAAATTTCTCGAAATTCTATTGTACAATATAATCTTTTTCACTAACGCAATTTGGTAAATTTTACTCACCCACGCTATCATATCGTTTATATGACTATTTTTATCCT
>OZ038447.1:990890-1042244 GCA_964036265.1 Daptonema setosum | reverse complement strand
GCTGTGTACAAAACATGCGATGATGAGGGGTACACATAGTATGTTAGTCTGTGGTGTTACGTGATTAACGTTGTGCTATTTTCCATAAAACAGCGCCTTTAGTCACTGTTGAATGTCTACGGCCATACCACGTTGTACGCACGACATCCCGTTCGATCTGTCAAGTTAAGCAACGTCGGGTCCGGTTAGTACTTGGATCGGAGACGGCCTGGGAACCCCGGATGCTGTAGGCTTTTTGCCGTTTTGTGATTGCTTTTTTCAATTTTCAACGTTGACATGAATCTTTTCTTCACCCATTTAGCTGATACATATAAAAGCTTTTGAAAATTGTGAAGTGATTGGAAGACTAATAAAATCTTGACATACGTTTTTAAAAAGTTTTTGAAAGTGCTTGGACCCGAGGTGAAGAGGAGGGTAAAAAGGGAGGTACCACCCACCAGCGGACCAGAAGGGGAGGGAAAAGTGGAATTCCCCCTTTTTGGCTTTTTTTAAATAGTGCACTTTGTTCCTTAAGGTATGTGTAAAAATGGCTTAACTACTGCCAATTCCCCCCTCTTTGGCGAAGTTCCCCTCCCTTTGGAGGTTTGGCTTGTCCGCCAGTGGTACCACCGCCGTACCCTCTAAAAGTTATAGTGACCACTAAGCACGAACAGAACAAATTTTATGGAAACCACGATCAATGAAACGATGAAACACTTACAAATCAACAACGATGTATTAAAAAAATGACCGATTTAATAAGAGTTTTTTTTCAACCTAATTGTCATCGGTCATCGATACTCGGTCATCGATAATCGGTCATCGGTCGTTGATCATCGGAAGTCAAACAGCCCTCCATGAATGAGTTGACTGGCCGTCATATTGGTTAAATTCTGCAATGAGCGAGCTAAAAGAAATGAGATGGAATGAAACTGAAGGATGCCCGGAATACTTCAATAATAATTTTATTTATTTACTTGCAATTATTTAAAATTCCAAATTTGTGCATTGAAACTCGGTTGTTATCAGAAAATAATACCGTATTTTCTAGAGAACACATATAAGATTACGGTATTTTGTTTTCGTGATAACGTAATTTCAGTTAAAATGTGTAAAATTATAACGAACTTATAATCGGTGATAACCCCCGTAGTTTCATTGACTGGAAATGGTTTTGAAATGTCGATGCATGTATCGTTTTTGTTTGCTTTCAACGTTTATTTATAAAATTAATCCCAATTAGTTGCATTCATAACAATTTCACGTCCATTGATACCACTCATTCTGTGTTTTAGCTTCCAACCATATGATGCAACCTTTTACCAACCTTTTTCAAGTTAAATTACTCGGTACTTCAGTTGATGGTCGGCAGCAGCAATTTGGGGTTGAAGGAAAGGTTTAACACGCAAAAAAGGTTCCTAAAAAGTATTAACCAAAAAACAACATTGAATGTCAGGAAAAAGCAGCTCTATAGCCTGTCCGCCAGTGCTGAAGAATTTTTGTATTGATGTGCAGTTTCATTATATCTCATTGTTGTGGGTCACACTGTTGAACAAGCCAAACTTTCAAAGAGAGGGAAAACCTTTCAAAGAGGAGTGACTTCCCAATGAGGAACAAACGCTAATTTTTGGAACCGCCAAAAGAGGGGTAATTCCACTTTTCCCTCCTCTTCACGTGTGCTAGTGTTTGACCGGTGTTCTAATTACAGCAATTTGTATAGGCGCCAACCCTGTTCCCAAAAAGGCTTTTCAAAAATCCCAAGGCTGTAAGCAGCCACAATCTGAAGACTGGGCGCTCGATGTTTACCTTAAGTTTCAATGGGTAATAACCAACGAGAGCAGCGAGCAACTCATTCATATAATGCGCACGTAACCTGAGCGTCGACTGTTATTGTTTCATTCATTTGAACTGAACAATTGCGAAACATGTGTTCTTATTAGAGCATTTATATCAGTGAAGTCAACAGGGCACACTAATAATATATCAGAACGGTGGTTACAAAGTGGCATGAGCAGTTTAATAAACTGATGGGTATTGAGCAGTCGGTTTGTGTCTCCTGCAAGGCTTCGTTAATAGAAAAGTTGTTACCTATTGGTAACTAGGCAGGCAACGAGACTTGTGCAACAAGGTGAAACGAATGACTACATTGCCAGTGTTATTTCATTACAGATTAGGCTGTTCAACTACACTTGACTTTTTTGCGATACATCGTCAATATTTACATACAATAGGCGCCACTCAGTTACCCGAGCGGCTTTTCAAAAATCCCAAGGCTGTAAGCAGCCACAATCCGAAGACTGGGCGCTCGATGTTTACCTCAAGTTATATGGGTTAAAACCGACGAAAGCAACGCGAAATCGTCTCTCGTAGGCCGACTGAAACGTGAACAATACGTGTAGTGTGTCTATGGATAGCAGCTGCGCGCTTACGGGATGTGCACGAAATATGCGATGAGGAGGGGTACACTTTGTATGTTAGTCTGTAGTGCTACTCATTGACGTTATGTTATTCTTGATAAAACAGCCCTTTCTTCTTTTCTAAGTGTCTACGGCCATACCACTTTGACAATCTCTACAAAAACTTGGTATAATACAATTTCTTTAAAATTCTTTTATAATGGTGCCACCCTGTTACCAGAGCGGCTTTGCAAAAATCCCAAGGCTGTAAGCAGCCACAATCCGAAGACTGGGCGATAGATGTTTACCTTAAGTTTCAATGGGTAAAAACCGACGATAACAGCGAGCTGTTGCAATATATACAACTTTCATAACGGGAGCGATACGTTTAGTGTGTCTATGGTTAGCAGACATGCGTGCTCGGGCTGTGTACAAACTTCGCGATAATGAGGGGTATATGCTGCATAATTGTCAATGCTGTTCAAATCAAAATCTAATTTATTCAGTTGTTATGCCATGAAAGTAAAGTTGGATACCATGTCACAAATATAGTGAATTAACGGTCACCCATATTTACGTATGACAATCACTGATCATCAACAACGTTCTTGAGTTCGCTGCGTCTCAACCCGCGGGACTCGAACTATGAACATCGGCTTGCGAAGCCGGTGCCTTAAACCACTTGACAAGGAAAGCTGTTTAACATTGGTTTCTTATAGTTAAGCAACGTCGGGTCCAGTTCGGTTGAAACTCCTAACCGGGACGGCGGAACTCCGGATGTTGTACGTTTTTTGTGATACTGTACCTGTGTTGCTTCAGGCGTTTAGTCTAAAACGGTTGCTGTGAAACTAATTAGAGACATACAAGGTGGCTAAAAAACATGTCGCATTTGTGCGGTTATTGTGAAAGTTATTCAAACGCTGCGAGATTGCGGTAAAAAGCATTCGATTGAGCATGTTTTGGCCTACAGAATGATGTGCTACTAAAGTTTAGTCTCTCATTCCTCTACTGTTACACGCGATAAAAAAACGCCGAATTTCACATCGAAAGTTCCAATTTGGGGTAAGCCTGAATAAATGTTCAAAACTATAATTTGGTTATCGCTTTCTGAGTTAAGTCGATGATTTTATTCAAATAAAATATTTCAGTTTCGAAAAATTCATTATGTGGTTTGTTTTGAAGAAGATTTACAAATACAGATCATATGAACTTCAGTTTAGCGTCGAAGTTTTTGACGATCACCATTAATCATTCCAGCTTCCCAAACGGAATAACTTCGAAATCGGTCGCCTCCGGATACCCCGATGGCTTTATCGAAAAATCATGTTCGCCACTGGCGTTAACCAGAGCGGACAAGGAAATTACCTTGTGTTTGTATGGGAAAAATCCGACGAAATTGACGTCCGCAGGCCAGGTCAAGAGCGTACGAAACGTGAACTATGCGGGTTGTGTGTCTATGCCAGTTAGATAGCTGGTGTGTGTGCCCAGAGCAACCTTTGCAGAATGAGTCATCTTTATAACATGTCTCATTCGTAATTTCTTTTATCATAATGAGTTGATACTCTTTGTTCTTAAAAGAGGCAGGGCAGTTTCAAGATAATACTTGATCACATAACTAGTTGGTAAAATAATAATAGGTGTTTATTACTTGTTAGAAGTTTTCGTCTTTTGCCATCAGCTAGGTGTATCGCTGATTTGGTGTGTTAACTTAATTAATGTCAAATTGTTTACTAAAGTGATGGAATTACTTTTCGACTATGTTTATGCACTTATTACTGTTTCTGTATCGGCGCCACTCAGTTACCCGAGCGGCTTTGCAAAAATCCCAAGGCTGTAAGCAGCCACAATCCGAAGACTGGGCGCTCGATGTTTACCTCAAGTTATATGGGTTAAAACCGACGAAAACACCGCAAAATCGCCTCTCGTAAACCGCATGAAACCTGAGCAATACGTGTAATGTGTCTATGGATACAAGCTGCGCATGTGCGGGCTGTGTACAAAATATGCAATGTTGAGGGGTAACTGCTGTTCGATTGTAACGTCATTGCATAGTGTTGGTTTGCTTCATATAAAACTGGTGCTCGCAGTGCTTTCCATGTCTACGGCCATACCACGTTGTACGCACGACATCCCGTTCGATCTGTCAAGTTAAGCAACGTCGGGTCCGGTTAGTACTTGGATCGGAGACGGCCTGGGAACCCCGGATGCTGTAGGCTTTTTGTAGTTTTTTCTGCCCTGCTTTTATTCTGCCTTCGTTTCAGTACCAGATGAATGAAAACCTGAAAGGATTGAGGGAAATATCGCCGTAGAGAAAAATATACAGTTTTGACAGGCCGTATTATGTACACCTTACAAACTTTACTTTCTGGCACTCAAGGGGACTTCATGGCTCGGTGACGAACTTGGCCACCATGCCTTGGGAAACTCGCCTTATCCGTTCCTCCCTCTTACACATGGGATTACGCATATATTCTGGTATATGGATTGTTCGTGACATGAAACAAATAAAAGGACAGGCAATTCATTGTCTGAAGATTACATCATTTGTCATCCCTGAGCTGATGAGCTTTCACTCATCTAACAATCGTCGCCTTCTGTTTACATTAGTTCACCAGTTCACACAATTATATTGTCACATGACCGAATGATATATGTATTGGCGTAGGAGTTGTTGAACAAAAATATTACTGAAACTTGTTTGGCGCCACTCGGTTACCAGAGCGGCTTTTCAAAAATCCCAAGGCTGTAAGCAGCCACAATCCGAAGACTGGGCGCTCGATGTTTACCTCAAGTTTCAATGGGTAAAAACCGACGATGACAGCGAGCATCACGTTCAACAAGAGCGCACGAAACATGAGCTATGCGTCTTGTGTGGCTGTACTGTTGCGCGTGCACTTTTGAATTTAATAAGTTACAAAAATTATCACGTACATTTGTGTTTCTGCTGACAGTATCAGCTTGAACTTTGTGTTGTACCATGCAATACATTAAGTCACGTCTATGCATTACATTAAGTCACGTCTATGCATTACATGAAGCCGCCGAACCTATGAAGACTGAAGAGGGGTACTTCTGCTTTCCCACATCGTCTCGTCCGCTGGTGGAAGCCGTGATACGGAACACTGATACCATATCAGAATGGTATTTTCGTGGTGTTATAAGTTCAATAAAACCGACGGGTAATAGCAGAAACCTCACAGCAACGCTTGGACCTGTCTGATTCGTGTCTCTTGCCAGGACCCCAGGTTAAACTTAGAACCTAGCACCCTAACCACTAAACTAAGCTGGCGACGAGACTTGTGCAACAATGTGAAGCAAATGACTGCATTGAGAAGCCCAAATACAAATAAACAATCTTTGTAACGCAGCTCAGATAAAAACAACACTACGAATTAGCGCCACTCAGTCTTGACAGTACCCAGGTTAAACTTAGAACCTAGCACCCTAACCACTAAACTAGACAGCCGACGAGACTTTTTAAGCAATGATTGCATTAACAAGCACTATTAGTTACTGAGAATAGGCGCCACCCTGTTACCAGAGCGACTTTTCCAAAATCTCAAGGCTGTAAGCAGCCACAATCCGAGGACTGGGCACTCGATGTTTACATCAAGTTATATGGGTTAAAGCCGACGATGTCAGCGAGCATCACGTTCAACACTAAACGCACGAAACATGAGCTATGCATGTTGTTGAGAATTTATCCCAACGACAGCTAATAACCATTGGATTGTTTGTACGGCTTCGGCGTAGTTCCAAACACAGACTGTACGTTAGTAGAGGAGAAAGCCTAGCTTAGCCTCTCCGTGAATCCAAAATGAAAAAAGTCGAACTTGGAATTCGGAAAAAAACGGTACAACTTTCAAATATGCGGACCGAATTAAAAAAAAAAACGTTTGTTTAAAAACCTAATTGTCATCGGCCGATCATCGATCATCGGTCATCGGTCATCGATCATCGGTCATCGGTCATCGGTCGTCGATCATCGGTCATTGATCATCGATCGTCCAGCAGCCCTCCATGATTTAGTTGCCCAGCCGGCTCATTGCTAAAATTCCGCGATGAGCGAGCTAAAATAAGTGAGATGGAATGAAACTGAAGGATGCCCGGAATGCTTCAATAATCATGAAAATAATTTCTTGCAATTCTTCAAATTTCCAAACTTGTGCTTTGAAACTCGGTTGTTATCAGAAAAGAATACCGTATTTTCTATAGAAAACGTCTAAGATTACGGTATTTTGTTTTCGTGTTAAAGTAGTTTCAGTTTAAATGTGTAAAATTATAACAAAATTTTATCGGTGATAACCCTCGTACTTTCATTGACTGGAAATGGCTTTGAAATATCGGCGAATTTATGGTTTTTGTTTGCATTCCACGTTTATTTTTATATTTAATCCCAATTCGTTGCGTTTATAACAATTTCAAGCCCATTGATACCACTCATTTTGCGTTTCAGCTTCCAACCATATGATGCAACCTTTCACTAAGTTTTGTCTAGCTAAATTACTCGGTACCTCAATTGGCGGTTGGCAGCAGCAATTTGGGGTTGAGAGAAAAAATTTACACAAAGAAAAAGTCGTACCCGAAATTTTTTTTTACTATACAAATAAAATAAAAAATATTAATGTCAGCGAAGAGCAGCTGTAAAGTGATCATGTTTCATTGCTAGTTTCTTGAGCTGATCCACTGCACTAACATGTTATAATGAAACAATTCACCTTATCCGATCTTGATTTTGTTGGTGCCACCCTGTTAACAGAGCGGCTTTTCAAAAATCCAAGGCTGTAAGCAGCCACAATCCGAAGACTGGGCGCTCGATGTTTACCTCAAGTTTCAATGGGTAAAAACCGACGATAACAGCGAGCTGTTGCTTTATATACAGCGTTCGAAACGCGAGCAAAACGTCTTCTATGTCTATGGATAATACAAGTAAGTGCTCGGGCTGTGTACAAAACATGCGATGACGAGGGGTACAGATTGTATTAATGTCAGCACTGCTTAACATTTTTTATATTGGTTAAGAAACGTCGGGTCCGGTTAGTACTTGTACCGGAGACGGACAGGGAACCGTGGACTGGTTGTTTTTTGTGACTCTGTGTTGCTTTAGATGTTTTTCCAAAAAATTTTCGTGAAACGAACGAGTTACACACAAGTGGGCTTTCGGTAAGAAAAACTATGACGAAAAAAAAACAAAACTTCTCAGCATTGTTTTTTTCGACGATTCTCATAAATATTGCCCTTTCTCGGTAAAGGTTTATAAGATTGTCGCCTTCGGATACCCCGATGGCTTTATCGAAAAATCTTCTTCGCCACTGGCGTTAACCAGAGCGGACAAGGAAATTACCTTGTGTTTGTATGGGAAAAATCCAACGAAAACGTCGTCCACAGGCCTGGTCAAGAGCGTACGAAACGTGAACTATGCGGCTTGTGTGCCCGAACCGGTTAAAAAGACGTTGAGTGTGTGCAGTGCTGAATGAGTCATCTTTACCATACACGTTTCTTTAAGGAGAGGGAGTGGAGTACATGAGCGGCCAAGAAGGGTAGGAAAAAGTGGATTTCCCCTCTTTGACTGTTTCAAAAAGTAGAGTTTGTTCTCTAGGATGTACATAGGTAAAATGGCTTAATTTATGGGGGTGAATCCCAAAATCCCTAAAAGCCAAAATACCTAACTGGACAAAACACCTAAAAACACGCCCAAAATACAACACGACCAAAATCCAACTGTTGGATTTTGGTAGTGCATTTTTTATATTTGTTGGATTATGTCCACCCAAATTACAAAATCCAAAGTACATAAACAACAAATGTTACCCTCCCCTGTTTCCCCACCCTTACAGTATTCATGTAACAGTTACTTGCAATGTGGAATAATATTGCATATTAACCATATGGTAAACGTAGTGTAGCGGTTGCTGTTAAAAACAGTAGCGGTCGAAAACATGATGAATAGTGGTACTGGTACTAGAAGGGGAGAGTGTTGGTTACTCATTCGTTCACTCACTCACTCACTCACTCACTCACTCACTCACTCACTCACTCACTCACTCACTCACTCACTCACTCACTCACTCACTCACTCACTCACTCACTCACTCACTCACTCACTCACTTACTCACTCACTCACTCACTCACTCACTTACTCACTCACTCACTCACTCACTCACTTACTCTCTCACTCACTCACTCACTAACTCACTCACTCACTCACTCACTCACTCACTCACTCACTCACTAACTCACTCACTCACTCACTCACTCACACACTCACTTACTCATTCACTTACTCACTCACTCACTTACTCACTCACTCACTTACTCACTCACTCACTCACTCACTCACTCACTCACTCACTTACTCTCTCACTCACTCACCCACTAACTCACTCACTCACTCACTCACTCACTCACTCACTCACTCATTCACTTACTCACTCACTCACTTACTCACTCACTCACTCACTCACTTACTCTCTCACTCACTCACTCACTAACTCACTCACTCACTCACTCACTCACTTACTCACTCACCGCACTAGCGGACGAGAAGTGGTGGGAAAAGTGGAATTCCCCCCTCTTTGGCAGTTTAACAAAATTGAGTTTCGTCCCTGAGGTGTAGGTAAAATCGCCTTTTTTATGCCAATTCCCCCCTCTTTGGAGTAATTCCCCTCCCTTTGGAGATTTGACTCGTCCGCCAGTTACTCACCGTCATCTTCAATTTTACCGGTTTTATGGTTATTGTTACAAAATATTTTCTTTCACATTTCATCATTCATTGCGCTAATTACAGCAGTGAAGGCGGACCAATGAAAATGTCCATTACATCTCGGTTAATAACGCATAAAAGAACAGTGACTGACTGCAATATGACATAACCATATCAAAGAGGGAGGGGGTACTCTGAGGAGGGGTATTACATTTGTTGTTGGATTATGGACGTTCAAAATCCAAATTTTTAGGTATTTTGGACTTTTTATATATTATGGGCGTCCCGTTTTGGATTTTGGGCATGTGTTGGATTTTGTCCAGTTAGGTATTTTGGCTTTTAGGGATTTTGGTAGGGACCCAATTTATGGTAATTCCCCCTCTTCGGATAGATTCCGCTTCCTTTGGAAGATAAGGCTAGGAGAAGAATTTTGGTATAGAGGTGCAGTTTCATTATATTTCATTGTTGTGGGTCACACTGTTGCACAAGCCAAACCTTCAAAGAGAGGGAAAATCTTTCAAAGAGGGGTGAATATCCAGAAATAACATCATTTTATCTACCCATCGAGGAACAAACGCTAATTTTTGGAACCGCCAAAAGGGGGTAACTCCACTTTTCCCTCCTCTTCTCGTGTGGTAGTGACCGGTGTTCTAAGTTGTTTAATGAAAGTATTACAGCAACTTGTATAGGCGCCATCCTGTTACCAGAGCGGCTTTTCAAAAATCCCAAGGCTGTAAGCAGCCACAATCAGAAGACTGGGCGCTCGATGTTTACCTCAAGTTTCAATGGGTAAAAACCGACGATGACAGTAAGCATCACGTTCAACAGGAGCGCACGAAACATGAGCTATGCGTCTTGTGTGGCTGTACTGTTGCGCGTGGACTGTTGAATTTTATTACTTGCAAAAATGATCACGTACTTTTGTGTGTCTGCTGTCAGTATCAGCTTGAACGTTGTATTGTACCATGCATTACATGAAGCCGCCGACCCTATGAAGACTGAAAAATACTCTAAGAACGAATTTTTATTGGCGCCACCCTGTTACCAGAGCGGCTTTTCAAAAATCCCAAGGCTGTAAGCAGCCACAATCCGAAGACTGGGCGCTCGATGTTTACCTTAAGTTTCAATGGGTAAAAACCGACGAGAGCAGCGGGCAACTCGTTCATATAATGCGCACGAAACGTGAGCTATGCGTCGACTGTGTCCGATTAAGTCATTGGAACTGAGCAATTGCGAACCACGTGTTTTTTACTGAGATTTCTTCTTTACTGTAGCCGTCCTCTGCGGACGAGCCAAACCTCCCAAGATAGGGGAACGTTTTCAAATAGGGAGGAATCGGTGAGATTTAGGACGTATGTCCTACACCTAAGGGAACAAATTCTACCTGTTGTGTTACAGAGCTCAGTTGAAAATAGTACTATGAATATGCGCCACCCTGTTACCAGAGCGGCTTTTCAAAAATCCCAAGGCTGTAAGCAGCCACAGTCCGAAGACTGGGCGCTCGATGTTTACCTCAAGTTATATGGGTTAAAACCGACGATAACAGCGCGTTTTCGCCTCTCGTAGGCTGGATGAAACGTGAGAATTACGTGTAGTGTGTCTATGGGTAGCATCTGTGTGTGTGTGTGCGTGATGCGTACAAAATAGTCGATTATGAGGGGTACACTTCGTATGTTAGTCTGTTGTGCTACGTGAGTAACGTTGTGTTATTTCCGATAAAAGAACGCTTTTAGCAACTGTTGAATGTCTACGGCCATACCACGTTGTACGCACGACATCCCGTTCGATCTGTCAAGTTAAACAACGTCGGGTCCGGTTAGTACTTGGATCGGAGACGGCCTGGGAACCCCGGATGCTGTAGGCTTTTTGCCGTTTTGTGATTGCTTTTTTTATTTCTGAATGTTGATATGAATATTTTCTTTACCCATTTAGCTGAAATATATAGAAGCTTTTGAAAATTATTAAGGACGAGACGAAGTGATTGAAAGACTAATAAAATTTTGACATAAGTTTAAAAAGTTTTATGAAAGTGCTCAGACTCGAGGTGAAGGGGAGGGCAAAAAGGGAGGTACCACGCACCAGCGGACCAGAATGAGAGGGAAAAGTGGAATTCCCCCTTTTTGGCTTTTTTAAATAGTGCACTTTGTTCCTTAAGGTGTGGGTAAAATGGCTTAACTACTGCCAATTCCCCCCTCTTTGGCGAAGTTCCCCTCCCTTTGGAGGTTTGGCTTGTCCGCCAGTGGTAACACCGCCGTACCCTCTAAAAGTTATAGCGACCACTAAGCACGAACAGAATAAATTTCATGGAAACCACGATCAATCGCGATTAAACGCCCGCAAATCCTCAACGATGTACTTTAAAAAAACATAAAGAACAAATAAAAAAACGTTCGTTAACCTACAATTCATCGGCCGATCATCGATCATCGGTCATCGGTCGTTGATCATCGGAAGTCAAACAGCCCTCCATGAATGATTTGACTGGCCGTCATATTGGTTAAATTCTGCAATGAGCGAGCTAAAAGAAATGAGATGGAATGAAACGGAAGGATGCCCGGAATGCTTTAATAATAATGAATTTGTTTACTTGCAATTATTTAAAATTTCAAACTTGTGCATTGAAACTCGGTTGTTATCAGAAAATAATACCGTATTTTCTAGAGAACACATCTAAGATTACGGTATTTTGTTTTCGTGATAACGTAATTTCAGTTAAAATGTGTAAAATTATAACGAACTTATAATCGGTGATAACCCCCGTAGTTTCATTGACTGGAAATGGCTTTGAAATGTCGATGCATGTATCGTTTTGTTTGCTTTCAACGTTTATTTATAAAATTAATCCCAATTAGTTGCATTTATAACAATTTCACGCACATTGATACCACTCATTCTGTGTTTCAGCTTCCAACCATATGATGCAACCTTTTACTAAACTTTTTTCGAGCTAAATTACTCGGTACTTCAGTTGGTGGTCGGCAGCAGCAATTTGGGGTTGAAGGAAAGGTTTCACACGCAAAAAAGGTTCCTAAAAAGTCGTAACCAAAAAACAACATTCAACGTCAGGAAAAGGCAGCTCTAAGGAAATCATGTTTCATAACTAGTTCGGTGAACTAAACCACTACACTAAATTGTTGTAACTACAAACATCATTTTATTTGAGTTTGATTTTTAGGCGCCACCCTGTTACCAGAGCGGCTTTTCAAAAATCCCAAGGCTGTAAGCAGCCACAATCCGAAGACTGGGCGCTCGATGTTTACCTCAAGTTTCAATGGGTAAAAACCGACGACGACAGCGAGCATCACGTGTAAGAGAGGCGCACGAAACATGAGCTATGCGTCTTGTGTGGCTATTACTGTTGCGCGTGCACCTTTAAATTTTATACGTTACGAAACTGATATGAGCACACATGTAAGTCCGATGAAAGTATCAACTTGAATTTACTTTAACCAACATAACTTCATTTTTATTGGCGCCACCCTGTTACCAGAGCGGCTTTTCAAAAATCCAAGGCTGTATGCAGCCACAATCCGAAGACTGGGCGCTCGATGTTTACCTCAAGTTTCAATGGGTAAAAACCGACGACGACAGCGAGCATCACGTGTAAGAGAGGCGCACGAAACATGAGCTATGCGTCTTGTGTGGCTATTACTGTTGCGCGTGCACCTTTAAATTTTATACGTTACGAAACTGATATGAGCACACATGTAAGTCCGATGAAAGTATCAACTTGAATTTACTTTAACCAACATAACTTCATTTTTATTGGCGCCACCCTGTTACCAGAGCGGCTTTTCAAAAATCCAAGGCTGTATGCAGCCACAATCCGAAGACTGGGCGCTCGATGTTTACCTCAAGTTTCAATGGGTAAAAACCGACGATAACAGCGAGCTGTTGCTTTTCATACGGCGTTCAAAACGCGAGCAATACGTCTTATGTGTCTATGGATAATACAAGTACATGTATGTGGTCGGGCTGTGTACAAAACGTGCGATGATCAGGGGTACAGATTGTATAATTGTCAGCACTGCTTAACATTTTTTATATTGGTTAAGAAACGTCGGGTCCGGTTAGTACTTGTACCGGAGACGGACAGGGAACCGTGGACTGGTTGTTTTTTGTGACTCTGTGTTGCTTCAGATGTTTTTCCAAAATTTTTCGCGAAACGAACGAGTTACACACAAGCGGCTTGTGTGCTGTGCTGAACTAGCCGGTTAAAAAGACGTTGAGTGTGTGCAGTGCTGAATGAGTCATCTTTACCGTACACTTTTCTTTCATGAGAGAGAGTGGAGTACATAATCGACCAAGAAGGGGAGGAAAAAGTGGAATTCCCCTCTTTGACTGTTTCAAAAAGTAGAGTTTGCTCTATAGGGTGTAGGTAAAATGACCTAATTTATGGTAAGTCCCCCTCTTCGGATAGATTCCGCTTTCTTTGGGAGATAAGCTTAGGAGAAGAATTTTGGTTTTGAATATAGTTCATTATATTTCATTGTTGTGGGTCACACTGTTGCACAAGCCAAACCTTCAAAGAGAGGGAAAATCTCTCAAAGAGGGGTGAATATCCAGAAATAACATTTTATTTTATTTACCCATTGAGAAACAAACGTTACATTTTGGAACAGCCAAATGGGGGTAATTCCACTTTTTTCTCCTCTTCTCGTGCGTCAATGTTTGACCGGTGTTCCAAGTTGTTTAAGAAAAGTATTACTGCAACTGGTATAGGCGCCACCCTGTTACCAGAGCGGCTTTTCAAAAATCCCAAGGCTGTAAGCAGCCACAATCCGAAGACTGGGCGCTCGATGTTTACCTCAAGTTTCAATGGGTAAAAACCGACGATGACAGCGAGCATCACGTTCAATAGGAGCGCACGAAGCATGAGCTATGCGTCGAGTGTGGCTATGACAGTTTCGCGTGCACTTTTAAATTTCATAAGTTGCAAAAATGATCACGTATATTTGTGTGTCCGCTGACAGTATCAGCTTGAATTTTATTCGTTGCAAAAATGATCACGTATGTACATTCGTGTTTCTGCTGACAGTATCAGCTAGAACTTTGTATTGTACCATGCATGCATTACATGAAGCCGCCGAACCTATGAAGATTGAAAAATACTCTAAGAACGAATTTTCATTGGCGCCACCCTGTTACCAGAGCGGCTTTTCAAAAATCCCAAGGCTGTAAGCAGCCACAATCCGAAGACTGGGCGCTCGATGTTTACCTTAAGTTTCAATGGGTAAAAACCGACGAGAGCAGCGGGCAACTCGTTCATATAATGCGCACGAAACGTGAGCTATGCGTCGACTGTGTCCGATTCAGTCATTGGAACTGAGCAATTGCGAAACACGTGTTTTTTTACTGAGATTTCTTCATTACTAAAGCCGTCCTCGGCGGACGAGCCAAAGCTCTCAAGAGAAGGGAATGTTTTCAAATAGGGGGGAATCGGTGGGATTTATGACGTATTACCTACACATTAGGGAACAAATTCTACCTGTTGTGAACGCCAAAGAGGGAATATTCTAGTACACCTTGAGGAACAAAAGATGGTTGTTAGAAACTACCTGGGGGAATTACACTTTTCCCACCCATTCTCGTATGCTAGCACCCTAACCACTGAGCTACACAGACGACGAGACTTGTGAAGCAAATGACTGCATAGAGAAACAACTCAAATACACATAGACATTCTTTGTTACGCAGCTCAGTTGAAAATAGCACTAAGAATGACTACATTGCCAGAGTTATTTCATTACAGATAAGGCTGCCTATGACTATTCGTCAATAAATATGTACAACAGACGCCGCTCAGTTACCCGAGCGGCTTTTCAAAAATCCCAAGGCTGTAAGCAGCCACAATCCGAAGACTGGGCGCTCGATGTTTACCTCAAGTTATATGGGTTACACACGTTTCTTTAAGGAGAGGGAGTGGAGTACATGAGCGGCCAAGAAGGGTAGGAAAAAGTGGATTTCCCCTCTTTGACTGTTTCAAAAAGTAGAGTTTGTTCTCTAGGATGTACATAGGTAAAATGGCTTAATTTATGGGGGTGAATCCCAAAATCCCTAAAAGCCAAAATACCTAACTGGACAAAACACCTAAAAACACGCCCAAAATACAACACGACCAAAATCCAACTGTTGGATTTTGGTAGTGCATTTTTTATATTTGTTGGATTATGTCCACCCAAATTACAAAATCCAAAGTACATAAACAACAAATGTTACCCTCCCCTGTTTCCCCACCCTTACAGTATTCATGTAACAGTTACTTGCAATGTGGAATAATATTGCATATTAACCATATGGTAAACGTAGTGTAGCGGTTGCTGTTAAAAACAGTAGCGGTCGAAAACATGATGAATAGTGGTACTGGTACTAGAAGGGGAGAGTGTTGGTTACTCATTCGTTCACTCACTCACTCACTCACTCACTCACTCACTCACTCACTCACTCACTCACTCACTCACTCACTCACTCACTCACTCACTCACTCACTCACTCACTCACTCACTCACTCACTCACTCACTCACTTACTCACTCACTCACTCACTCACTCACTTACTCACTCACTCACTCACTCACTCACTTACTCTCTCACTCACTCACTCACTAACTCACTCACTCACTCACTCACTCACTCACTCACTCACTCACTAACTCACTCACTCACTCACTCACTCACACACTCACTTACTCATTCACTTACTCACTCACTCACTTACTCACTCACTCACTTACTCACTCACTCACTCACTCACTCACTCACTCACTCACTTACTCTCTCACTCACTCACCCACTAACTCACTCACTCACTCACTCACTCACTCACTCACTCACTCATTCACTTACTCACTCACTCACTTACTCACTCACTCACTCACTCACTTACTCTCTCACTCACTCACTCACTAACTCACTCACTCACTCACTCACTCACTTACTCACTCACCGCACTAGCGGACGAGAAGTGGTGGGAAAAGTGGAATTCCCCCCTCTTTGGCAGTTTAACAAAATTGAGTTTCGTCCCTGAGGTGTAGGTAAAATCGCCTTTTTTATGCCAATTCCCCCCTCTTTGGAGTAATTCCCCTCCCTTTGGAGATTTGACTCGTCCGCCAGTTACTCACCGTCATCTTCAATTTTACCGGTTTTATGGTTATTGTTACAAAATATTTTCTTTCACATTTCATCATTCATTGCGCTAATTACAGCAGTGAAGGCGGACCAATGAAAATGTCCATTACATCTCGGTTAATAACGCATAAAAGAACAGTGACTGACTGCAATATGACATAACCATATCAAAGAGGGAGGGGGTACTCTGAGGAGGGGTATTACATTTGTTGTTGGATTATGGACGTTCAAAATCCAAATTTTTAGGTATTTTGGACTTTTTATATATTATGGGCGTCCCGTTTTGGATTTTGGGCATGTGTTGGATTTTGTCCAGTTAGGTATTTTGGCTTTTAGGGATTTTGGTAGGGACCCAATTTATGGTAATTCCCCCTCTTCGGATAGATTCCGCTTCCTTTGGAAGATAAGGCTAGGAGAAGAATTTTGGTATAGAGGTGCAGTTTCATTATATTTCATTGTTGTGGGTCACACTGTTGCACAAGCCAAACCTTCAAAGAGAGGGAAAATCTTTCAAAGAGGGGTGAATATCCAGAAATAACATCATTTTATCTACCCATCGAGGAACAAACGCTAATTTTTGGAACCGCCAAAAGGGGGTAACTCCACTTTTCCCTCCTCTTCTCGTGTGGTAGTGACCGGTGTTCTAAGTTGTTTAATGAAAGTATTACAGCAACTTGTATAGGCGCCATCCTGTTACCAGAGCGGCTTTTCAAAAATCCCAAGGCTGTAAGCAGCCACAATCAGAAGACTGGGCGCTCGATGTTTACCTCAAGTTTCAATGGGTAAAAACCGACGATGACAGTAAGCATCACGTTCAACAGGAGCGCACGAAACATGAGCTATGCGTCTTGTGTGGCTGTACTGTTGCGCGTGGACTGTTGAATTTTATTACTTGCAAAAATGATCACGTACTTTTGTGTGTCTGCTGTCAGTATCAGCTTGAACGTTGTATTGTACCATGCATTACATGAAGCCGCCGACCCTATGAAGACTGAAAAATACTCTAAGAACGAATTTTTATTGGCGCCACCCTGTTACCAGAGCGGCTTTTCAAAAATCCCAAGGCTGTAAGCAGCCACAATCCGAAGACTGGGCGCTCGATGTTTACCTTAAGTTTCAATGGGTAAAAACCGACGAGAGCAGCGGGCAACTCGTTCATATAATGCGCACGAAACGTGAGCTATGCGTCGACTGTGTCCGATTAAGTCATTGGAACTGAGCAATTGCGAACCACGTGTTTTTTACTGAGATTTCTTCTTTACTGTAGCCGTCCTCTGCGGACGAGCCAAACCTCCCAAGATAGGGGAACGTTTTCAAATAGGGAGGAATCGGTGAGATTTAGGACGTATGTCCTACACCTAAGGGAACAAATTCTACCTGTTGTGTTACAGAGCTCAGTTGAAAATAGTACTATGAATATGCGCCACCCTGTTACCAGAGCGGCTTTTCAAAAATCCCAAGGCTGTAAGCAGCCACAGTCCGAAGACTGGGCGCTCGATGTTTACCTCAAGTTATATGGGTTAAAACCGACGATAACAGCGCGTTTTCGCCTCTCGTAGGCTGGATGAAACGTGAGAATTACGTGTAGTGTGTCTATGGGTAGCATCTGTGTGTGTGTGTGCGTGATGCGTACAAAATAGTCGATTATGAGGGGTACACTTCGTATGTTAGTCTGTTGTGCTACGTGAGTAACGTTGTGTTATTTCCGATAAAAGAACGCTTTTAGCAACTGTTGAATGTCTACGGCCATACCACGTTGTACGCACGACATCCCGTTCGATCTGTCAAGTTAAACAACGTCGGGTCCGGTTAGTACTTGGATCGGAGACGGCCTGGGAACCCCGGATGCTGTAGGCTTTTTGCCGTTTTGTGATTGCTTTTTTTATTTCTGAATGTTGATATGAATATTTTCTTTACCCATTTAGCTGAAATATATAGAAGCTTTTGAAAATTATTAAGGACGAGACGAAGTGATTGAAAGACTAATAAAATTTTGACATAAGTTTAAAAAGTTTTATGAAAGTGCTCAGACTCGAGGTGAAGGGGAGGGCAAAAAGGGAGGTACCACGCACCAGCGGACCAGAATGAGAGGGAAAAGTGGAATTCCCCCTTTTTGGCTTTTTTAAATAGTGCACTTTGTTCCTTAAGGTGTGGGTAAAATGGCTTAACTACTGCCAATTCCCCCCTCTTTGGCGAAGTTCCCCTCCCTTTGGAGGTTTGGCTTGTCCGCCAGTGGTAACACCGCCGTACCCTCTAAAAGTTATAGCGACCACTAAGCACGAACAGAATAAATTTCATGGAAACCACGATCAATCGCGATTAAACGCCCGCAAATCCTCAACGATGTACTTTAAAAAAACATAAAGAACAAATAAAAAAACGTTCGTTAACCTACAATTCATCGGCCGATCATCGATCATCGGTCATCGGTCGTTGATCATCGGAAGTCAAACAGCCCTCCATGAATGATTTGACTGGCCGTCATATTGGTTAAATTCTGCAATGAGCGAGCTAAAAGAAATGAGATGGAATGAAACGGAAGGATGCCCGGAATGCTTTAATAATAATGAATTTGTTTACTTGCAATTATTTAAAATTTCAAACTTGTGCATTGAAACTCGGTTGTTATCAGAAAATAATACCGTATTTTCTAGAGAACACATCTAAGATTACGGTATTTTGTTTTCGTGATAACGTAATTTCAGTTAAAATGTGTAAAATTATAACGAACTTATAATCGGTGATAACCCCCGTAGTTTCATTGACTGGAAATGGCTTTGAAATGTCGATGCATGTATCGTTTTGTTTGCTTTCAACGTTTATTTATAAAATTAATCCCAATTAGTTGCATTTATAACAATTTCACGCACATTGATACCACTCATTCTGTGTTTCAGCTTCCAACCATATGATGCAACCTTTTACTAAACTTTTTTCGAGCTAAATTACTCGGTACTTCAGTTGGTGGTCGGCAGCAGCAATTTGGGGTTGAAGGAAAGGTTTCACACGCAAAAAAGGTTCCTAAAAAGTCGTAACCAAAAAACAACATTCAACGTCAGGAAAAGGCAGCTCTAAGGAAATCATGTTTCATAACTAGTTCGGTGAACTAAACCACTACACTAAATTGTTGTAACTACAAACATCATTTTATTTGAGTTTGATTTTTAGGCGCCACCCTGTTACCAGAGCGGCTTTTCAAAAATCCCAAGGCTGTAAGCAGCCACAATCCGAAGACTGGGCGCTCGATGTTTACCTCAAGTTTCAATGGGTAAAAACCGACGACGACAGCGAGCATCACGTGTAAGAGAGGCGCACGAAACATGAGCTATGCGTCTTGTGTGGCTATTACTGTTGCGCGTGCACCTTTAAATTTTATACGTTACGAAACTGATATGAGCACACATGTAAGTCCGATGAAAGTATCAACTTGAATTTACTTTAACCAACATAACTTCATTTTTATTGGCGCCACCCTGTTACCAGAGCGGCTTTTCAAAAATCCAAGGCTGTATGCAGCCACAATCCGAAGACTGGGCGCTCGATGTTTACCTCAAGTTTCAATGGGTAAAAACCGACGACGACAGCGAGCATCACGTGTAAGAGAGGCGCACGAAACATGAGCTATGCGTCTTGTGTGGCTATTACTGTTGCGCGTGCACCTTTAAATTTTATACGTTACGAAACTGATATGAGCACACATGTAAGTCCGATGAAAGTATCAACTTGAATTTACTTTAACCAACATAACTTCATTTTTATTGGCGCCACCCTGTTACCAGAGCGGCTTTTCAAAAATCCAAGGCTGTATGCAGCCACAATCCGAAGACTGGGCGCTCGATGTTTACCTCAAGTTTCAATGGGTAAAAACCGACGATAACAGCGAGCTGTTGCTTTTCATACGGCGTTCAAAACGCGAGCAATACGTCTTATGTGTCTATGGATAATACAAGTACATGTATGTGGTCGGGCTGTGTACAAAACGTGCGATGATCAGGGGTACAGATTGTATAATTGTCAGCACTGCTTAACATTTTTTATATTGGTTAAGAAACGTCGGGTCCGGTTAGTACTTGTACCGGAGACGGACAGGGAACCGTGGACTGGTTGTTTTTTGTGACTCTGTGTTGCTTCAGATGTTTTTCCAAAATTTTTCGCGAAACGAACGAGTTACACACAAGCGGCTTGTGTGCTGTGCTGAACTAGCCGGTTAAAAAGACGTTGAGTGTGTGCAGTGCTGAATGAGTCATCTTTACCGTACACTTTTCTTTCATGAGAGAGAGTGGAGTACATAATCGACCAAGAAGGGGAGGAAAAAGTGGAATTCCCCTCTTTGACTGTTTCAAAAAGTAGAGTTTGCTCTATAGGGTGTAGGTAAAATGACCTAATTTATGGTAAGTCCCCCTCTTCGGATAGATTCCGCTTTCTTTGGGAGATAAGCTTAGGAGAAGAATTTTGGTTTTGAATATAGTTCATTATATTTCATTGTTGTGGGTCACACTGTTGCACAAGCCAAACCTTCAAAGAGAGGGAAAATCTCTCAAAGAGGGGTGAATATCCAGAAATAACATTTTATTTTATTTACCCATTGAGAAACAAACGTTACATTTTGGAACAGCCAAATGGGGGTAATTCCACTTTTTTCTCCTCTTCTCGTGCGTCAATGTTTGACCGGTGTTCCAAGTTGTTTAAGAAAAGTATTACTGCAACTGGTATAGGCGCCACCCTGTTACCAGAGCGGCTTTTCAAAAATCCCAAGGCTGTAAGCAGCCACAATCCGAAGACTGGGCGCTCGATGTTTACCTCAAGTTTCAATGGGTAAAAACCGACGATGACAGCGAGCATCACGTTCAATAGGAGCGCACGAAGCATGAGCTATGCGTCGAGTGTGGCTATGACAGTTTCGCGTGCACTTTTAAATTTCATAAGTTGCAAAAATGATCACGTATATTTGTGTGTCCGCTGACAGTATCAGCTTGAATTTTATTCGTTGCAAAAATGATCACGTATGTACATTCGTGTTTCTGCTGACAGTATCAGCTAGAACTTTGTATTGTACCATGCATGCATTACATGAAGCCGCCGAACCTATGAAGATTGAAAAATACTCTAAGAACGAATTTTCATTGGCGCCACCCTGTTACCAGAGCGGCTTTTCAAAAATCCCAAGGCTGTAAGCAGCCACAATCCGAAGACTGGGCGCTCGATGTTTACCTTAAGTTTCAATGGGTAAAAACCGACGAGAGCAGCGGGCAACTCGTTCATATAATGCGCACGAAACGTGAGCTATGCGTCGACTGTGTCCGATTCAGTCATTGGAACTGAGCAATTGCGAAACACGTGTTTTTTTACTGAGATTTCTTCATTACTAAAGCCGTCCTCGGCGGACGAGCCAAAGCTCTCAAGAGAAGGGAATGTTTTCAAATAGGGGGGAATCGGTGGGATTTATGACGTATTACCTACACATTAGGGAACAAATTCTACCTGTTGTGAACGCCAAAGAGGGAATATTCTAGTACACCTTGAGGAACAAAAGATGGTTGTTAGAAACTACCTGGGGGAATTACACTTTTCCCACCCATTCTCGTATGCTAGCACCCTAACCACTGAGCTACACAGACGACGAGACTTGTGAAGCAAATGACTGCATAGAGAAACAACTCAAATACACATAGACATTCTTTGTTACGCAGCTCAGTTGAAAATAGCACTAAGAATGACTACATTGCCAGAGTTATTTCATTACAGATAAGGCTGCCTATGACTATTCGTCAATAAATATGTACAACAGACGCCGCTCAGTTACCCGAGCGGCTTTTCAAAAATCCCAAGGCTGTAAGCAGCCACAATCCGAAGACTGGGCGCTCGATGTTTACCTCAAGTTATATGGGTTAAAACCGTCAATAACAGCGCGCGATTGCCTTCTGTATTCTGACTGAAACGTGAACAATACGGGTAGTGTGTCTATGGTTAGCAAACGTGCGTGCTCGGGCGGTGGACAAAACATGCGATGAGGAGGGGTACACGCTGTATGCTAGTCATTTGCGGAGACTAAATTATAAAGCCCCTTTTCACGCTATTAGTTAGTGATTATTCAACCATAATAGTAGAAGGAATAAATACTAGTTTTAAGTGTTAAGTGATCTGCTTGTCTGGTCGCCTCCGGATACCCCGATGGCTTTATCGAAAAATCGTCTTCGCCACTGGCGTTAACCAGAGCGGACAAGGAAATTACCTTGTGTTTGTATGGGAAAAATCCAACGAAAACGTCGTCCACAGGCCTGGTCAAGAGCGTACGAAACGTGAACTATGCGGCTTGTGTGCCCGAACCGGTTAAAAAGACGTTGAGTGTGTGCAGTGCTGAATGAGTCATCTTTACCGTACACTTTTCTTTCATGAGAGAGAGTGAAGTACATAGCGTATAAGAAGGGGAGGAAAAAATGGAATTCCCCTCTTTGACTGTTTCAAAAAGTTTGTTCTCTAGGGTGTAGGTAAAATGGCCTAATTTCTGGTAATTCCCCTTCTTCGGATAGATTCCGCTTCCTTTGGGAGATAAGGTTAGGAGAAGAATTTTTGTATTGATGTGCAGTTTCATTATATTTCATTGTTGTGGGTCACACTGTTGCACAAGCCAAACCTTCAAAGAGAGGGAAAATCTTTCAAAGAGGGGTGAATATCCAGAAATAACATCATTTTATCTACCCATTGAGAAACAAACGCTACTTTTTGGAACGGCCAAAAAGGGGATAATTCCACTTTTCCCTCCTCTTCTCGTGCGTCAATGTTTGACCGGTGTTCCAAGTTGTTTAACAAAAGTATTACTGCAACTTGTATTGGTGCCACCCTGTTACCAGAACGGCTTTTCAAAAATCCCAATGCTGTAAGCAGCCACAATCCGAAGACTGGGCGCTCGATGTTTACCTCAAGTTTCAATGGGTAAAAACCGACGATGTCAGCGAGCATCACGTTCAAGAGGAGCGCACGAAACATGAGCTATGCGTCTTGTGTGGCTGTACTGTTGCGCGTGGACCTTTGAATGTAATAAGTTGCAAAAATGATCACGTACATTTGTGTTTCTGCTGACAGTATAAGCTTGAACTTTGTATTATACCATGCATTACGTGAAGTCCCCGAATAATACGTGAACCTCTGAAGACTAAATAATACTCTAGGAACTGATCGAACTCATTGGCGCCACCCAGTTACCAGAGCGGCTTAGGAGGGGTACACTTTGTATGTTAGTCTGTAGTGCTACTCATTGACGTTATGTTATTCTTGATAAAACAGCCCTTTCTTCTTTTCTAAGTGTCTACGGCCATACCACTTTGACAATCTCTACAAAAACTTGGTATAATAAAATTTCTCTATAAAATCCCAAGGCTGTAAGCAGCCACAATCCGAAGACTGGGCGCTCGATGTTTACCTTAAGTTTCATTGGGTAATAACCGATGATAACAGCGAGCAACTCATTCATATAATGCGCACGAAACCTGAGTTATGCGTCGACTGTGTCCGTTTCAGTCGTTTGAACTGAACAATTGCGAAACTTGCGTTTTTTATTAGAGCTTTTATATCAGTGAAGCCAACAGGGGACACTAATATTAAATCAGAACGGTGGTTACAAAGTGGCAAGAGGCAGCACCTTCAACAAATATGTACAATAGGCGCCACTCAGTTACCCGAGCGGCTTTTCAAAAATCCCAAGGCTGTAAGCAGCCACAATCCGAAGACTGGGCGCTCGATGTTTACCTCAAGTTATATGGGTTAAAACCGACGATAACAACGCGAAATCGTCGCTCGTAGGCCGGCTGAAACGTGAGCAATACGTGTAGTGTGTCTATGGATAGCAGCTGCGCACTTACGGGGTGTGCACGAAATATGCGATGAGGAGGGGTACACGTCGTATGTTAGTCTGTGGTGCTACGTGATTACCGTTATGTTATTTTTGATAAAACAGTCCCTTTCTTCTTTTATAATTGTCTACGGCCATACCTCGTTGACTCTCTACGTAAACTTGGTAATTTTTTTTCTAATGGCGCCACCCTGTTACCAGAGCGGCTTTGCAAAAATCCCAAGGCTGTAAGCAGCCACAATCCGAAGACTGGGCGCTCGATGTTTACCTTAAGTTTCAATGGGTAAAAACCGACGATAACAGCGAGCTGTTGCTTTATATACAGCGTTCATAACGGGAGCGATACGCGTAGTGTGTCTATGGTTAGGAGACATGCGTGCTCGGGCTGTGTACAAACTTTGCGATAATTGAGCGAGACAAAAAAAGTGAGGTGGAATAAAATTGAAGGATATCCGGAATGCTTCAATAATAATGAATTTATTTACTTGCAATTATTCAAATTTTCAAACTTGTGCATTAAAACTCGGTTGTTATCAGAAAATAATACCGTATTTTCTGTAGAAAACATCTGATATTACGGTACTTTGTTTTCTTGATAAAGTATTTTCAGTTGAAATGTGTAAAATTATTACAAAATTTTTCGGTGATAACCCTCATAGTTTCATGGATTGGAAATGGCATTGAATTAACGATTGCATTTAACGTTTATTTATAATTATGATCCCAATTCGTTGTATTTTAACAATTTCACGCCCATTGGTTAAATACCTCTCATTCTGCGTTTCAGCTTCCAGCCGCATGACGCAACCTTTTTCCAAGTTTTTTTCAAGCTAAATTACTCGGCAGCAGCAATTTAGGATTGAGGGACAGGTTTTACACACAAAAAAGACTCCTAAAATTCGTCTATACAAAAAAAACATTCAATGTCAGCAAAGGGCAGCTATAAAGTAATCATGTTTCATTACTAGTTAGGTGAGCTGAAACACTAAACTTGTTATAATTAAAAATATCACTTTTTTCAATCTTGGTTTTATTGGTGCCACCCTGTTACCAGAGCGGCTTTGCAAAAATCCCAAGGCTGTAAGCAGCCACAATCCGAAGACTGGGCGCTCGATGTTTACCTCAAGTTTCAATGGGTAAAAACCGACGATAACAGCTATCTGTTGCACAAAGTAAAGCATACGAAACGCGAGCAATACGTCTTGTGTGTCTATGGTTAGCACACGTGCGTGCTCGAACTATGTACAAACTTCACGATGATGAGGGGTACATGCTGTTTAATTGTCAGCACTGCTTAACATTTTTTTTAATTTGGTAAAAAAATGTCGGGTCCAGTTAGTACTTGGATCGTAGACGGACTGGGAACCCTGTTGATTTGAGTCGGAGAATTTCCATAAAAGGAAACGGCATAAAAGGAAACTGCATAATAGGAAACTGCGTAAAAGGAAACTGCATAAAAGGAAACTGCAAAAAAGGAAACTGCATAAAAGGAAACTGCATAAAAGGAAACGGCATAAAGGGAAACAGCATAAAAGGGAACTGCATAAAAGGAAACAGTATAAAAGGAAACCGCATAAAAGGAAACTGCATAAAAGGAAACTGCATAAAAGGAAACTGCATAAAAGGAAACTGCATAAAAGGAAACTGCATAAAAGGAAACTGCATAAAAGGAAACTGCATAAAAGGAATCTGCATAAAAGGAATCTGCATAAAAGGAAACTGCATAAAAGGAAACTGCATAAAAGGAAACTGCATAAAAGGAAACTGCATAAAATGAAAATCTATTCAAAAAGGTAAATCCATCCAAAATTCAAAAAGTAATTGTATCCAAGGGAATTTTTATAAATCTTCAAAAAAGGGAAATCACATCCAAAGGAAAATGTATAAATAGGTATTCACATCCAGGGAAAATTTATAAATAGGTAATCACCTCAAACGGAAAATTTATAAATAGGTAATAACATTCAAAGGAAATTTCATCCACGGTAATTTTATACAGTTGACAAAACGAAGGATAATTTGATATAGGCTAGTCGCTCAACCGACTTGGACCGGCATACAGTAAATCTAACCATTCCTTTTATGCAGTTTCCTTTTATAAATTTACCGTGGATGGGATAGATTTACTGTATGCCTCAGTCAGTCGGTCAGTCAGTCAGTCAGTCATCAATCAATCAGTCAGTCAGTCAGTCAGTCAGTCAGTCAGTTACAGTCAAAATTTGTATCAATTATCAGACGCGGCCGATGCATAAAAAACAATGTATGAAAAAGACTTCAGGTGACTGGGACGGGACGGGACAACATCCCACCTCTGGTTTCTCATTCTGCCATCCTTCGTCTTCAGGATGCTTGTCATATTCAAATTGCTTGTCATAAGTTCATCGAACTTAACTATCTATCGAAAGCCATATCTATAGAAAGCCAACGCATCGCTCAGCCAGTATAGAAAAATGAAAGTTTGTCAGTCAGTCGGTCATTTAGACAGTCAGTCTTTCGTTCAATCTGACAACGAAAAAAATCAACCCGTCAGTCAGTCTGTCATTCGACCTTTCGGGCAGGCAATCAGTCAGTCGGCCTGTGATCAGGCACATTGTATGTACCTGCAGATAGCCAATGCATCACTCAGTCAGGTAAAATAGAAAGCCAGCGCATCGCGCAGTCATATAGCGCCCGGTTTATTTTATGGTCCCAGTCAGTTTATGTTATGCGAAATCCAATTTTTTTGCGTTTGTTAATCAGGCAATAAGTTGTTCTAACAGTCAGTCAGTTTTTCGGTTAGACTGGTGTTTAGGCAAGCGCGGCGCTAAGTCAGGTAACGCCCAGTTAAAAAAATAAGTGAGATGGTAATGGAAAAGGAAAATCAATCAAGCTTCGGAGCCGTTATAAAGTGGGGGTACAGACACCCCCCTTTATGTATTTCTTTAAAAAAACCATATAACTATTTTCCCAAGTTTCATCTGGCTATAAGCAGTTTTCCTTCATTTTCGTGACTTATGAGACAGCCCTGTTTTTTGCATCTAAAACGTTAATTTAGCCAAATACAGTATCGGTCATATACATTCTTTACCCAATATTACAGAAAAGAAAAACTGCACAATGGATCAATTGATCATTCCCGTGGGACGGCAACCGACCCAACAACATTTCAACAGCCTTTGCCGACTGACCCGAGGTTGTATATGTTTCGGAAGTTTTAGAAACTCACTCACTCACTCACTGATTCACTCGCTCACTCACTCACTTACTCACTTAGTCTGTCAGTCGGACAGTGAAACACTCACTCACCCACTCACTAATTTCAGCCGCCATGTCGTTGAAGCTGGTCGACATGGTCGTCACAGCATGGACGCCCAACGAGTGCCTCAACAGGGCGTGTGAACAAGGGTTGGTGACAAAAACGCGTTTTTTTATCAGTCAGTCAATCAGTCAGGCAATTGTTCCGTCTGCCTGTCAGTAAGTCAGCCGACCAGTCACTCACTCGGTCAGCCAGTGTAGTTTGTCAGTCAGTCAGGCAATTTTACAGACCCCACAGATTTTTCGAAAGTTTACAGTTTTTATCAAAAATCTGGGAAACGAACCCGGGCCGCTCGCATGCTAGGCAAGCGCTCTTGCACTGTGCTACTGAGCCGATGCAACTAAGCTGCATAAACCCGACTATAACTGGCTCGCTACGCTCGCATGCTCTCTACAACATAGTGCCTATGCTACAACACGTGCAGGAACAAATATTGAAATCTCCCCTGCGGGGCCTAACGCGCTTGTCCTCGCTCCGCTCGGACAAGCCAGCCTTACGTTAGGTTATCGGGGGCTCGCAAACAGTAAAACTTTACATGGAATAGTAATGTTGCTCGAGAAAATCCAAATTCGAAAAATCTGTGGGGTCTGTAATCATGCGTCAGTCAGTCAGTCTGTCAGTCAGTCAATCAGTCAGTCAAGGCGGTTTGTCTGTCTGTAAGTTAGTAGGTCAAGCAATCAGTTAGTCAGTCAGTAAGTAACTGAGACAGTCAGTCTGTCAGTCAGTAAACTCACTCACTCACCATCTGACAGACTGGGACAATCATGGAACCGATGACCATGCATAGAGCATTTACCACAGCTCCGTGAAATAACAGCTTTGTCCCGATATGGCTGACGCTGACCATTACCGTTAACCCATGACCGATCTGGGTGCTTTGGCTTGCGATGCCTCACAGGTGACATGCTCGGTGGCGGACGACGTTTCTTCACTGCTGATGACTCACAAGACTCACGCTCAGGCGATGCACAACGACGACGTTTACACACAGTTGGTTGCAAAGACGAACTATTTGACTTTTTAACGGCTTGTTCGTATGAAGTCAAATCCAGGCCAGACTCATTCACCAATCTGAGACGCCACAGCTTACATCCCGGCATTCCCAAAAGCACATCCTCACCCAGATTGCGCTTAATGTGAAATGACACTTTATGAGTTTCTGAACCCAAAGAAACATCAACTTCGCAGGTACCTTCACACCGAATGTCTTTCTGATTAACATCCATCAAAGACACATTACACGGTTTCACGACAGGGTATTTAGGAAGGCGCATTGAAAAACGCTCATCAATCAGATTAGCCAACGCTCCAGTATCTGCAGTAAAGCGCGCGGACGGAACATTAACACCATTAATAACAGCTGCAATCTCTCATGATCCTGTCGGCTTAACGCCAGCCAACACCGATTTAACTGGTAATCTGACAGAACTTATCATACTACCACGCACTGTCGAAACCGGAACCTCTTTAGACTGTGGCTTGACTACCAGAGCCTTCAACTCCGCTACCTGATCACGCAATTCCGCAATAACTTCTTTCCATTCAGGTACAACTGCATCTTCTGGTCTTGACACGTCCGTTTTACCATGCATTACAGCCTTGACATACTGTAGATAGTCCTGCTTAGACGAGTGAACATGACCAGAGTTCACATCAACGCTGGCAGGAGTACCCCAATCCTGTCTTGCGTCATCACCTGGACACTGCTGATTAACCAAATGACCTGCTTGGTACCCTGAGTTGACCGGTGGAGCGCTAAATACACCTGGTGGACCATTATAGCTGGCCTGTGAACCATCCAAATTGCCTGTAATCCACGGACAACGCTCCGCTATATGACCCATTTGACCGCACGAATAGCACATGCTCGGACCTTGAGCACGTGCAGGTGCATCCGTGTACCACTGGTTAGAGCCTTCACCATCAGCTCTTTGAGACGACCCACGATCAAAATTAGGCTGCATGTGTCTGCCATTAGGATACATTTTGTCAATTTCCTCCTCTTTGACAATTTCAGCTACCACACGATCAAAATCCAGCGTAGGATCCTGATCAGCTCTTGCCGCAATCCTCTAGTAGCTCACGTTAGTCAGTCCATCCAACAAACGCCCTATTAAAACACCACGTCTATACATTTCAGGACAGTCCTGACCAAACGGACAGCTGGCCTTCAATCTGGCAGCAAACTCCTTGACCGACTCGCTCTGTCTTGTCGCTGCCTGCATGACTGAAACGCAATGACGCGCTTCGTGCACCGTTGCTCGCTACCATACCGATTCATCAGCACGCGTACGGCCTCCTCCCAGCTAGGTTCGTTTACCATCTCCAAAAATTCACGTCTAGCCCTGCCATGTAAACAGCTGATCAAGTGCTCCAACTTGACAGTGTCGTCTACATTAGCCTTCTCCAATCTGCTGGTTAGCGCCGAGAACCAACAATTAAACTCCCGTTCGTTTGATCCATCGAACCGATCAAACGTTCCCATGCGCAACATTTGCTCCTGAGCCCGACGCTCACTCAACTCCGTGCGTTCAGCCATACGCTCACATAGCTTATCGACAACCTTTAGCACTGAAAGCTCCACAGTACTAGCATGCTGACGAACACTAGGGCTGACTTCTGACGACTTACACCTGTCGCCTAAATGCTGCTGCGATACGGTATTATCACCATTAACACCGTTCGTTCCATGACCAAACACCGGTCCAGTATTGGCAACAAACTCGGCCAAAGACACCGGATAACGCTGCAGTGGCACAACTTTGCCAACAGACTCGGACAAAGAAGCGTTCGGCGGCGTGTGTTGTTGAAACGCAACATTGCCAACAGACTCAGACAATATTGGAGACGGCACTCGATGACTCATCGCACTTTTACCACTAACACCGGGCAAAGTTGCGGACCCTTGTTGTTGATGCGTAAAAATGCCACTAGCACCGGGGAAAATTACGGTCGGCTTTTGTCGTTGTAGCGTAACTTTACCACTAACACCGGGCAAAGTCACGGACGGATGTTGTTGCATCATAAAACTGCCACTAACACCGGGCAAAGTCACGGACGGATGTTGTTGTTTGGTAAAATTGCCACTAACACCGGGCAAAATTACAGACGCCTTTTGTTGTTGTGCCGCAAAATTGCCACTAACACCGGGCAAAATTACAGACGGCACTTGTTGTTTCATCGTAGAATTGCCACTAACACCGGGCAAAGTTACGGACGGCACTTGATGTTTCATCAAAAAATTGCCACTAACACCGGGCAAAGTTACGGACGGCCCAAGTTGATGTGTCGTACTTTTGCCACTGTCACCGGACAAAGATACGGACGGCACACGATGATGCGGCGCATCTTTGCCACTAACACCGGACAAAGATGCGGCGTTGCCACTAACACCGGACAACGGCTTAGCCAACTCACTAACTGATCTCACCTGGAAATTCTCCCTAACACAACCACCGGAGTCGGCTAACTGCAAGGGCATCACTCCTTGAGTCAGAGCACATGGACCGACCAAATTACTAAACTGATCTAAATTCTCTGAAATTCCAACCGACTGCGACTGCATGGACCCGGACGAACACTCACTCGCAAACAACGGCTTCAGTCCTCTGTAGGAATCATCTGACGACTCCTCACCGTTGACTGAATCGGCTTCCGAGCGCTTGTACACCTGCACCATCGATGGATCCCAAGGTATTTCTGTAACTAGAGAAAATATCCGGTCGACCGTAATTAACATCCATTTAATAGATTCAGAATACATACCCGATGTTGGCTCACATGGCAAAGTTAAATAGGCCAACTGAGGGAGAAGTTTTGGCATCTCCTTCATTAATTTCACAGATTTGGCCATAAACGACTCATTAATATTACAGATCAAATAATCGCACCACTTATCCATAAACTCGCGATTTACCACACGAAAACCAAACTCGAAACTATCCTCCATCGCAAACCAACCGAAATAAACACCAAAAACTAATAAAAAATACCGAGTAACCCAACAAATAAAGTATACGTTTGGCTTTAAAAGTTTGAATCCAGGAGCGCCAGTAAGGAAATCAGGATATGCCTGATTGCCCGGCGTCAACCCGGCTGTTAGTTGAAAGGTTGGTTAGCCAACGTACACAGTATTTGATCGGTATCATTTATTAGTTTTACACCACCAGTTCATACGAGCACAATACGACGGACATCAATTCATCATGGAATGGCGACATTATATTACAGTTATTATCATTCAATACATTATAATATATTATATAATTATTAATATCCTTTACTTTCAGATTCTTCGACAACTTCAATCCGAAATTATTATTTTAAATAAAATCTCAAAACATAACTGGTCGTCTAATATCACATATTTTCTAGCATAATAATAAGCTCACCTGATCATTGAATACATAGGTACATACAGTGTCTTACGGTAATTACATAAACATACGTACAAACCAGGTGTGGTTACACCTACTATATGTTGAGAGGGGAAGGATATCGTATATTTTATGTATATATCAAAGAACAAACTGTTCTGAAAATGTTTAGTACACGACATCGCCGAACTGTACCACGAAATGGTAGCCACCGACGTTACCCTCAAAGTCGAGGGCCACATATTCGTAGTACACAGCGCACTGCTTATGGCCAGATCACCTGTTTTCGCTGCCATGTTCAGACATTCTACGAGGGAGAGGGAGAAACGTGAGGTATGTTGTGAATGATCTTGTACTTGATGGTGATGTTGTTGTTGTTGTTGTTATTGATTATGTTGTTGTTGATGATAATGTTGATGGTATCATTGTTTGCGTTGGTTTTCCTGGAATTCAACATCCTTTTTGTTCAGATCGTAATCGAAGACGGCGGACGCGATTGAAACCTTGATCGAGTTTATCTACACAGATACGTGTCGTAATCAGAAACGGTGTGATGGTGATGTGTTTAACTTTGCCGACAAGTTGGTGTTATTGCAAAAGGGCTATACGAAAAGGATCCTTATTCAAATTTCGTTTCGTAATGAATTTAAATGAGACCATTGATTGCACGTTTGCTCAGATTTATTATCTGTTACCATTCTCACACATGATTGGTTGTCTTCCGTTTCCACTGGGCGTTGACGGATCTGGGGTTTCTTGGGGGTATGTTGATGTTCAGCGCAAAAAAAACGCCACTTATGAAAGGATGGGGCCTGAATATTTTAAGAAAAGATGTTGTTGTCATATGAAACGATTGAATTATATTTTAGATACGGTGTGCTGCGTCTGAAGCAAATGTGCGAGCAGTATCTGTGCACCGATCTGAGCGTGGAGAATGTGTGCGAGCGTCTGCGCATTGCTGACTCGTACTCAGCGGTATTGCTGCGGAGAAACGCCCTCGTCGTTTTGGAACAGCACAAACAGCAAGTGCTTGTTTCACAGGTACATTAGACCGGTAGTATACAACTTACACAAGTAATTTATGTATAGTAAATAGACATGGTATGAATTATCCATGGATTTATCGAAGCTCTTACTGATCATTTCAATCGTAGACATAGATTTTCGTGGGGCTTTACAAAATACCGATCATAACTGTCGATTCGGCTCTAGATTCAAAGATTTGTTGTTTGAAAGTCTGGGAGTGTGAAACCCCTGAAACCCACCTAAAAATCTTAATCTATTTGCCTTCAAGTATTTTTTATCCTTGTTGAGTACTTTATATCTAGGCGTTAGATTGTAACGCGCTTGTAGTTTTTTTTGAAATCTTGCTATTTTTCAGGAATGGCGTGAGTTTGAGCAGGTATGTCCCATGCTGGCGACTATTGTACTAAAAGAACTAATTACCCGGGATGCAAACAATTACAACAACGATGGCCCCTAACAACAACACCAAAAAGACGCCTCAATGGACAGCACAATCTAAGGGCCAATCATCCGCCAATGTTCTGCTGTATGGCGCTAACAGGTGAGACCGAGTTGCTTATCAAATCAAATTTATTCAGTTGTTATACCATAATAGCAAAGTAGGATACCAAGTCACAATAATAAAATAACAGCCATCCGATTTACAAGGAGAATCACTGATCATCAACAACGTTCTTTCTGACAAAACATCTCATTTGCAGACGCGTTCTGCCTCTGTTTCGTGGCAGTAGTAGTTTGTCCACCACATCTCTCACCCACAACTACGACCTGACGAAGCAGCAAGTACCTCCTTCATCCGCCACGGTACCCAGCATTGCGTCGTCCATTCCAACAAAACGTCGAAGCGTGTCGCCCATCCACGATTCGAAAAAGAAGCTGAGACGTGTAAAAAACTGACACTTTTTCTAGAAATGATGTTCAAGAGCATAGTTCAACGATTCTATTTATTGTTTTTTTAGCGAAACCCTGTATTAAGGTAGTTTTATTATTATTAAAGATGTTATGTAACATCACACCAATCAGGTGGAAGATACATGAAAATATACAAATTAATTCTCTAAATAAGTTGCAAGATAACAATAATTTTTTATGTTCTAAATTTTTACAATATGTATATATGTTCGTCTTATACATATTTACGTTTTCGATATGAACTAGTATGTGATTGTGAAAATAAAATAAATACCCAATGAAGAAGGCCGCCTCTCCGTGGTGTCGGACACAAGCAAATTGTTTTCTGAACAGTTGAAACTAAACGGCCTTCATGATTTCGTTGCAGCAGGCGTTGAAGTTGGAAGCTGAGTTTTCAACTTTTAACACAGGAAATCGGCGCTCGGTTGCAGTAACTGTAACCCTTAGAAGCCTGCTTATATCCTCTAACACACTCACAAATCACAATTGTGGTCCATGACAAAATAACATTTATTTCAATTCTATTGGTAAATCTATCAAGAAGAAAATTCATATAATTGTAAATACTAGTTGAATACCCGTTGCCAGCAACGTACATATGATCGAGTTTTATAGGAACCGAAGCTTCACGGGAAATCATGAGATGCATATACTAAACCCGTTGATTTATTCTTTTTTTCCTGTTTAGACAAAAATTGCATTCTGTGGCATTTACCCGACCCGTAAATTTTTTATATCATCCAATATCGGAAACTACATCAGTTGAAAATTAAGATAGATTCTTCGTACTGTTCAGCAACACAATCCTGTGTTTGAATAGGTACATGACAGTTATGTAATTGAACGGAAGAGGCAAAGGAATTGAATACAGTAGTTTTATTTTTTCTACTCATCCCGTGAAACATCTCATAAAATTGAGATAAATATTCAAACAAAAATCGTGATCAATGACTCAACCATCACGTCCCAATATTGCTCATCCATTCCGAAAAACTCCATTCGTCCCGTTAAAACGTCCGAAGATATTTTTTAACTGTGACCAGATCCGAAGATTCAAAGTGAAGATAAACTGAACCAACACAACCCTATCCAAAGATTAATTGGTTCAAATATGTATTTTTTGCTACCTCAGTATTTTTTGGATTCGTATCGGCGATTGAGCTGAAAATAATGAAAAAAAAACATATTTTTAGAGCCCGTTGTACTTGTGGCAAAGGCAAAAATATTTGATCTGTGATGAAATGGCTTGACACGACTTTTGATTGATGTTTTCAGTTAGCAATTATGTAACAGCTCAGACGGTTTATTTTGTACGTTCAGCAGTACAGTAGATTTCCTGAAGTAGCACAAAGTACATTCAGTATAATTAGTTTATTTGAACACCTTACTAAAAAACCCTAATAAAAATTCAATCATCTCGTTTAATTAATTACTGTTTTGAAAAAAAACTTCTACCCACCCGACGGATGAGCTAAACCTCCAAAGGTAGGGGAATTTTAACAAAGAGGGGGAATTGGCAGTTTTCAGGTCATTTTACCTACACCTTATCAACAGTAGGAACAAATTCTGCTTCTTGAAAACGTCAAAGAGGGGGAATTTCACTTTTTCCACCCCTTCTCGTCCGCTACTGATAAAGATCAATTGAACCAACCCAACGTGATCCAAAGATAATTCTCTCTGATACTGCTACCGAGAAGAATGTCCCTCCCTTTATTGCAAAGAAAACAAACGTCATCCATTGAGTTGTTAATTTAATTCATCGAAAATGAAACGTTTTGTATACCCGTTGCCGGCAACTGTGAATCAAGTTCTACAGACAACCATGTACTTCAGTTAAACAGTAAGATAATTTCTCCTTCCATGTACAGCCACACAACCAGTTGTTTGAGTAAATACAGTAGGTACATACATACGTACGTATGTAGAAACATGTCAGTTACGAAGTTGAGTAGAATATGCAAAGTATAAAACGGTTCATTCAAAAACTTACCATAGCTGAATATTTTTAATTTCTCACTCATCTTGTTAAACGTCTCACTTAGCACACCAGCCAGAAAAATATCAAAAAACCTTACCATTAGGGATTCAACGTCACCTTAAGAACACCACATTAACAGGAAATCATTATTTATCATGGTTTCCCAATTTTAGACAAAAATTGCATTCTGTTGGATTTACCCGACCCGTTGAAGTTAAGTTTATCATTAAATATTTGAACCTACTTCATTTGGACAGTGAGGTAGATTATCCTTTCTATTCAACAGAACCCGTTGTTTGAGTATACAGGGTGGGGCAAAAGTAACTATACACTTGTTGGAGGCCAATTTCTCAAAAAAATTTATTGAGTGTATATGATGTTATTAGCAATATACACGTTATAATACCTGAAAAAACCGATTCTGATGTCTTTTTGACCGTATCTTGAGTTATTTTCAATTTTAAACAGGATTTCAGTCTTTTCATGGTTTTTCCTCTTTTTAACGTCTTTAATTGACCTCATGGTCTAATCAAAATTCTCAATAAAGGATAAGAAGTGTGTAACAATCCATAATCCGATCCGGGTAATGCAGTTCCCGACTCCGCGAATATTTACGGCACCTCAATTTAGTCAGTCAGTCAAACTAAAAAAATATTACGACTGTCTGGCGATTATGTCAAACTATAGTCGGTCAGCCGCTATGTTAGGTATCAAGCTATAGGCTAGCGTAGTGAGTGATGCCATCCGGGTAAGCCAGTTCCCTACTCCGCAAATGTTTACGGGATCGTAATTTAGTCAGTCAGTCAATCTGCCAAATAGTCGGTCAGCCGTTATGCAGAAAATATTAAACGACAACCATCAAAATGAAGAAAATTCTCTCTGATACTGCTACCGAGAAGAATGTCCCTTTATTGCGAAGAAAACAAACGTCATCCATTGGATTGTTAATGTAATTAATCGAACATGAAACGTTCTGTATACCCGTTGCCGGCAACTGTGAAACAAGTTCTACAGAAACCATCCAGTTAAAGGAAATCAAGGGATAAAAATCTTAAACGTTGGTTATGTCTTAGACCAACCCGACCCGTATAATATAAGTTATTTAATCAAATACTAAAAATTACAGTACTTCAGTTGAACAATAAGGGAATTTCTCCTTCCATGCACAGCCACACAAACTTCTCAATTGAAACAAATGGAAGATAAATATTCGAACAAACATTAGATTGAAGGATTCAATCATCAAAAATTATAGCAGCATCATTATCCATCAAAATGTGGAAAACTTTGAACGACAACCATAAAAATGAAGAGAATAAAGAATCGAACTTTTCAACTAACTCGGCGCGTTGAACGACTACGCTACGTAACCGTTGCTTAAAAGAGGAATTTCTTACCTTATAAAGCTCATACCGCTGCTGTCAAAATCAGTTCCACAGTTGACAGTAGTGTTAGGGCGCGTTCAGAGCCGTCTTGTGAGTTTCTCAAGAAATTTTTGGTAGCAGATGACCATTGGGAAACTTCCAAAATTAAATTATTCAGCCATTCTATAAACTTTTTAAAAAATTCAAGGTAAATAATCGAATTTAGGGAACAACTTTCATGCAGGATGGAACTTCAATTATGAGTTTTCCGGTTGATCATCCGCGACTCAAGTTTTACCAAGCATTTTGCCTGTTCATGCAGAACTGAAACCTTTGGACAAGCATACATACATACACGACCCAAAAATTTTCGTTGTCAAATTTATTGTAAATATATCAAATGGTAAATTCATCTATTCGTAAATCTATCCAGAGGTAAATTCATATAATGGTAAATATATCAAAAGGTAAATTCATATAAAGGTAAAGGTAATGACATACATGAATGCATTTTCCTTTTTAAATACTTACATTCAGAAGTTTTTCCTTTTATGCAGTTTCCTTTTAGGCAGTTTCCTTTTATGCAGATTCCTTTTATGCAGATTCCTTTTATGCAGATTCTTTTTATGCAGTTTCCTTTTATGCAGTTTCCTTTTATGCAGTTTCCTTTTATGCAGATTCTTTTTATGCAGTTTCCTTTTATGCAGATTCCTTTTATGCAGTTTCCTTTTATGCAGTTTCCTTTTATGCAGTTTCCTTTTATGCAGTTTCCTTTTATGCAGTTTCCTTTTATGCAGTTTCCTTTTATGCGGTTTCCTTTTATGCAGTTTCCTTTTATGCAGATTCCTTTAATGCAGTTTCCTTTTATGCAGTTTCCTTTTATGCAGTTTCCTTTTATGCAGTTTCCTTTTATGCAGTTTCCTTTTATAAATTTACCGTGGATGAGATAGATTTACTGTATGCCGTTGATTTTTTATAACTCTGTGTTGCATTAGATGTGTAGTCTTAAAGTTTTCGTGTATCGAACGAGTTATAAACAAGTTAGCATTCAATGAGAAAAACTATGACCAAAAACAACAAATCAACCCCTCTCAGCATTGTAAATACAGTAGTTGTCGACGATTTTCATAAATAGTGCTCTTTAACGATTGAAGTTTAAAATATGATCGCCTCCGGGTATGGTGTGTGCAGTGCAACCATTGCAGACTAATGAGTCATCTTTATGGATGAAAGTTTTCTTATTTCTTATAGCGAACACGCGGTCATACTAGTTTGTTAGATTAACTCGCTACATATCTTACAATCATTTTTGTGGCATTTTTTCAATGTTGAAGGCGCCACCCTGTCACCAGAGCGGCTTTTCAAAAATCTAAAGGCTGTAAGCAGCCACAATCCGAAGACTGGGCGCTCGATGTTTACCTTAAGTTTCAATGGGTAAAAACCGACGATAACAACGAGCTGTTGCTATATATACAGCGTTCGAAACGCGAGCGATACGTGTAGTGTGTCTATGGTTAGCAGACATGCGTGCTCGGGCTGTGTACAAACTTTGCGATAATGAGGGTATACATGCTGCAAATGTGTCAGTGCTGTTCAAATCAAAATCAAATTTATTTCGTTGTTATGCCATAATAGCAAAGTTGGATTACAAGTCACAAATACAGTGAAATTACTGTCATTCATATTTACGTATGACAATCACTGATCAATAACAACGTTCTTCAATTCGACCACTCTCAACCACTTGACAAGGGAAGCTGATTAACATTAGTCAAGTAACGTCGGGTCCTGTTCGGTTGGTACTCCTATCCGAGACGCAAAATTCCAAACCCCAAAAATTTTCCCAAGACAATGACCCAGTGAGATAAGGGCTAATGATTGTTAGCTCACTGGTTAGCCATTCAATAGCGGATGGGATAGAGGGACACTGGTCATGGAACTTGTTCTTCTTTAAACGACATGTGGAGAAAGGTTTGCGAGATTTTTGTGGTTTCTCAGAGATAACCGTGTCTCCAATCAACTATGTCAATATCATCCCACGGCTATATATCATTCGTTATAGAAGACCTCGTGTCGTGATCGTGTGACAATTGTACTGTGCAGATCGGTGAACGAATGTAAACAGAAGGCGATGATTGTTAAATGAGTGAAAGCTCATTCGCACTGGGATGACCAAATTATGTAATTTTCAGACAATGAATGGTCTATCCTCTTCTTTATTTCCTGTCATAAACAAACCATATACCAGAATCTATGCGTAACCCCAAGTGGAATAGGGTGGAACGAATAAATGGAATTCCCAAACGTCACCGTCCCCAACCCCCTCTGTGGCAGTTCCTGAGAGTAAAGTTTGTCCTGTCAAAACGGTCAATTACTCCTCACTGGCGAAACTTCCCTCATTTCTTTTGTTTTCCTTCGCCTGATAGTAAAACCAAGACGGAAGGAAAGCAGGGCAATCACAAAACGGCAAAAAGCCTACAGCATCCGGGGTTCCCAGGCCGTCTCCGATCCAAGTACTAACCGGACCCGACGTTGCTTAACTTGACAGATCGAACGGGATGTCGTGCGTACAACGTGGTATGGCCGTAGACATTCAAAGTGGTGTTACCACCAGTTTTATACAAAACGACAAAACGCTATGCATTGACGCTACCATCGAACAGCATGTACCCCTCATCATTGGATATTTTGTACACAGCCCGCACACGCGCAGCTGGTACCCATAGACACACTAGACGTATTGCTCAGGTTTCATACGGCCTACGAGAGGCGATTTCGCACTGTTATCGTCGGTTTTAACCCATATAACTTGAGGTAAACATCGAGCGCCCAGTCTTCGGATTGTGGCTGCTTACAGCCTTGGGATTTTTGCAAAGCCGCTTAGGTAACTGAGTGGCGCCAATACAGAAACAGTAATAATTGCATAAACATAGTCAAAAAGTAATTCCAACACTTTAGTAAACAATTTGACATTAATTAAATTAACACACCAAAATCAGCGATACAGCTAGCTGATGGCAAAAAGCGTTAACTTCTAACAAGTAATAAACACCTATTATTATTGTATCAACTAGTTATGTGTTCAAGTGTTATCTTGAAACTGCCCTGCCCTCTCTTTTGAAAACAGAAGTATCAACTCATTCCGATAAAAATAAATCACGAATGAGACATGTTTTAGAGATGACTCATTCTGCAAAGGTTCCACTGGGCGCATCTAACTGGCATAGACACACAACCCGCATAGTTCACGTTTCGTACGCTCTTGACCAGGCCTGCGGGCGTCGATTTCGTCGGATTTTTCCCATACAAACACAAGGTAATTTCCTTGTCCGCTCTGGTTAACGCCAGTGGCGAAGATGATTTTTCGATAAAGCCATCGGGGTATCCGGAGGCGACCAATTTTAAAGCAATACCGTCTTATTGCAAATTTTTATAGTAATTGTCAAAAACTTCGATGCAGAAAAGTAGTCCATATTTAGTGCTCTGTATTTGTACGTCTTCTCATCTAGTTAGTTTCACAGCAACCGTCTTATCTTGCATGCCTGTTTGATTTTATGATAAAAGAGTGACTTACTTCTCAAGTTCGGAATTCATAACAAAAGTCAATACGCTTGGCTACGCACGACAGTTTATTACAATATGAACTCTTGTTCAGTTCATTAGGTAATTACCTGTCTTGATGTAAGTAGTGAAACACGTATTTACACAACCTTTGCTCATTTTTTCGGTATTCTGTTAGATATTGCAGGTATTCCAACCATTGACAAGTGGAAAAACGCAGATCAACATTCTTCGAAGCATGGGAATAAAGTAAATATGGGTGACAGTTATTTCACTATATTTGTGACTTGGCATCCAACTTTGCTATTATGGCATAACAACTAAATAAATTTGATTTTGATTTGAACAGCACTTACAATTATGCAGCATGTACCCCTCATTATCGCAAAGTTTGTACACAGCCCGAGCACGCATGTCTGCTAACCATAGACACACTATGCGTATCGCTCCCGTTATGAACGCTGTATATAAAGCAACAGCTCGCTGTTATCGTCGGTTTTTACCCATTGAAACTTAAGGTAAACATCGAGCGCCCAGTCTTCGGATTGTGGCTGCTTACAGCCTTGGGATTTTTGCAAAGTCGCTCTGGTAACAGGGTGGCGCCATTATAAAAAAAAATTTTAAATGAAATTTTATTATACCAAGTTTTTGTAGAGATTGTCAACGTGGTATGGCCGTAGACACTTATAAAAGAAGAATTGAGCTGTTTTCTCAAGAATAACTTGACATTAATGAGTAGCACCACAGACTAACATACGAAGTGTACCCCTCATCATCGCCTATTTTGTATATAACACAGCCTTGGGATTTTTGAAAAGCCGCTCTGGTAACAGGGTGGCGCCTATAAAAACAAACTCAAATAATGTTATATTCGTAATTAAAACAAGTTGGTGTAGTGGTTTAGCTCACCGGACTTCATTCGCTGACATTGAATGTCGTTTTTTGGTTAGGACTTTTTAGGAACCTTTTTGCGTCTAAAACCTCTCCTTCCACCCCAAACTGCTCCTGCCAATTGAGGTACCGAGTAATTCACCATCCGAGCTTGAAAAAATGACTGGATGACTTGGTATAAGGTTGCATCGTATGGTTGGAAGCTGAAACGCAGAATGAGTGGTATCTTTGTGCGTGAAATTGTTATAAATTCAACTAATTGGGATTAAATTTATAAATAAACGTTGAATGTAAAAAACGATAAATGCATCGATATTTCAATGCCATTTCCAGTCAATGAAAAAGGATTATCACCGATAAAATTTTGTTATATTTTAACACATTTTAACTGAAACTACTTTAACACGAGTGAGTGGTGAGTGAGTGAGTGAGTGAGTAAATGAGTGAGTGAGTGAGTGAGTGAGTGAGTAAATGAGTGAGTGAGTGAGTGAGTGAGTGAGTGAGTGAGTGAGTGAGTGAGTGAGTGAGTGAGTGAGTGAGTGAGTGAGTGAGTGAGTGAGTGAGTGAGTGAGTGAGTGAGTGAGTGAGTGAGTGAGTGAGTGAGTGAGTGAGTGAGTGAGTGAGTGAGTGAGTGAGTGAGTGAGTGAGTGAGTGAGTGAGTGAGTGAGTGAGTGAGTGAGTGAGTGAGTGAGTGAGTGAGTGAGTGAGTGAGTGAGTGAGTGAGTGAGTGAGTGAGTGAGTGAGTGAGTGAGTGAGTGAGTGAGTGAGTGAGTGAGTGAGTGAGTGAGTGAGTGAGTGAGTGAGTGAGTGAGTGAGTGAGTGAGTGAGTGAGTGAGTGAGTGAGTGAGTGAGTGAATGAAGTGAGTGCAACTAGTGACGAACAACTACTGACGAGCAACTACTGACGAGCAACTACTGACGAGCATCTAGTGACGAGCAACTACTGACGAGCAACTACTGACGAGCAACTAGTGACGGGCAACTAGTGACGAGCAACTAGTGACGAGCAACTAGTGACGAGCAACTAATGACGAGCAACTACTGACGAGCAACTACTGACGAGCAACTAGTGACGAGCAACTACTGACGAGCAACTAGTGACGAGCAACTAGTGACGAGCAACTAGTGACGAGCAACTACTGACGAGCAACTACTGACGAGCAACTACTGACGAGCAACTAGTGACGAGCAACTACTGACGAGCAACTACTGACGAGCTACTAGTGACGAGCAACTACTGACGAGCAACTACTGACGAGCAACTAATGACGAGCAACTAGTAGAATCTTGTGACGAGCAAATACTGACGAGCAAACACTGACGAGCAACCAGTGACGAGCAACTAGTGACGAGCAACTACTGACGAGCAACTACTGACGAGCAACTAGTGACGAGCAACTACTGACGAGCAACTACTGACGAGCAACTACTGACGAGCAACTACTGACGAGCAACTAGTGACGAGCAACTAGTGACGAGCAACTACTGACGAGCAACTACTGACGAGCAACTACTGACGAGCAACTACTGACGAGCAACTACTGACGAGCAACTAGTGACGAGCAACTACTGACGAGCAACTACTGACGAGCAACTACTGAAGAGCAACTAGTGACGAGCAACTACTGACGAGCAACTACTGACGAGCAACTAGTGACAACCAACTAGTGACGAGCAACTAGTGACAACCAACTAGTGACGAGCAACTAGTGACGAGCAACTACTGACGAGCAACTACTGACGAGCAACTAGTAGCAACTAGTGACGAGCAACTACTGACGAGCAACTAGTAGCAACTAGTGACGAGCAACTAGTGACGAGCAACTACCGACAATCAACTACTGACGAGCAACTAGTGACGAGCAACTAGTGACGAGCAACTACTGACGAGCCACTAGTGACGAGCAACTAGTGACGGGCAACTAGTGACGAGCAACTAGTGACGAGCAACTACTGATGAGCAACTACTGACGAGCAACTACTGACGAGCAACTAGTGACGAGCAACTACTGACGAGCAACTACTGACGAGCAACTAGTGACGAGCAACTACTGACGAGCAACTACTGACGAGCAACTAGTGACGAGCAACTACTGACGAGCAACTACTGACGAGCAACTAGTGACGAGCAACTACTGACGAGCAACTAGTGACGAGCAACTAGTGACGAGTCACTACTGACGAGCAACTAGTGACGAGCAACTACTGACGAGCCACTAGTGACGAGCAACCACTGACGAGCAACCAGTGACGAGCAACTAGTGACGAGCAACTACTGACGAGCAACTACTGACGAGCAACTAGTGACGAGCAACTACTGACGAGCAACTACTGACGAGCAAATACTGACGAGCAACTAGTGACGAACAACTACTGACGAGCAACTACTGACGAGCAACTACTGACGAGCATCTAGTGACGAGCAACTACTGACGAGCAACTACTGACGAGTAACTAGTGACGAGCAATTAGTGACGAGCAACTAGTGACGAGCAACTACTGACGAGCAACTAATGACGAGCAACTAGTAGAATCTTGTGACGAGCAACTACTGACGAGCAACCACTGACGAGCAACCAGTGACGAGCAACTAGTGACGAGCAACTACTGACGAGCAACTCCTGACGAGAAACTAGTGACGAGCAACTACTGACGAGCAACTACTGACGAGCAACTACTGACGAGCAACTACTGACGAGCAACTAGTGACGAGCAACTAGTGACGAGCAACTACTGACGAGCAACTACTGACGAGCAACTAGTGACGAGCAACTACTGACGAGCAACTACTGACGAGCAACTAGTGACGAGCAACTACTGACGAGCAACTACTGACGAGCAACTACTGACGAGCAACTAGTGACGAGCAACTACTGACGAGCAACTACTGACGAGCAACTAGTGACGAGCAACTACTGACGAGCAACTAGTGACGAGCAACTACTGACGAGCAACTAGTGACGAGCAACTACTGACGAGCAACTACTGACGAGCAACTAGTAGCAACTAGTGACGAGCAACTAGTGACGAGCAACTACTGACGTGCAACTAGTAGCAACTAGTGACGAGCAACTACCGACAATCAACTACTGACGAGCAACTACTGACGAGCAACTAGTGACGAGCAACTACTGACGAGCCACTAGTGACGAGCAACTAGTGATGGGCAACTAGTGACGAGCAACTAGTGACGGGCAACTAGTGACGAGCAACTAGTGACGAGCAACTACTGACGAGCAACTACTGACGAGCAACTACTGACGAGCAACTAGTGACGAGCAACTACTGACGAGCAACTAGTGACGAGCAACTAGTGACGAGCAACTACTGACGAGCAACTACTGACGAGCAACTACTGACGAGCAACTAGTGACGAGCAACTAGTGACGAGCAACTACTGACGAGCAACTACTGACGAGCAACTAGTGACGAGCAACTACTGACGAGCAACTACTGACGAGAAACTACTGACGAGCAACTACTGACGAGCAACTAGTGACGAGCAACTAGTGACGAGCAACTACTGACGAGCAACTACTGACGAGCAACTAGTGACGAGCAACTACTGACGAGCAACTACTGACGAGCAACTAGTGACGAGCAACTACTGACGAGCAACTACTGATGAGCAACTACTGACGAGCAACTAGTGACGAGCAACTACTGACGAGCAACTACTGACGAGCAACTAGTGACGAGCAACTACTGACGAGCAACTAGTGACGAGCAACTACTGACGAGCAACTAGTGACGAGCAACTACTGACGAGCAACTACTGACGAGCAACTAGTAGCAACTAGTGACGGGCAACTAGTGACGAGCAACTAGTGACGAGCAACTACTGATGAGCAACTACTGACGAGCAACCAGTGACGAGCAACTAGTGACGAGCAACTAGTGACGAGCAACTACTGACGAGCAACTCCTGACGAGCAACTAGTAGCAACTAGTGACGAGCAACTAGTGACGGGCAACTAGTGACGAGCAACTAGTGACGAGCAACTACTGACGAGCAACTACTGACGTGCAACTAGTAGCAACTAGTGACGAGCAACTAGTGACGAGCAACTAGTGACGAGCAACTACTGACGAGCAACTACTGACGTGCAACTAGTAGCAACTAGTGACGAGCAACTAGTGACGAGCAACTACCGACAGTCAACTACTGACGAGCAACTACTGACGAGCAACTTGTGACGAGCAACTACTGACGAGCCACTAGTGACGAGCAACTAGTGACGGGCAACTAGTGACGAGCAACTACTGACGAGCAACTACTGACGAGCAACTACTGACGAGCAACTAGTGACGAGCAACTACTGACGAGCAACTACTGACGAGCAACTACTGACGAGCAACTAGTGACGAGCAACTACTGACGAGCCACTAGTGACGAGCAACTAGTGACGGGCAACTAGTGACGAGCAACTAGTGACGGGCAACTAGTGACGAGCAACTAGTGACGAGCAACTACTGACGAGCAACTAGTGACGAGCAACTACTGACGAGCAACTACTGACGAGCAACTAGTAGCAACTAGTGACGAGCAACTAGTGACGAGCAACTACTGACGTGCAACTAGTAGCAACTAGTGACGAGCAACTACCGACAATCAACTACTGACGAGCAACTACTGACGAGCAACTAGTGACGAGCAACTACTGACGAGCCACTAGTGACGAGCAACTAGTGATGGGCAACTAGTGACGAGCAACTAGTGACGGGCAACTAGTGACGAGCAACTAGTGACGAGCAACTACTGACGAGCAACTACTGACGAGCAACTACTGACGAGCAACTAGTGACGAGCAACTACTGACGAGCAACTAGTGACTAGCAACTAGTGACGAGCAACTACTGACGAGCAACTACTGACGAGCAACTACTGACGAGCAACTAGTGACGAGCAACTAGTGACGAGCAACTACTGACGAGCAACTACTGACGAGCAACTAGTGACGAGCAACTACTGACGAGCAACTACTGACGAGAAACTACTGACGAGCAACTACTGACGAGCAACTAGTGACGAGCAACTAGTGACGAGCAACTACTGACGAGCAACTACTGACGAGCAACTAGTGACGAGCAACTACTGACGAGCAACTACTGACGAGCAACTAAGGACGAGCAACTACTGACGAGCAACTACTGATCAACTACTGACGAGCAACTACTGACGAGCAACTACTGACGAGCAACTAGTGACGAGCAACTACTGACGAGCAACTACTGACGAGCAACTAGTGACGAGCAACTACTGACGAGCAACTACTGACGAGCAACTAGTGACGAGCAACTACTGACGAGCAACTAGTGACGAGCAACTAGTGACGGGCAACTACTGACGAGCAACTACTGACGAGCAACTAGTGACGAGCAACTACTGACGAGCAACTACTGACGAGCAACTACTGACGAGCAACTACTGACGAGCAACTAGTGACGAGCAACTACTGACGAGCAACTAGTGACGAGCAAATAGTGACGAGCAACTAGTGACGAGCAACTAGTGACGAGCAACTAGTGACGAGCAACTACTGACGAGCAACTCCTGACGAGCAACTAGTAGCAACTAGTGACGAGCAACTAGTGACGGGCAACTAGTGACGAGCAACTAGTGACGAGCAACTACTGACGAGCAACTACTGACGTGCAACTAGTAGCAACTAGTGACGAGCAACTAGTGACGAGCAACTAGTGACGAGCAACTACTGACGAGCAACTACTGACGTGCAACTAGTAGCAACTAGTGACGAGCAACTAGTGACGAGCAACTACCGACAGTCAACTACTGACGAGCAACTACTGACGAGCAACTTGTGACGAGCAACTACTGACGAGCCACTAGTGACGAGCAACTAGTGACGGGCAACTAGTGACGAGCAACTACTGACGAGCAACTACTGACGAGCAACTACTGACGAGCAACTAGTGACGAGCAACTACTGACGAGCAACTACTGACGAGCAACTACTGACGAGCAACTAGTGACGAGCAACTACTGACGAGCCACTAGTGACGAGCAACTAGTGACGGGCAACTAGTGACGAGCAACTAGTGACGGGCAACTAGTGACGAGCAACTAGTGACGAGCAACTACTGACGAGCAACTACTGACGAGCAACTACTGACGAGCAACTAGTGACGAGCAACTACTGACGAGCAACTACTGACGAGCAACTAGTGACGAGCAACTACTGACGAGCAACTACTGACGAGCAACTAGTGACGAGCAACTACTGACGAGCAACTACTGACGAGCAACTAGTGACGAGCAACTACTGACGAGCAACTAGTGACGAGCAACTACTGACGAGCAACTAGTGACGAGCAACTAGTGACGAGCAACTAGTGACGAGCAACTACTGACGAGCAACTAATGACGAGCAACTAGTAGAATCTTGTGACGAGCAACTAGTGACGAGCAACCACTGACGAGCAACCAGTGACGAGCAACTAGTGACGAGCAACTACTGACGAGTAACTACTGACGAGCAACTAGTGACGAGCAACTACTGACGAGCAACTACTGACGAGCAACTACTGACGAGCAACTACTGACGAGCAACTAGTGACGGGCAACTAGTGACGAGCAACTACTGACGAGCAACTACTGACGAGCAACTAGTGACGAGCAACTACTGACGAGCAACTACTGACGAGCAACTAGTGACGAGCAACTACTGACGAGCAACTACTGACGAGCAACTAGTGACGAGCAACTACTGACGAGCAACTACTGACGAGCAACTAGTGACGAGCAACAACTGACGAGCAACTAGTGACGAGCAACTAGTGACGAGCAACTACTGACGAGCAACTACTGACGAGCAACTACTGATGAGCAACTTGTGACGAGCAACTAGTGACGAGCAACTAGTGACGAGCAACTACTGACGAGCAACTAATGACGAGCAACTAGTAGAATCTTGTGACGAGCAACTAGTGACGAGCAACCACTGACGAGCAACCAGTGACGAGCAACTAGTGACGAGCAACTACTGACGAGCAACTACTGACGAGCAACTAGTGACGAGCAACTACTGACGAGCAACTACTGACGAGCAACTACTGACGAGCAACTACTGACGAGCAACTAGTGACAAGCAACTACTGACGAGCAACTACTGACGAGCAACTACTGACGAGCAACTAGTGACGAGCAACTACTGACGAGCAACTATTGACGAGCAACTAGTGAAGAGCAACTACTGACGAGCAACTACTGACGAGCAACTACTGACGAGCAACTAGTGACGAGCAACTACTGACGAGCAACTACTGACGAGCAACTAGTGACGAGCAACTACTGACGAGCAACTAGTGACGAGCAACTAGTGACGAGCAACTAGTGACGAGCAACTACTGACGAGCAACTACTGACGAGCAACTAGTAGCAACTAGTGACGAGCAACTAGTGACGAGCAACTACTGACGTGCAACTAGCAGCAACTAGTGACGAGCAACTAGTGACGAGCAACTACTGACGAGCAACTACTGACGAGCAACTACTGACGAGCAACTAGTGACGAGCAACTACTGACGAGCCACTAGTGACGAGCAACTAGTGACGGGCAACTAGTGACGAGCAACTAGTGACGGGCAACTAGTGACGAGCAACTAGTGACGAGCAACTACTGACGAGCAACTACTGACGAGCAACTACTGACGAGCAACTAGTGACGAGCAACTACTGACGAGCAACTACTGACGAGCAACTAGTGACGAGCAACTACTGACGAGCAACTACTGACGAGCAACTAGTGACGAGCAACTACTGACGAGCAACTACTGACGAGCAACTAGTGACGAGCAACTACTGACGAGCAACTAGTGACGAGCAACTACTGACGAGCAACTAGTGACGAGCAACTAGTGACGAGCAACTAGTGACGAGCAACTACTGACGAGCAACTAATGACGAGCAACTAGTAGAATCTTGTGACGAGCAACTAGTGACGAGCAACCACTGACGAGCAACCAGTGACGAGCAACTAGTGACGAGCAACTACTGACGAGCAACTACTGACGAGCAACTAGTGACGAGCAACTACTGACGAGCAACTACTGACGAGCAACTACTGACGAGCAACTACTGACGAGCAACTAGTGACGGGCAACTAGTGACGAGCAACTACTGACGAGCAACTACTGACGAGCAACTAGTGACGACCAACTACTGACGAGCAACTACTGACGAGCAACTAGTGACGAGCAACTACTGACGAGCAACTACTGACGAGCAACTAGTGACGAGCAACTACTGACGAGCAACTACTGACGAGCAACTAGTGACGAGCAACTACTGACGAGCAACTACTGACGAGCAACTAGTGACGAGCAACTACTGACGAGCAACTACTGACGAGCAACTACTGATGAGCAACTTGTGACGAGCAACTAGTGACGAGCAACTAGTGACGAGCAACTACTGACGAGCAACTAATGACGAGCAACTAGTAGAATCTTGTGACGAGCAACTAGTGACGAGCAACCACTGACGAGCAACCAGTGACGAGCAACTAGTGACGAGCAACTACTGACGAGCAACTACTGACGAGCAACTAGTGACGAGCAACTACTGACGAGCAACTACTGACGAGCAACTACTGACGAGCAACTACTGACGAGCAACTAGTGACAAGCAACTACTGACGAGCAACTACTGACGAGCAACTACTGACGAGCAACTAGTGACGAGCAACTACTGACGAGCAACTATTGACGAGCAACTAGTGAAGAGCAACTACTGACGAGCAACTACTGACGAGCAACTACTGACGAGCAACTAGTGACGAGCAACTACTGACGAGCAACTACTGACGAGCAACTAGTGACGAGCAACTACTGACGAGCAACTAGTGACGAGCAACTAGTGACGAGCAACTAGTGACGAGCAACTACTGACGAGCAACTACTGACGAGCAACTAGTAGCAACTAGTGACGAGCAACTAGTGACGAGCAACTACTGACGTGCAACTAGCAGCAACTAGTGACGAGCAACTAGTGACGAGCAACTACCGACAATCAAATACTGACGAGCAACTACCGACGAGCAACTAGTGACGAGCAACTACTGACGAGCCACTAGTGATGAGCAACTAGTGACGGGCAACTAGTGACGAGCAACTAGTGACGGGCAACTAGTGACGAGCAACTAGTGACGAGCAACTACTGACGAGCAACTACTGACGAGCAACTACTGACAAGCAACTAGTGACGAGCAACTACTGACGAGCAACTACTGACGAGCAACTAGTGACGAGCAACTACTGACGAGCAACTAGTGACGAGCAACTACTGACGAGCAACTACTGACGAGCAACTAGTGACGAGCAACTACTGACGAGCAACTACTGACGAGCAACTACTGACGAGCAACTACTGACGAGCAACTAGTGACGAGCAACTAGTGACGAACAACTACTGACGAGCAACTACTGACGAGCAACTAGTGACGAGCAACTACTGACGAGCAACTACTGACGAGCAACTAGTGACGAGCAACTACTGACGAGCAACTACTGACGAGCAACTACTGATGAGCAACTTGTGACGAGCAACTAGTGACGAGCAACTAGTGACGAGCAACTACTGACGAGCAACTAATGACGAGCAACTAGTAGAATCTTGTGACGAGCAACTAGTGACGAGCAACCACTGACGAGCAACCAGTGACGAGCAACTAGTGACGAGCAACTACTGACGAGCAACTACTGACGAGCAACTAGTGACGAGCAACTACTGACGAGCAACTACTGACGAGCAACTACTGACGAGCAACTACTGACGAGCAACTAGTGACAAGCAACTACTGACGAGCAACTACTGACGAGCAACTACTGACGAGCAACTAGTGACGAGCAACTACTGACGAGCAACTATTGACGAG
>OZ038447.1:982827-990690 GCA_964036265.1 Daptonema setosum | reverse complement strand
CTTTTTCATGCATCAACAAATTTTCATGCGGTAAGAATTATTTTGATAACAACATGTCAACGTAAAATTTCTGAAGTTTTTGAAAAGATACGTGTACTCTAGCTCTTGGTATAACCAAATTACAAAATAATTCCGTATAAATTAGAATTTTTTTCAGTATCACCAATGTCACGGAATTGGATATTTGTTAATTTTTAGATGTTTACACGATTAAAAATAGTATTTTAAACCGGTTAATTAAGTCTAACGGGACCGTTTCGAAAAAAAACTATTTTATGCGACTTTCGCTTTCACCTTCTGTGGTAACAAAAAATTGAGTGTCATACGGTAGGTAAGAAAAGAGAAATTAGGAAAGAAAGTATTTCATTGTTTTTTGGGTACGAAAGTTTCGAAACAGCTAAAAAATCAGTGAAGACTTGTTTTAGTATGTTAAACCAATTAGTTGCAACAAGAAATCTACGTAAATGGTGCAAAGTTAAGCAAATACTAATACAATGCTTGTAAGTTTTAAAAAACTAATTTTTCAGAATTTCCTTTATTTTGAGAGATTGAAACGAGTGAGGTTGAGGAAAATTTCGGAACACTTTTCAGTTGATATTTTGTCTTCAAAATGCCGCGTAACCTGATGAAATCGGTTGTTTCAAGAAAAAGTTATTCACGGATAAAATCGTGTCATTTTTTTGGCCCAACCTGTACATATATATATAATATATCTTATTAAAAACAAGACAAATATAGTTATACAAAAAATGAATTTCTGGTAAATATGCAGGACGATATTGCTAAGCTTGAAAATCGCTTTGACACCGAGCTGCTAAAAGTCAAGGTTGGTCTGTTCTGTGAACTGAGAGATTTTTCCGTTCAACCCATCGACCAAAAGAAAGCAAGAAGGAAAATCTGGAGGCATACCGACAAAAAACTAAATTTCAAACTTCAACTGACCAATCAGTATAGCGCTGATAATGACCAATCACTATAGCGCAGTAAGCTCCGCCTTTGACGCGGATTAACCTACACAGAAACCAAAAATTTTATAACCTTAGAATATCGTTCCATAGCAGACACAGATTAATTCTTCAATGTTTTAAAATTCTACAGAACGAAAAAGAAGACGTCGAAAAAGAGCTGCAAAAAGTAGAGGTTAGATTCACACAAATAATCTTTGTTCTTTGTACTTATAGTTTTCAAACTTAATCATTTTCATCGTATTTGTCGATTATAAATTTACAGGATAAAAAAGAGGGCGTGGAAAAAGAGCTGCAATCAGTCAAGGTTGGATCACACGTCAAAATTTCATTATTTTAAGGAGGAACTTGAAAAAAAACTAAGCTTTCACTGCACTCTGTGAAACTTATAGACACTCTTCGCAAAACATCTTAGTTTTTTTAATACGTAAGTTTTTTATGTATTATATTACAGGATGATAATAAAGATCTAACGGAAGAAAAACAACAGTTATTGCGAAAGATAGAGGTGGCACTGACTGACTGACTGACTGGCAGATTGACTGACTGAATGACTAACTGACAAACTGACTGACTGACTGACTGACTGACTGACTGACTGACTGATTGACTGGCTGACCGACTGACTGACTGACTGACTGACTGACTGACTGACTGACTGACTGACTGACTGATTGACGGTTGACCGACTGACTGACAGACTGACTGACTGACTGATTGACTGACTTACTGACTGACTGACTGACTAACTGACTGACTGACTGACAGACTGACTGACTGACTGACTATAACCGACTGACTGGCTGACTGACTAATTGACGGTTTGATTTACTGTCTAATTGATTAACTGACTCACTCAAAAAATTACGGGCTAATTGATTCAACTAACTGACTAACTAAATAGTTGACTGTGCTACGGAATGAGTGACTGATAAACTGCGAGGTTTAATGAAAAAAGATAACATAGGATGCTGTAAATATAGCATTATAATCGGAAAAAAATAATTTCATGTTTCTTTTGATACTTCGAAATTCAAGTAATTAAGTAAAGTTCGAATTAGATAGTCCGGAAGAACTACTTTTTATTTTATTATTAGATTTCATTAAATGACCGACTGACTGATTGACTACTGACTGACTGAATGACTGAACGGCAGAATCTAAACAATTGAGTTTTTCTTAACTAAAATTTTTGCAGCATATACCGGCTAGGGCATGGGCCGAAATCGACGTCAAGAAGAAGAATGCAGTTAGAATAACTGACTGACTGACTGACTGACTGATTGACTGACGAACTGACTGACTGACTGACTGACTGACTGACTGATTGACTGACGAACTGACTGACTGACTGACTGACTGACTGATTGACTGACGAACTGACTGTGCTGGTCTGCTGGCTTTTCACAATGAAAATTTAATGTTTCATAAAGGAACAAGGAAAAGGACAATGAGAAGGACAAGGACGAAGAACTGGTCCTCAAGAATGCTGATGTGAAAATGATCATTCATTGATTTAATATCATTGGAACTTCAAAAAACGATTCTCAATCAATCTTTCGGGAATAAAATACTACTTCCTTCCATTATATTGAGAGAAAAATCTACTTAATTTTGTTTTACAGCAAGACTCACTCACTCACTTAATCAACTACTTGCTCACTTAACCACTCACTCCCTCTTTCACTCACTCACTCACTCACTCACTCACTCACTCACTCACTCACTCACTCACTCACTCACTCACTCACTCACTCAATCACTCACTCACTCACTCACTCACTCACTCACCTACTCACTCACTCACTCACTCACTCACTCACTCACTCACTCACTCACTCACTCACTCACTCACTCACTCACTCACTCACTCACTCACTCACTCACTCACTCACTCACTCACTCACTCACTCACTCACTCACTCACTCACTCACTCACTCACTCACTCACTCACTCACTCACTCACTCACTCACTCACTCACTCACTCACTCACTCACTCACTCACTCACTCACTCACTCACTCACTCACTCACTCACTCACTCACTCACTCACTCACTCACTCACTCACTCACTCACTCACTCACTCACTCACTCACTCACTCACTCACTCACTCACTCACTCACTCACTCACTCACTCACTCACTCACTCACTCACTCACTCACTCACTCACTCACTCACTCACTCACTCACTCACTCACTCACTCACTCACTCACTCACTCACTCACTCACTCACTCACTCTCCGGTCTCGAACCACAACGTTGCTTTTAACCATAAATGTGTGAAGAAAGTTTTCTTGTCCATTAACTTCTCGTTTAGTTCTTCTTTATTTAACTTTGATTAGTCAAATAAAGTGACTATATTTTCCATGACCCATCTTGTAATGTTCTTCACAAGTTGATTTGTTTCTTGAAGCAAATACTTTCTATAGGAAAATGATATATATAAATACATAAATATACAGGGTGGGGCAAAAGTAACTATACACTTGTTGGAGGCCAATTTCTCAAAAAAAATTATATGGAGTGTTTATGATGTTATGAGCAAAATATACGTTATTTTACCTGAAAAAACCGATTCTGATGTCTATTTGACCGTATCTTAAGTTATTTTCAGTTTAAAACAGGATTTTCAGTATTTTCTTGGTTTTTCCTTTTTTAACGTCTTTAAGTGACCTCATGGTCTAATCAAAATCCTCAATAAAGGATAAGAAGTGTATAAAACGTTTCACTTGATGTATCTGAATGAGAATCGAATGATTTCAACTTCAGAATATCCCTATGGTTCTATTCGATACGGATAATATGGTGAGGCCCGTGTTCAAGATGCCTAAAGGCCCGTACATACTCCACCATAACACGTAACATAACAAGGGATCATAACATAGCAAGTTATGCTACGGCGGGCAATGTTATGTTATGACGCATGTTCGGATATCCACCATAACAAGGCAATTGATTTCTTCAACGCGGCCGACCAAAATTTTTCTTTCTAAATAAGCTTTAATTAGCCATTAATACTTCGAAATTAATAATTCTAGAATGTTTTGTATTCCCTGCTGATAGGAATATACTGTTTTTATTGTTCAGCTCACCAGCAAATGCAGCTCAGCTTGCCTGGGCTTGACTTGGGATGGATTACCTAATGTTTCATAGTGTTTGGAACCTTCTCGAACGTTCGCGCGCGTGTTTATCTTTCAGCTTCTGGAATATTAAACATAAATTTAGATTCTTTTCCCATGGCTATCCAAAAAACAACTTGGAACGGATAATTAAATTATGGAGCATCGAAACATGAACTGTCGTTTTCTAGGATGTCGACTGAAAGATGATGCAATCAGCGTTTATCGCGCTGAACTGATGAAAATTAATGTTAAAAAGTATGAACCGATAATATTATAGTTTCAGTTTGTTGAAATTAATTTTTAAGCTAAATTTATTTTATTTATCTCATGTGTTATGGACGAAGTTATTCCAAAAAATTCGAATAACACCATAACAGAGTTTTTCTTCCTGCATGTTATGATGCGTGTTATGTTACGATGGGGGAGTATGTAGACCCACCGTAACAGGCTCCGCCTCCATAGCATAACATGTTATATTACGGTGTTATGGTGGAGTATGTACGGGCCTTAAACCAATTTTCGCGGTTTTTTGATTATTGACAAAACAGTTCAAGTTAAATGTTTTAATGGACCCTATGGTACTAAATTAAGTCAATAAACATGAAATATATTGTTTTTAGTTGTTTTAAGCTGAAAAATAAGAATTTTGAATTTTCCCATTTTCAGACTAAAATCGGTGATTTTCGTGGAAAAAGAACCAATTATTCTATTTATTATGCATGAATGTAAACTTACTATCTTGTTAAACGTTTAAGATTTGTTTTTCTACATTCTTTTTTACATACCAACATCAATTTTTGTCGAATAACAGTTGATATGGCGAGATAACTGACAAAAATCACTGAAAACAACCGAAAATATGACGAATTTCAAGAAAAAGACGCATAACTCATGAAATAAATTGTTGTAAGATAAAATAAATAGCAGAATCAAAATTTTCAGGTGTTTTAGCATCTGTTTGGATTGTTTAATCATATTGATGCACTATAATTTTTTGGAGAAATTTCGCGTCAACAAGTGTATATAGGTTGGACAGAGTTTTATTAGAATCGCAAATGGTAGAATTATACCCAACCCCCATTGACTAGAAATTAATTTTAGATTTAGAAACCTATAATGTGAAAGACTCATCTGAAAATCTACCGTTTCAGTGGTTCAATTGAAGAATTTTGACATTAGATCATTCAGGAACCCTTCGAACCGCATCCCCAAATTAATTTGACTTACGATGTAACATATTTTTCAAGAAAATAATTTTTTTATAATTTTTGGAAAATTAAATTCATTTTTGCATAATTTTTTTAATAATCCAAAACTCAGAAAATATGATTATGGATTTGCTGTACTAAAATGATTGACAAGTTGGGGAGTTAAAAAATAAATAAATACTAACGAAAATAAATACTGAAACAATATGGAATCGATCTAAAAACGTCTCCATCATCATAAAAGCCCATTTTACACCAATCTATTCGTATTATCAAAGTCATGTTTAAATTCCAAATCCAAAATTAACTTCTAGTCAATGGGGGTTGGGTATAATTCTACCATTTGCGATTCTAATAAAACTCTGTCCAACCTATAGTTACTTTTGCCTCACCCTGTACAGGGTGGGCCAAAAAAATTGACACGATTTTATCCGTGAATAATTTCTTCTTGAAACAACCGATTTCATCGAGTTAGGCAGCATTTTAAAGACAAAACATCAACTTAAATATCCTGATATTTTTATCAACCTCACTGGTTCCAATCTTTTAAAATAAAGGAAGTTCTGAAAAATTAGTTTTTCAAAATCGACAAGTTCTTATTAGTACTTGATTAACCGTTAATAACTTTTTCATGCATCAACAAATTTTCATGCGGTAAGAATTATTTTGATAACAACATGTCAACGTAAAATTTCTGAAGTTTTTGAAAAGATCCGTGTACTCTGGCTCTTGGTATAAGCAAATTACAAAATATTTCCGTATAAATTAGAATTTTTTTCAGTATCACCAATGTCACGGAATTGGATTTTTGTTAATTTTTAGATGTTTACACGATTAAAATAGTATTTTAAACCAGTTAATTAAGTCTAACGGGACCGTTTCGAAAAAAACTATTTTATGCGACTTTCGCTTTCACCTTCTGTAGTAACAAAAAATTGAGTGTCATACGGTAGGTAAGAAAAGAGAAATTAGGAAAGGAAGTATTTCATTTTTTTTTGGGTACGAAAGTTTCGAAACAGCTAAAAAATCAGTGAAGACTTGTTTTAGTATGTTAAACCAATTAGTTGCAACAAGAAATCTACGTAAATGGTGCAAAGTTAAACAAATACTAATACAATGCTTGTAAATTTTGAAAAACTAATTTTTCAGAATTTCTTTTATTTTGAGAGATTGAAACGAGTGAGGTCGAGGAAAATTTCAGGACATTTAAGTTGATATTTTGTCTTCAAAATGCCGCGTAACCTGATGAAATCGGTTTTTCAAAAAAAAGTTATTCACGGATAAAATCGTGTCATTTTTTGGCCCACCATGTACATATATATATATATATAAATTTATCTTATTAAAAACATGACAAATATAGTTATACAAAAAATGAATTTCTGGTAAATATGCAGGACGATATTGCTAAGCTTGAAAATCGCTTTGACACCGAGCTGCTAAAAGTCAAGGTTGGTCTGTTCTGTGAACTGAGAGATTTTTTCGTTCAAGCCATCGACCAAAAGAAAGCGAGAAAGAAAATCTGGAGGCATACCGACAAAAAAAACTGAATTTCAAACTTCAACTGACCAATCAGTATAGCGCTGCAGCTATCGTAAGCTCCGCCTTTGACGCGGATAAACCGACACAGAAACCAAAAATTTTATAACCTTAGAATATCGTTCCATAGCAGACACAGATTAATTCTTTAATGTTTTAAAATTCTACAGAAGGAAAAAGGAGACGTCGAGAAAGAGCTGCAAAAAGTAGAGGTAAGATTCACACAAATAATCTTCGTTATTTGTACTTGAAGTTTTCAAACTTAATCTTTTTCATCGTATTTGTTTATTATAAATTTACAGGATGAAAAAGAGAACGTGGAAAGAGAGCTGCAATCAGTCAAGGTTGGATCACACATCAAAATTTCATTATTTTTAAGGAGGAACTTGGAAAAAACTAAGCTTTCCCTGCACTCTGTGAAACTTATAGACACTCTTTACAAAACATCGTAGTTTTTTTTTATACGTAAGAACTTAAGAAAAAAAGAATTTAAAAATTAAGAATGTTGTATATTACAGGATGAAAATAAAGATCTAACGGAAGAAAAACAACAGTTATTGCGAAAGATAGAGGTTACAACTGACTGACTGACTGACTGGCAGACTGACCTACTGATTGACTGACTGAATGGCTGATTGACTGGCTGACCGACTGACTGAATGACTGACTGACTGACTGACTGACTGACTAATTGACTGACTGACTGACTGACTGTTTGACTGACTGACTGACTGACTGACTAACTGACTGACTTTGACTGACTGATTAACTGACTAATTAACGGTTTGATTGACTGTCTAATTGACTAACTGATTCACTTAAAGAATTACGGGCTAATTGATTTTACTAACTGACTAACTGACTGACTAAATAGTTGACTGTTTGAATACGTGACTGATAAACTGCGAGGTTTAATGGAAAAAAGATAACATAGGATGCTGTAAATATAGCATTATCCTCGGAAAAATTAATTTTGGGTTTTGTTTGATACTTCGAGATTCAAGTAATTAAGCAAAGTATGCG
>OZ038447.1:972827-977827 GCA_964036265.1 Daptonema setosum | reverse complement strand
CGTTTCAAAAAAAATTAATTTGTTCCTTGAAGTGTAATTCAATTGGACCTAAACTTGCCGATTCCCCCCTCTTTAACAAAACTCTCCTCCCTTTGGAGATTCGGCTTTTTTGCTGTAAAACTTTTGGAAGACAAACAAAAATATTTCTTAAAATTTCATTCAGATTTCGGCATGGAACAATTTAGCTGTTTTTGCTTCTTCGAAAGTTTTACAATTAGCAAAAGTCTGAGATCTTCAAAGTGTGGGAAATTTCGTCAAAGAGGGGGAATTAGCAATATTCAAGCCATTTTACCTACACCACAGGGAATAATTTTTACGTTCTCAAAGTGCCAAATTTGGGGGGTTATTCCACTTTTCCCTCCCCTTCTCGTTCGCTAGTGCTCAAGACGACTGTGAACGCAGACTATGCTGGTGCAATATGAAGTCGACCAGAAAAGGATGAAACTCGAGTAAACTTCCCGTGAAATTTCGTCACTTTCAAACGATTTCTTACCACAATTGTGAAATTTTCTGCAAAATCTGATTTAAGTTCGTTTTTGCAGATTTTTTATGAGCTACAGTATCAGTGAAGTTATCTTAATTTTTTTTCATATGTTGGGGAATGAGTTATTTTTTGTTGATTCGATGACCTTTTCCTCGTTGTATTACCAATCTTACTGTGGTATGGCATCATTCTCTTTCGATTCGGACACGTATGTACATATAAATGTCATATTTCCACGGTGATATTTATATAATGTTCGTCTGTTCATGACTTTTGCAGATAGAATTGGATTGTTGCACTGACTGTGCCATACCCATAGTGAAGTTTTCAAAAACGTTAGGTTTTATAGAAAAAATCAAAGGGGGAAATTCCCTCCTTCAGCTTTTGTGAATAAAAAAACTTTTTCTCATTCGTTGCTTGTTGTGAGATATGAATATTTTACTTTTATTTTAGTAAGATATGTATGTATGATAGTTTTATGAATAGTTTACCTTTATTGAAGTACGATATGATAGTTTTAGTATTAATTTTATTTCGTTTTGTCAACTTTTATCTACAGAAGTTTGCCTAGTGTTGAGAGAATCAATGATCACGTGAAAATTGGCCACCCACCGTGATAACTGATTTGATCAAATCAAATCAAATTAGCGATAAAAATATGCAACATTTAGCAACAACAAAAAATGTCAAAGTCATAAGGTTTTTCGATTTTTACGGTCGGGCAGAAACTTATGTAGATAGTTTATACTTATTGAAAGTTTTTATTTCCATGTTTCAACAGATTTCTCTGTTTCAACATAAAACCCGTATGTTGTTTTTGCAAGCAAAAATATTGCCTGAAACGTCTGATAATGAAACATCCCTAGTCTCAACTCAACTCGTGTCGTGTGACACCATATTTTAACACAGTATAGCCTGGCCTGATGATGATTGATGTGCTTGTTAATTTTGATTGTCTGATGTTTCATTATCAGACGTTTTAGGCAATAGTTTTGCTGGCAGAAACAACATACGGACTTCAGTTCTGTCACTAATGTGTTACAAATCGATTTAACTGTTTTATATGTTACTGTTTCTCTCACTAATAATCAAATCCTGATTTTGATGTCGCTGAAACAACCAGAATTTGGTGGAGTGGTCTCAAAGTGAAATCAGCATATTGCCCTTCGAAATTTGCATATGCATTTGTATGTATTTTATTTTTAATTGCACACTTCAAATTCCTTCATGTCATTAGATTAGAATACAGTAGGAAAATCGGTCGGTATTTTAGCCTTCTCAGTTATTTAGGAAACTGAAAGACCGCCATTTTTCTCTGTGATTTCAACGATTATTGTATGAAACTGTAATGAATGCCTGCTTACAAGAAAAAAATTATTGGGGAGATGTAAATTAGCACGAGATATAATAACCCTTGATACATACATTCTAGAGGTCGGTATGATGAGGCTAGATCGAGATAATCTTCAAAAAAAGCTAGTCTCTATAGAAACATATTAGAGAACATATCGCCGAATACGAATTTACATATGTAAAGCCCTTATGTTGTTTCTGCAAGCAAAAACATTACCCAGATTGTCTGATAATGAAACATCAGTAGCCTCAACTCAACTCGGTTGACACCATAGTTTAACACAGTATAGCATGGGGTGATGATGATTGATGTGCGTGTTAACATTTATTGTCTGATATTTCATTATCAGAAGTTTTGGGCAATATTTTTAAATTCAATTGAAACAACATACGGGCTTTACATACATATGTAGTTGCGACGTTTGTATGTTGTTCAAATGTCATGTGAAAAAAATGTTTTTCAAAAATTTTGAATGCGTTCCAAAAGCATTTTTGATTTTACTCTGCGCACCGAAAGCTTTCTTTGTTACAAGAAACCCTGAAGCGATTCCGCGAGATTTCATATAATCAGCAGAATCCACTAGATTTTTTACGGTATTTTATGAAACGTATTCCGTACCAAAAAAGTTGAGATGGGGAGGGAAACGTGGAAGTCCTTCATTCCTCTTTGACGAGTTTGAAAAGTGCAGTTGCTGCTTTAAAGTGGAACTAAAATGGCATCGAAACAGTCAATTACCCTCTTTAAAAAAATCCCCCTCCCTTTGGAGGTTTGACTCTTCCGCCGGTGTTTCGTACTACAGTATAACACTTACAATATGTTTGCCCTTCGTAACATAAAATAACGCAACAAAATTCTTCTACGTTATACATTTTTGTGTTAAAGATCGTTTTACAAGAGTTCCCGCATTCTGTTATTACAATGATGGATGACCGCTATTAAAAATAGTTACATATGTATGTATGTACTTATTACTTTAATTTTTGACGAAAATAAACTTGATTTAAAATAATCAGTTTCAGTTTTTTCTGCTATTTTCTGCTAAATGTATTCACTATAAACGAAGAAATGTCATGTTTTCCCGTTTTTCATTCAGTGTCACTTTTGAAAAAATCACGCGCAAATATGCGGGAAAAAAACTTTGTTAAACGGTTAATAACCGTATAGTGGTTACGCTGGTACAGTAAGTGGAAATATGTAAATACTGATAGCGGACCATTAATCCCAAAAATTGCGTGAGTTTGATAATTCTTGTTTTTTTTGCCTTTCAGAAACTCTCTTTTTCACAACAACCGTCTTCCAAAAAGTGGAATTCCTTCATTTATAGCTTATACAGGTTCCTTGTCACTCCAAAAAAAGTTTGACATTGAATTTGAATCCAATTCTGCTTTCAGCGTGCTCTCACAAATTTCCAATACTTTTGCGTTTATAGCTACTGGGGTATTTCCCTACACTTTTCTTCCGCTACTGCCTGTGGCCTTGGTGAAAGCGGGTGCTACCGTATATTTTTGTATCTCGTAAACAAGAACGTTACGTTCAATTACATATTTCCATTTAATACGATCTATACGAAACAGAAAAATCGTCATGCATGGTAAAAAAAAATCGCATATCGTGTCACATTCCATGCGGTTTTAATGATCGGTTCCTTTCCTGATGTAGGCAGATCGTTGTAATAGCCTGTTGCAATTTTTTCTTACTAATTTTTTTCTTACCAATTACGCACTGTAGTCAGTCAGTCAGTCCGTCAGTCAGTCAGTCAGACAGTCAGTCAGTCAGTCAGACAGTCAGTCAGTCAGTCAGACAGTCAGACAGTCAATCGGTCTTTTTAAGAAAACATTCGGCTCTTGTGATGATTGTAACCGTAAATATATAAAACTTTTACTTTATATGTTCAGCATGACTGTACTATTTTTTTCGTTGCCAGTTCTTTTATATTGATGATTGTCCGCTGTCTGTCTGTCTGCCTGTCTGTCTGTCTGTCTGTCTGTCTGTCTGTCTGTCTGTCTGTCTGTCTGTCTGTCTGTCTGTCTGTCTGTCTGTCTGTCTGTCTGTCTGTCTGTCTGTCTGTCTGTCTGTCTGTCTGTCTGTCTGTCTGTCTGTCTGTCTGTCTGTCTGTCTGTCTGTCTGTCTGTCTGTCTGTCTGTCTATCTGTCTGTCTGTCTGTCTGTCTGTCTGTCTGTCTGTCTGTCTATCTGTCTCTCTGTCTGCCTTTCTGTCAGTCAGTCATTCACATGCAGAAAACTTTCGGCCTTTTTGGTGGTGGTCTAATTTACAAATGTTTAACATGACTGTGCTTTTTCATTGTCGTTGCATGTTTTTTTATATGGACGATTGTCTGCTGTCTGTCTGTATGTCTGTCTGTATGTCTGTCTGTATGTCTGTCTGTCTCGAGATATCTCTAGTAAGCTCTAAACACTCTATAAATATGCAATAATTTCCTAAACTAAAGTGAGGCAGAGCAAAAATAAACCTGCAGATCTAACTTTCTCAGTCCCTCACATTTCGGGAGCTTCTTACTTTGGCTTTCACATTGTTTTATCGCTTCTAATTAATGGATTCGAATATAAAAAAACATATAAAACAGAATAGTTATTAAAGAAAGGAAAGGTTACAAGAAATAAATTTCAGTGACAAAATACTTTGGCGAAGTTATAGTAAAACAGTGGTTAAAAAATTACTAAAAGATCGACATATCAGCGGCCAACACTAGCGGTGGGAAAAGTGGAATTCCCCCTTTTTGGCTGTTTCAAAAAGTAGAGTCTGTTCCCTGAGGTGTAGGTAAAATGCCCAAATTTCTGCCAATCCCCCCTCTTAGGTGAAATTTCCCTCTCTTTGGAGGTTTGGCTCGTCCACCAATGGTGGCCAACATACTTATAGCGGATATCACATTTGCTGAATGAAGTCCAATTTTCACGTGGCGAAACGAATTCCAAGTTCACCTGGTTAGGCGAGCAGGAGTTCAATGTTCATTATTAATTGGTTTGGTACAATTCTGGTTGTTTATTAGTTTTATTCGAGAAAAAAACTGTCTGTTTAATTTTCTGCAGAGAACGCACAGTTTCTCACACAATAAGGCGTGTTAGCCGCGGTGAATGACCGATCTCACTGAAATTTCAGATTTCTCTAAATGAATATGTTGACAACGATCTCTGTAATTTTCAG
>OZ038447.1:953847-968847 GCA_964036265.1 Daptonema setosum | reverse complement strand
TTTCAGGCCGTTTTACCTACACCTTAGGGAATACATTTTACGTTCGGAAAGTACCAAAGTGAGGGGGAATTCCATTTTTCCCTCCCCTTCTAGCAAGTTAGTGCTCAAGTCAAGACGACTATGAACGCAGACTACGTATGCTGGACGCTGGTGCAATTTGGAGTCGACCAGAAAAGGATGAAACTCGGGTAAACTTTCCGTGAAATTTCGTCACTTTCAAACGATTTTTTCACCACAATTGTGAAATTTTCTGCAAATCCTGGTTGAAGTTATTATTTGTAAATTTCCATTGAGGTACAGTATCAGTGAAGTTATCTAAAAAAATTTCCTATACAGTATATTGGGAAATGAGTTATTTTTTGTTGATTCGATGACCTTTTCCTCGTCGTATTGCCAATCTAACTGTAGTATGGCATCATTCTTTTTCGATTAGGACACGTATAAATGTCATATTTCCACGGTGATTTTTATATAATGTTCGTCTGTTCATGACTTTTTCAGTTAGAATTGGATTGTTGCACCGACTGTGCCATAGTGAAATCTTCAAAAACGTTAGGTTTTATAAAAACATCGGAGGGGAAATTCCCTCCTTCAGCTTCTGTGAATCAGAAACTTTTTCACTTTCGTCGCTTGTAAAGCATTCTCAAGTGGTTACGAGACTAAATTTAAAAGCGCGCCCTGGTTGTAGAACTTTTCAAAATAATTGCTGAATTTCGAGCTGAATGACAAGCTGGTATCCGAGATCATCCCCAGACACTAGTGGACGAGAAGGGGAGGGAATAGTGGCATTCCCCCCTCTTTTGCGTTTTCAAAAAGTAGAGTTGTTTCCTTGGGATGTATGTAAAGTGACCTGAAAACTGCCGAGTCCCACCTCTTTGACCGAATTCCCCTCCCTCCGGAAAATCAGCTCGTCCGCCAGTGTCCCTAGTGATGTTGTACAGGGATTCTGTCTTGTTAAAAGTGCAAATGTGATTAGCGTAAGTTTGAGTTTAGTATCGTAATCTATTGAGATTGCTATAGTACGATATGATAGTTTTATGAATAATTTACTATTATTTTCTGAACATTGCCAAGTGTTGACAGACTTGATAATCACGCGAAATCGGCCACCCACCGCGATAACTGATTCAATCAAATTGAATCAAATCAAATTAGCGATAAGAATATGCAACATTTAGCAACAAAAACGTCAAAGTCATAAAGTTTTTGCGATATTTTTGAGTGAGTGAGTGAGAAGCCCACGTCATAACGTTTTCCGATTTTTCGGCAGGGCAGAAACATACATACATGTAGATATGTAGTTTTTACTCATTAAAAGTTAACCTGCCTTTTTATTTTTATGTTTTAACAGATTTCTCTGTTAAAATATTCCTGTTGCTAAATTGTTACAAATCGATTTCCCTAATTTGTATGTTACTGCCTCTCTCACTAATAATCAAATTCCAGATTTTTATGTCGCTAAAACAACCTGATTTTGATGGAGGACGCTCAATAAGAAATCTGCAGGTTTTCCTATCACGATTTGCATATGCATTAGTACGTATTTTATTTTTATTGCACACTTCAAATTCCTTCATGTCATTAGATTAGAATACAGTAGGAAAATCAGTCGATATTATAGCCTTCTCAGTTATTTAGGACACTGAATTTGAAAGATCGCCATTTTTCTCTGTGATTTCAACGACTATTGTATGAAACTGTTTCAGCTTCATACAAATAATCGTTGAAACTGTGTTTGAATGCCTGCTTACAGGAAAAAAATTACTGGGGAGATGTAAATTTGCACGAGATATAATAACCGTTGATATGTACATACATACTAGAGGTCGGTATGATGAGGCTAGATCGAGATAATCTTCATGAAGCTAGTCTCTATAGAACCATAATAGAAAACGGGCTAGCGTCCGTCCCTTGATGGATGCGACAGACGCCGAATACGAAATTACATATGTAAAGCCCTTATGTTGTTTCTGCAAGCAAAAACATTACCTAGATTGTCTGATAATGAAACATCAGTAGCCTCAACTCAACTCGGTTGACACCATAGTTTAACACAGTATAGCCTGGGATGATGATGATGATTGATGTGCGTGTTAACATTTATTGTCTGATGTTTCATTATCAGAAGTTTTGGGCAATATTTTTAAATTCAATTGAAACAACATACGGGCTTTACATACATAGTTGCGACGTTCATATGTTGTTCAAATATCATGTGAAAAAAAATCAAATTTTTGAATGCGCGCCAAAAGCGTTTTTGATATTACTCTGCGCACCAAAAGCTTTCTTTGTTGCAAGAAACCCTGAAGCGATTCCGCGAGATTTCATATAATCAGCAGATTCCCTTCAATTTTTACGGTTTTTTATGAAACGTATTCCGTGCCAAAAAAGTTTAGATGGGGAGGGAAACGTGGAAGTCCTTCATTCCTCTTTGACGAGTTTGAAACTTGCAGTTTCTTCCTTAATGTGTAGATAAAATGATGATACGGAGCTGATGGCATGATCACCCATCCGCTCCGATCACCACACCAGTTGCCACTGGCCAACGTCACGCGTTGGCCCAGCAGCACCCGTTATCGCCCGCTAAAGGTCGCCCGCCGTGCAACATATCACGTGCATGGTATATGTATGTAGCTATACAGGGTGGCCCAAAAGTCTCTACCCGCTGTTTGACCATGAATTTCTCAAATTTATTAAACTGCATGATTCTCTTTTACAACCTAAATATACGTAATAACACCTGAAATTTCTTATTATGTGGTTTATTTTTTTATAGGTTTGCTAAAATTTTAGTTTTTGCCGAAATTGATGGATTTTTCGTGTATTTTCGGCAATTCTGACCAAAATACCATGGAAACTGGACATAATGATGCGATTAAATGTTCAAATAATTGTAACAGATTTTCACATTGCTGAAAACAAGTGTTAACTGAGTTTTTATGATAACTATATAGGAACAGAGGTTGATATTACAGTGATTTACGACAAAAAAGTCTGGGTAACCGAAGAAAAATTGACGTTTTTTGACAAAAATCGAAAAATTTAAAAATCGGTAAATTAACTTCTAGTCGGGATAATCATGATCCAACAACTCACAATGTGCGGATGTATCGTCATAAAACCCCATTTAGGGCTATTAAAACAAGATAAAGGCTGAAAACTGCCAAATTAACGAAGTTGGTCCTAAAAATGACTTGCACAATTTGGCTCATATTTCGCTGGTCGAAGCCAATAATAATTGTATTTTGTGATAAGTTCAGTTCAAACATCATCATAAAACAGAATTATGCAATTCTTGAGTCTTATAACACGTTTACATTTAAAAAAGTTCGACTGAAGATCATATAAGTACAGGAAAACCCTGATTTTCGCCGAATTTCCACAAAAAGTCATAAAATCCTAGGAAATAAGTAAAATCTGACAACATAATTCGATTTTTCAGGTGTTTTAACCTGTATTTGAATATTTGAACACCAATCTTCAAATATAATTTTTTCGAGAAATTCGACGTCAAACAGCGGGTAGAGACTTTTGGGCCTCCCTGTATAATATTCAACCCAACAGTCAATCGGTCAGTCTGCAGTCTGCCACTTTTGCCCGTGTGGCACCAGCCATCAACTCAGCCCGCCGCTGGCTGCCCGGATCGTTGAATCCGGCAGTCAGTCAGTCATTCTTAGTCTTAGCCCAGCCTTCATGTTAGATTGCCAAATCGCCTATTATCCATCTCATTATTAGTCTTCCATACTTATAATTCTTTATTGTATCATCAGTAAATTCTATATCTTTATATCCATCTTATAACGTAATTTATTCTTATATTGCTATAATATTTATTACTTGTTATTAAATGCCCCATTGTTACATTTATAATAAAACTGCCTAAGCCGTTCATTCGCATGTCATAACTCTGCAACCAAGCCCCAACCAACACATTAACATTAGCCCGCAATTAACTTAGTGAGCCTAAGACTAAGTCACAATAGGAGTAAGTTAGTGGTATGTAGGTGGTCCCTAAGTTAGCCCATTAAGCCAGGACCACCTCATATCAGATGGAGGCCCCTACTTCGACCGTGCCTTCAGTTCAGTGAGCCATTCTGTTTGTTAGTCAGTCATGTAGCCCCTTTTGTTTAAAGTGTTTCCAGATGAATAAAGCCAAATTTTCAAGCCTGCCACTAAGCTGCCAAGTGCCATGAAATTTTTTGCCTGCCTTTTTCTCTAGCCATTCCAGATAAATACAGTACAATGCAATTTTAATATTTTGCCACCCGCAATAATGCCATGGTACATTTTGCCAAGATGAACGAATTCGACGACCCAGCCAACAAAAGAACTTGTTAGTCAATCATTTAGCCCAAACAGCCTCTTAACTGACAGTTTAATAGGGTCTTGTTTTGAAACTGTCGTTTTGCCAAAAGTTAGCCGTGAAGCCAGTCTGAGAATTTTAGTTCGAAAAGTCAAGCCATAAAGACACTTTTCTGCCAACTCAATTAACCCATCATATTCAGTCACACTTTCTTAGCCATTTCCAAGCCAGTCATAATTTTCAGACACCCCGCAGTCATACGCCCACGCACATTTTCACTTTGCCAGAGCCAGACAGCCATTCTCTTATCAGTAAACTTCATTGGGTTGAATGCCACGAATTCAACAGAATTCCAGTTGAGCCATAAAAAAGCTGCCAAACACCGATGCTTCCCATAATTTTTTCGGTGAGCAATTTCAGATGCACCAAAAGTTCACTGAATTAACCAAAACATCCTAGCCAATATCAGCCTTTCGGAAACGGATAACCGTTCCCATAGCATTCCGATAGATAACAAATTTCATAACATTCCGAATTCCAAAGAGCCTTGAACTGACCAAAGTTCAGACATGCCATAAAAATGCCCAAATGCCAACACCAGCCACTGTAATCAGTTGATCTTTAGCACAAATTTGATTCACCGATGGGAAAGTTAAAAATGCCAACACTTCAGTTACCCAGTTGAAGTTCATCGATTGAAGTTCATGGGAACGATAGAAAAATCTGAACAATATGCCAATATGTTTTCCGGAACCAATTAGCTAGACTGCCCTGCCCACCCATCAGCCTTGAATATGCCTTACATTGTGTCTGTCAAGATTATATGTATGTAAGTATGTACTATGTAGATTGGCCATCTTCATCGTACATATTTGAACATGTATATGATCTTGATTGAGGTGCAGTAATTTAGAGCAGAATTTGCTTTGCATAAGCTTCATTATGTAACAATTCAAGTAGTTGTTTGTTGTTTGTCCAAACACTGGTCAAGTGCACTGATCACGTGTCAAATAGCCTTCATGAATGTATATATTTTTGCCAACGTTGCCACAAGCCAATTGCTGCTGAATTTTTTACATATAGTCGTATAGTCAATGGCTAATTTTTAATACCTCATTGTACAGTCAATGTTTCAAAATTTATGAAGGGCCCTTCTGTATTATAGTTGTGTGAGTATTATAGTAGCTAGCTTTTTGTTTCGTTTTAGAAACCTCCGGAGTGATTGGGTTTGAGTGATTGACTCCCCATAAGTGTTTGAATAGGGTTGAGTGATTGGACTCCCCATGAAATTTTTGATTAGGGTTTGAGTGATTGACTCCCCATAAGTGTTTGAATAGGGTTGAGTGATTGGACTCCCCATGAATTTTGGAATAGGGTTGAGCGGGGCTCCCCACGTCTCTATTGAACAGGGTTAAAAGTATAAGACTAATCTCCCGATTAATCTCCCATGTATTATTAACGCCTATTATTAATTTAACTATTCAGAGGAAATTCGCCGTTCGTCATTAGTAGCAGAGCCGAACTACCGTGTTAGCCATTCTCAATACCAACCACACCGTGTCCGCAGCCGCACCATTGCGCCCGCTGCCCACGCACTTCAGGTCGTTCCTTGCCACGTCATCCACGCTGCCGCATAACGTTGGTTACGGACACTTAGCCATTTTGCCATTTTCAGTTTTCAGTCAATTTTTCCTCTTATATGCCTCATAGTTAATCCCGCCAACTTAGCCCGCATACTAATCAATGCATACCGGAGGATATTGGGACATTAAATAGAAGTCTTAAAGTTGCTTTTGACCAATTACGAGACCTGAGACGTATCAATAGAGAGTTGGTGGCAGAGAATAGCCACCTAAATTCCATAGCCATCAACATGGTGCACCATGGTGAAACTCAGCCTCAGCCACTTAAAAACAGCCAATATTATTGGAAACATTTTACCTCTTAGAAATGTTTATTTGATTTACAACTTGCCTTAAATACCCGCCTGCTCATTAAGCATTTTTGCATCTATTTTTATCAGGTCAAGCCAACGATAGTTTGCCACCTATCATTCTGCCACTAAAAGCCAAAGAAAGAGCCTACTATGATTAATTATTAGCTGATTTCAGAAAGTCTGAGCCACCACCAACTACAATCAATCAGCCAAGCCAGCCATGTTTATTTTAGTTACCGGAGCAGCCCACCTAAATCTTTATAGCAAACTTTTACAGGTCAACGAAGGTGCACATGGTAAACCGATTAGTTTCATATTAGTGGTAGTTAGCCCAGTTCAGTTAAACAAACATCAGCTCAGATAGATGAGAGTTAGTGAGTTCAACCACTGTTTTTTATTGCGCAGAATTTTCGGCCAACACCAACCCGTCAGTAGCTCTGTGCCACCAGCCAATGGTACTTTATGTGTTCAACAAATCGCCCAAAATTTTTGCTCATACAGGTATGGTATGCCTCAACACAAGTTGGTTTTTAGTCAGTCTTAGATAGAACAGCTTAGTTAGAAAGAGTTTAGCCCAACCCTTTTTTCGAGTCTCAGATTTTTGCCCCGACCAAGAACAGGTGATCAACTCGCCTACTTTTATGACGACATCAATGGCCTCAATGATGATGCCCGCCCACTTTTATGATAAGGATGATTGATTAAAATTAATTATATTCATGTTTATGAAGCTTAGCCTGATAATTTTGCCGTGTAATAATATGCCGTGTATAATTAAATTAAATAAGTGTTAATTTTATTGTGAATAACTTTATCTCATAATTTCACTATGTAGCCCACTATATCAAAATTTATTCTATGGTAATATGGTGTTAGTATTCAATTTGTTTTGTTACATTTGATCTGTTTTCTAGCCAAACATCTGCCAGAATGCCACATTGCTACCCTGAGTTATGAGCCCTAATTATGCATTGCCAGCCAAAAGCCATGACCGAAAGCCAAAAGCCACTACTGTTTTGTCCGACGAGGTCGTCGGTTTGGTGACAAGTGAAATGTGATACGGAGCTGATGGCATGATCACCCATCCGCTCCGATCACCACACCAGTTGCCACTGGCCAACGTCACGCGTTGGCCCAGCAGCACCCGTTATCGCCCGCTAAAGGTCGCCCGCCGTGCAACATATCACGTGCATGGTATATGTATGTAGCTATATAATATTCAACCCAACAGTCAATCGGTCAGTCTGCAGTCTGCCACTTTTGCCCGTGTGGCACCAGCCATCAACTCAGCCCGCCGCTGGCTGCCCGGATCGTTGAATCCGGCAGTCAGTCAGTCATTCTTAGTCTTAGCCCAGCCTTCATGTTAGATTGCCAAATCGCCTATTATCCATCTCATTATTAGTCTTCCATACTTATAATTCTTTATTGTATCATCAGTAAATTCTATATCTTTATATCCATCTTATAACGTAATTTATTCTTATATTGCTATAATATTTATTACTTGTTATTAAATGCCCCATTGTTACATTTATAATAAAACTGCCTAAGCCGTTCATTCGCATGTCATAACTCTGCAACCAAGCCCCAACCAACACATTAACATTAGCCCGCAATTAACTTAGTGAGCCTTAAGACTAAGTCACAATAGGAGTAAGTTAGTGGTATGAGTGTGGTCTAGAATAGGATAAGACTAGCTTAGCAAAACCACCTCATATCAGAAATGTGATACGGAGCTGATGGCATGATCACCCATCCGCTCCGATCACCACACCAGTTGCCACTGGCCAACGTCACGCGTTGGCCCAGCAGCACCCGTTATCGCCCGCTAAAGGTCGCCCGCCGTGCAACATATCACGTGCATGGTATATGTATGTAGCTATATAATATTCAACCCAACAGTCAATCGGTCAGTCTGCAGTCTGCCACTTTTGCCCGTGTGGAACCAGCCATCAACACAGCCCGCCGCTGGCTGCCCGGATCGTTGAATCCGGCAGTCAGTCAGTCATTCTTAGTTTTAGCCCAGCCTTCATGTTAGATTGCCAAATCGCCTATTATCCATCTTATTATTAATCTTCCATACTTATATTTCTTTATTGTATCATCAGTAAATTCTATATCTTTATATCCATCTTACAACGTAACTTACTCGTATATTGTTATAATATATATTACTGGTTATTAAATGCCCCCAATGTTACATTTATAATAAAAAATGCCTAAGCCGTTCATTCGCATGTCTGAATTCAGCAACTAAGCCCAACAACTATATTAACATGAACCGGCAATTAACTTAGTGAGCCTAGGATTAGGACCTAATAGGAGTAAGTTAGTGGTATGAGTGTGGTCTAGAATAGGATAAGACTAGCTTAGCAAAACCACCTCATATCAATGACATCTAAATTGTCAATCACCCCTATCTGACAAAATTCCCCTCCCATTTGGAGGTTTGAGCCGTCCGACAGTGGTTCTACAGTATAACATTCACAATATGTTTGCCTTCGAAACATAAAATATCGCAACAAATGCTTTTACTTTCCTTTTTTTGTAAAAATTGCGTTTAATATCGTGTCACGCAAGTTCCCGCGTTCTGTTATTACAATGATGGATAAGAGCTATTAAAATATTATATGTAAATACGTTCATTTTTGACGAACTAACTTGAATTTAAATAATGGTAAGCATGAATTTCACTTTTTCTGCTAAAGGTATAACTACAAGCGAAGAGAGGTCATGTTTTCCCGTTTTTCATTCGCTGACACTGGCGGACGAGAAGGGGTGGGAAAAGTGGAATTCCCCCCTCTTTGGTGTTCTCAAAAAGAAGAATTTGTTCTCTAAGGTGTAGGTAAAATGGTCTAGAAACTGCCGATTCCCCCCTCTTTGACGAAGTTCCCCTCCCTTTGGGGATTTAGCTCGTCCGCCAGTGTTCGCTGATATTTTACTTTAAAAAAATATGCAGTTTATTGCGCAAATATTCGGAATAAACTTTGTTAAACGGTTAATAACCGTATAGTGGTTACGCTGGTACAGTAAGTGGAAATATGTAAATACTGATAGCGGGCCAATAATCCCAAAAATTGCGTGAGTTTGATAATTCTTGTTGTTTGCCATTCAGGAACTCTCTTTTTCACAACAACCGTCTTCCAAAAATTGGAATTCCTCCCTTTATAGCCTATACAGGTTTCTTGTCACTCCAAAAAAGTTTGACATTGAATTTGAATTCAATTCCGCTTGTACAAATTCTGAATACTTTTGCGTTTATATAGTCGATAATGAATTACTGTTCCAAAAAGGTGGGTGAATTCTCGATAAACATTTTAATGATTCACGATGTCATAATTTTGTCGACGGATAAATCGTCAGTCGTCGCGATCATCGTCACTCAAAAAACGAATAGTTTTACAAATTTTTGAATTTGTCTTTTTTATTTATGTTTTTTGAAGCAATTAAACCAGTTTTTTACTACACTAATTGATTCGTGTTAATTAACGAATCAATTAGATGAAATAAAACCAACAAAATAGTCCAAAATATTTCGAAAAATAATCGGAACATGGGAATGGGACAAGTGCACTAAAACTTTTCTTCGCATGAATAAAAAAGCCAAATGCACCGATTAGTGCACCGACTGACGATTTATTCATCGACAAGCTAACGCGCGGTAAATCATTAGAATGTTTATCGAAAATTCACGCACCTTTTTGGAACAGTAATTCATTATCGACTATAGCTACAACTATATAAAGGTGTAATTCCCTAAACTTACATATACATATCTCCCGCTATTGCCTTTGGCCTTGGTGAAAGCGGGTGCTACCGTATATTTTTGTATCTCGTAAACAAGAACGTTACGTTCAATTATTTCCGTATAATACGATCTGTAGCAAACAGAAAAATCGTAATGCATGATAAACAAATTTGCATTCCATTCGTGTTTTTATGATCGGTTCCTGATGTAATAGGCAGATCGTTGTAATAGCCTGTCATTGAAGTCAGTCAGTCAATCAATCAGTCAGTCAGTCAGTCAGTCAGTCAGTCAGTCAGTCAGTCAGTTCAGTCAGGCAGTCAGTCAGTCAGTCAGTCAGTCAGTCAGTCAGTCAGTCAGTCAGTCAGTCAGTCAGTCAGTCAGTCAGTCAGTCAGTCAGTCAGTCAGTCAGTCAGTCAGTCAGTCAGTCAGTCAGTCCGTCCGTCAGTCAGTCAGTTAGTCAGTCAGTCAGTCAGTCAGTCAGTCACTCAGTCAGTCAGTCAGTCAGTCAGTCAGTCAGTCACTAAGTCAGTCAGTCAGTCAGTCAGTCAGTCAGTCAGTCAGTCAGTCAGTCAGTCAGTCAGTCAGTCAATCAGTCGATAGGATTGAACGATTAGAACACTGAACTTCAGAACCCAAACCCTGGCGAACGAGCTACAGTAACCCTTCAAAAGAGGGGAATCGCTCCAAAAAGGGGGATTCGGTATGAGTTGTGATGTGAGGCCGTTTTACCTACACATTAAAAATAATTAAGTAGAGGAATTCCACTTTTCCCACCCCTTTTCGTCCGCTATTGCTATCTGTGACTTTTCAGTAATCTATTCCGTGTGTGTGTAATTTTGCCGTCATATAAAAAATAGCTGAAGAACATTTTGGCATTCTAGTAAAGAACGTACAGGGTGGCAAAAAAACAAGACATTTTTGAACAGATATTGTCAAAATTATAGTGACATGCTATGACACTGCGGTAAACCACTAAAGATTTGAATGTTCAAGTTTTCTAGTCTGACTCACTCAGATTGCTTGGGTGTCGGAGTGAGTGAGTGAGTGAGTCAGTCAATAGCTACAGTAGTCTTGTCTTGCTAGCTAGTCTGTTGCTTAGTCAGTCAGTCAGTCAGTCTGTTAGTCAGTCAGTCAGTCCGTCTATTGGTCAGTCAGTCTGCTGCTCAGTCAGTCAGTCGGTCAGTCAGTCTCTTGGTCAGGCAGTCAGTCAGTCAGTCAGTCAGTCAGTCAGTCAGTCAGTCAGTCAGTCAGTCAGCCAGCCAGTCAGTCAGTCTGTTGGTCAGTCAGTCAGTCTGTTGGTCAGTCAGTCAGTCAGTCAGTCGGTCTGTCACGTAATGTTGAAGAAAACATTCGGCTCTTGTGATGATTGTAACCGTACATATGTTCGACATGACTGTACCATTTTATTGTCTTTGCAATTTTTATATAAAGGGCTGCCTGGGATTCAAGTGAGAAGCTGTAGTGTTAACTACTCCAACTTGTGAATCGTTAGCTGCATCAAATGTAAGAGAAGATAATGCACAATAGTCGGTTGTCCGACTCAACTCAACCCAACAGCTGTATGCTATAACATGCAATCATCATTTTCAGTGGGTGTTACACTGGGTTGGACGCGTTAACGTGTCATTTTTCCATTTGAATCTTTATTGATGATTGTCCGCTGTCTGATGTCTGTTTGTCTGTCTGTCTGTCTGTCTGTCTGTCTGTCTGTCTATCTGTCTGTCTGTCTGTCTATTTGTCTGCCTTTCAGTTAGTCAGTCATATGCAGAAAACTTTCGGTTCCTTTGATGGTGGCTGACTGTACAAATGTTCAACATGACTGTACTATTTTACTGTCGTGGCAAGTTTTTTATATTGAAGATTGTTGCAACGTTTCGAACAGTCAAATAAAACTTTCACGGTCTTTCATAAAAAAAGTTTGATCTTTGAATAAGAAATGTATATCCAATCCAATGGAAACCCAAACTGGTCTTCACAAAATTTTACTTTCCTTTACTTCACATTTGCTAAATGAAGTCCGATTATCACTTGGCAGAACGAATTCTAAGTTATTTTGGTTTGGCAAACAGGAGTTCATTGTTCATTTTTATTTGGTTTGGTACAATTCTGGGTCTTTACAAGTTTTAATCGAGAAAAAAAGACTGTCCGTTGAATTGTGTATGTGTATTTTGTTTGTGTTTTGTTTTTGAATTGTTTATAGAGAATGCGCCGTTTCTCATACAATGAGGCATCTTAGTCGCTGTTAATGACCGATCATACTGAATTTTCTGATTTAATTGGGCGAATATTTTGACAATGAACCCTGAAATTTTCAGTGAAATCGAGCCACTGTGTCAAATGTTATTCAACATCAAAGTGTTGTCCTTTTTTGGACCACCCTGTATTTTTGCTTAATTAACTATTGTGCTTCCCAACCTAAAATAATTATTGGATTAAATTTTTCAATAAAGCTCATTGGAAACAGCAATAAACAATTCAAAAATTCAAAAATCTGATTTCAAATTTGAAATTTCTGGCTAAAACCAATCAGCGTCGAGATTTGTTGTACTGATCAACCAGAACAGGGGTTGAAATGTTCAATTTTTTAACACCCGGTACTACTCGATTTTTGGAAATCTGAGTTTTGGAAATTTAGCCAAATTTACAAAGTTGGTTGAAGGGGGCCGTCTCATAGAGGATTATGCAAAAATTTGAGGGACCAATTTACGAAATGCAAATTTGATAAATTATTCCAGGGGTGAAAAATATTTTTTTTTCGAAATCTTTTTTTCTAATCATGCCGATAGTTTATTGTTTTTTTCAATTAGCTAGTAATTTTTCGTCAATTTCTGAAACCTTTTTTGAAAACGGATCAAGTCAGAGCAAAGTCAAGAACTCGTCGATCTGTTTTTCTTCAACGGCAAATAATATCCCAGTTTTCTTGTTTCAATAATTCAAAATCACTATGCTTTATTTATACGTCTGAATTTGCTCGGATCGGAACCGTGTTTTATTTTTCCTTTATACATTTTTCAGAGATCTTCTGGACCCGAGTTCGATCAAATTAGAGACGAGCGAAATTTTCTTACCAGCTGCAGGTGCCTTCCACTCGAATTCGTCAAGATGGTTTCTCCTCTCCGGTTCAAATAAATGTTGGTTTTTCTTAGTTGAGTTATCTATTTCTGTCCTTTCAGGCACTGGCGGACGAGCTGATACCACAAAGGGAGGGGAATCCCGTCATAGAGGGGGGAGTAGGTAGTTTTCAGGCCATTTTACCTACACCTTAAGGAACAAATTATAATTCAAGAAGCTGCCAAAAAGGGGGATTTCCACTTCTCCCACCCTTCTCGTCCGCTAATGATCCTTCCTGATTGCGTTTTAACTGGTTATCGTCATCGGGAACGGTCACTAGTGGACAAGCAGGGAAGGGAAAGTTGAATCCCCCCTCTTCGGATGCTTCAAAAAGGCGCAATGGTTTCCATAAGGTGTTGGTTAAATGGCATAATAAGTGCGTGTTCTATTCTACCCTCTTTATTGAAATCCCCCATCGGTTGGTTCGTTTTCTAGTGGGAACGTCTCCCCACCTAACCCCTCACTGGCGGTCTAAGGGTGGGGATTTGATCCAAAGAGAAGGGGTATTTCGAAGGCTTTTGAAAAAGAAATTGCATTCTTTGAAACCACCAAACAAAGTTCAACTGCACTTTGTAAGAAAGGATTCTCTTTCGCCCACCAGGGAACAATCTATGTTCATATTTCGAAGTCCTAAAAAGCAAAAGTGATACTTTTTGACGAAATCTCTATTCATTCGAAATTGAATGACTGTTGGCTGTCTGCCAACACCACCGTTTCCTTTTCCTTTCTCAACCTTTCGCACACTAGCGGACCAGAAGGGGAGGGAAAAGTGGAATTCCCCCCTCTTTGGCGTTTTCAAAAAGTTGACTTTGTTTCCTAAGGTGTAGGTAAAATGGCTTGAAAACTGCCAATTCCCCTCTTTTAAAAAATTCCCTCCCTTTAGAGGTTTCGTTCGTCGGCCAGTGCTTTCGCATCCATCCTCCGTTGCCAATAGAAGGATTCCCCTGTTCGTTCCCTGTCTCTCATTTCATTTCCTTCCCGTCCTGTCATGTATTTTTCACGTACGCAAAGCGTGGGAAACCGGTTCGATATATACTGACTATCCCGCACAATTCTGTAAACCTTTTCTCAGTATAAAAAAACGGTTTTCGTCGGTTCGTTGTTATAAGGATATTGAAAATTATGAATGGGAAGGTTTTTACAGGAAAAAAGACAAATCAAATACTTTATGCATAGGAAAAAAACTACTTCAATCGAAAAGGAAGAAGAAAGTTGTATAAAATGATTCCAAGTATCTCACTCATTCACTCTGTAACTCACTCACACGCTCACTCACTCACACACTCACTCACTCACTCACTCACTCACTCACTCACTCACTCACTCACTCACTCACTCACTCACTCACTCACTCACTCACTCACTCACTCACTCACTCACTCACTCACTCACTCACTCACTCATTCATTCACTCACTCACCCACTCACTCACTCACTCACTCACTCACTCACTCACTCACTCACTCTCTCACTCACTAAGTAAATCACTTATTCACTCACTCACTCACTTACTCACTCACTTACTCACGCACTCACTCACCACTCACTCACTCACTCACTCACTCACTCACTCACTCACTCACTATATCACTCACTCACTCACTATACTCACTCACTCACTCGCTCACTCACTCACTCACTCACTCACGCAATTTTACAGACCCCACAGATTTTTCGAAAGTTTACAGTTTTTATCAAAAGTATGGGAAACGAACCCGGGCCGCTCGCATGCTAGGCAAGCGCTCTTGCACTGTGCTACTGAGCCGATGCAACTAAGCTGCATAAACCCGACTATAACTGGCTCGCTACGCTCGCATGCTCTCTACAACATAGTGCCTATGCTACAACACGTGCAGGAACAAATATTGAAATCTCCCCTGCGGGGCCTAACGCGCTTGTCCT
>OZ038447.1:908847-951347 GCA_964036265.1 Daptonema setosum | reverse complement strand
TGAGTAAGTGAATGAATACATGAGAGACTGAGTGATTAAGTGATAACTGAGTAAGCTGTTTATAGGGTGAGTGAGTTAGTGATTGAGTGAGGAAGTCACCGAATGAGTAAGTGAGTGAATGAGTGAGTGATTGAGTGACTGAGTGAGTGAGTGACTTATTGAGTGACTGAGTGACAGAGAGACTGAGTGGGTGATCGGGTGAGTAGGCGAGTGACTGAGTGTGTGTGTGAGTAAGTGAGTGAATGAATGAGTGCGTGAGTTGCAAAGCGTAAAAGGTTAGTATAAAATAAAATTATTCCTATTCACAATAAAATTTAATTTGAATACCGAAATATTTTTTAGTTACGGTAAAATGTTAAAAGTGTAAATGTAATCACATTTCTTAACACCCCTCAACTTTCTTGTTCTTGTTCGTTTGTTTTATGATTGAAATTGTGCTGCTCTTCAAATAATGTTATGAATCAAAATTATGTTATAAATCAAAATTATGTTATATGTCAATAGTAAGTATATTTTTAACGGGGAAACCCGACCGTTTTTCTCGCCGTATAACTGCGTTCCGTTAGAAAATATTCCAACCCGTGAAACATTAGTATGACATCATTCCACGTCATCGACTATACGATGCAGCCACCGGCGGACGAGCAAAATCTCCAAAGGGAGGGGAATTTCACCGAAGAGGGGGAATTTGCAATTTTTAGGCCGTTTTACCTATCCCTTAGGGAACAATCGGATCTTTTTCAACTTGCCAAAGAAGGGGGAATTTCAATTTTTCCTCCCCTTCTTGTCCGCTACTGGGTGCATTACATGCCAATACACTATAGTATGTAGCTGAATGCATATTGTATACGTTTTACGCATAGCCCGTACAACGTGTGTGTGTAGTACTATATTATGTTGTGACCACTAGCGAACAAAAAGGGAGAGAAAAGTGGAATTCCCCCCTCTGTGGCGTTTTCAAAACGTAGAATTTGATTCCTGAGGTTTTGGTAAAATGGTGTAATATCTGCGAATTCTCCTCTCTTTGGAAATATTCCTTTCTATAGGGAGGTTTGGCTCGACCGCCAGTGGTTGTAACACGGGTGTTTTGCGTAGTTAGTTTCTATGACTAACTAAACTGGTTATTTTTTCCGGTTATTATAATTATAGTTTCAACTGTTGTTTCGTACAATATAAGAATGATGATAGATTGATAGTTACTGACGACATCGTTTCCGAATGGGAATTTTGTTAATTCTTCCGTGAAGTGAAGGCTGAATGTTTTTATTTTCTAGCCAAGTTTTGTATACCAAATCAAAGTACCAGATATAAATTAGATTATAATTATTTTTCATAAATATGCTACAATTATACAGCATACAAACTATAAAATATTTAGTGTATTTTTTATTTTTTTGATATGCACTCACACTCACTAATACTACATACTTTATGATAAACACAAGTACACAGCATAGTTTGAATTCCATAATCTCGTTCTGTTCTGAAACCGGTCTTTGTAAGCACTTTGTAGCAATCTAGTAGTCACAGGGAACCAGGAATGAAAAACCTATATTTTTTTTCTGTGTGCCAATACTAAAAATAATTTACAAAAAGACCATGAGGGCAACTAAATTAAACTGATATTATAGTGTTTTTAGCAATTGTTCTCAATGCAGCCACGCCTAACAAACTTTATATTTGCTGGATATGCACTACACTTTCTTCCTACCTAAATAATTTAATTCTCTACACTTTGACGGTGCACATAATAAATCACAATTACCTTTATTTCCCGAATTATTCGCAATACTGTTGTACACGTAATTCAGGCTTACGAACTCAACGAACTAACTATTAGCAGCGTCATAATTTATTACCTCTTGCCAAGGAAATTGCGCGATTAATATTATTTCGCTTTCACTTTGAGTAACCGGTTCCGAACTCAACAACGATGTGCTAAAGTCGTGATTGTTTTTCTCATAAACAAACTTTTTTCTTTGTAGTGGTGTTCTGTTTTGTTTTGTTTTGTTCTAGAATTATTTTTTATGAGGTGAAATTTCTTTCACCTACTGTTATTTTCTGTATTTTCATTGTTGTTTATTGAAAATTATTTTTTGTTCGGCGTTCGCAACTCTGAAGTCAGGTTTCTTTGTTGGCTTGATTTTTTTCAGTTGCGCTTGCGTTTTAGGCTAGTTTTTTGTTTGCGATGTTTATATTTATTTAACGCTATGTTTTTACACCATGTAAACAAAACGAAGTTTTTTAGTCACTCTATAGATTATAGTATATAAAGTTCCTAAAAAGTAGTTAAAGCAGCATAGACAATTTTGGTCATTCATTGAGCGGTTGTATTTTATAGATTTCTGTAAAAAAATAGACTACTTGAAAGAAGTTCAAATGCACAATTTTGACCCACTGATGCTATGAAACTATTCTGTACTGAACTATTCTGGTGTATTTTTCACTCCCCTAAGTAACATTCATAATCACAACGTTTTACTTCTGTAAAAATTTTTTATTGTAATTTTGTATCATCATCATAATTGTTTATAAACGATACGATCGTATTTGATAATAATACTTGAATTTCACGTATAATGATATACTCATCATAAAATACTATGAAGGGTTTCTTTATTTTTTACTCACAAATTACACTGTTCTCTTCTTATCTTATCTATATGAAATGCTAACCAAAATTCAAATTTCTTCAGAAGCGGTGCTAATTGTGTACCGTCAAGCTTCGAAACAACGCTGGACTTTTTCTCCCTTCGATCAATTTGAATTCTTCATCATCATCATCAACAACAACAACAACAACAACCAACAACAACAACAACAACAACAACAACAACAACAACAACAACAACAACAACAACAACAACAACAACAACAGCCAGGAATGCGTTGAATCAACAACAGCAAATTATTTGATCAGCGGCATTAATTTTCTGTTCAAAAAACATACGGTCGAGATACAAACATCGTCACCTCCCTGGTATTAATACTACCATGCGTAAATTCTGAATGACTCACGGTGAAGGAATTCTTCAGTTGTCCAACAACAACAACATTCTCCACATACTGAACAATTCTCGGCAAAATAAATCAACCAGTCATCCATTGACAGACTGACTTTCCTGATCAGTCATTGACAGACTGACTGTCTTAATAACTACAGATCGTCGTTGAATCAGTAAAGACAGTCGTCTATTAACTTGGATTTATCTGCCATTTTGAATTCAAAATGCCGTTGGATGTATCTTCAAGACGGGCGGCGTTTGACGTCTATCATGCGTATGTGGGTGATTCGGATGAGGATACACGTTGGTTGATATAGGTGTTTTTGATGGTTGATTGTTAGGCTTCGATGACCGATCGGTTAAGATGCCAGCCATGGTATCCTGGGGTCGTGGGTTCGAGACTTCGAATTTTGTTTGTTTTACACTCAAAGTAAATACAAGTTCAGCACGACACATCTGATGAAAGTCGAATTTTGATAAGCTGTAGTTTTTTTAAAAAGTCCGTTATTCCCATCGTAACTCAGAATTTTTTCAGCTTCTTTCTGTTTTACAAACCGTGATAAAATGATTGTAGTTTATTTCCTGAACATAAAGAGTGACTGCTACATTATCACTGTTTTTCTAGAAAACTGAAAGAGGGCAATATCGGAAATATTGCAAAAAATTCATCAAGACTTTATCTACAATAAAGATAAGTTACTTAGAAATAATCTTAATAAACAGTTTTTTGAAGTATAATTAATCGTTAATAATTGATATTGAACAATAATAAAATTAAAATTAAAATTTCCTTTCCAGAAAATGTGAGTAGTCCGTCAGCGGCCAAGGGATCTGGACTTCTGGACAACACCAAGGAGTTTGATCCAGTTACCTTCGATGCTCTAATGGTCGATCCCGAGGTGTTCGCCCAGCAGATCACCATCATGGACTTGCCCGTATTTCAAGCCATTCAACCGGAGGTTTGTTTCATTAGTGTGTTTATTTTATAATAAATTATTAAATATTTTTTCTTAACCCATTTCCGCATCATAAAATTTTTAGTCTGTTTTCTTTTCATTCGTAAAATTCTGTGACTGACAGCGATCTGGTAAAGACCAATCTGTTCCCAAGGTATCGATTGGGGATGTACATTTACAGACACTCATTCAATGATTATATTGACTGCATAACAGTCCCTGATTTTTTTACTGATTTAGTTACTTCAGATCAGACAACATATGACATATGTTATTATACAGATGGCGGAGGGGGTACCCAACGCTGTCATGCTAAATCTGTTCAAAAATCAGAATGCTACTCGAACTTCAGAATAGTTCACTAGAACATTTGACTAACGTCGTATGACCACTTTTAAATTTTCTACCAATCCATGCTTAAGATCAATCTTTTTCATTTCTTCTTCAGGAACTCGTCGAATGTGGTTGGACGAAGAAGAACAAACAGGAGCTGTCACCGAACGTGTGTGCGTTTACACGTCGGTTCAACCATCTGGTGCTGTGGTGCGAACGCGAGGTCGTGTCCCGACATAAGCCCAAACAACGGGCTGAAGTACTCACCCATTTCATTCGGATTGCCCGGGTTAATAATAGTTTGGCAGTGAAACATAAATAAACATTTTTGAAACCCTGTTTTAACATTCATGCTTACCAGAAAAGAAAAGTATGTAAGAAAGCGATTTTTTTACATAAAATATCATTTCTGATTCTGAAAACCTTTTTACAATTTATGCTTACCAGGAAAGAGAAGTAGCGATTTTTGAGTGTTTTTTGTTTTTGTTCTTGTGATAACTAGTTTTTCATTTGTTAATTGTTACCAAATAGATAACTTGAACCAATTAACAAATATTAATTTCAGCGTCTATACGACATTGGTAATCTGCACTCGGCGATGGCCATCGTTTCGGGGTTGCAGTCAACGGCCATCCATCGACTGCGATTTACTTGGCCGGTCGGTTTCTGTTGTTGTTGTTGTTGTTGTTGTTGTTGTTGTTGTTGTTGTTGTAGTTGTTGGTTGTGTTGTTTGTTTGTTTGCTGTTGTTGTTGTTGTTGTTGTTGTTGTTGTGGTTGTCGTGACTGATGCTCAACAACACATTTTTTTTTTTTTTTTTTTTAACTTTTCATAACTTCCAGCACGTGCCCACGAAAGAGCGCGCCCTCTTCGACAAGCTCAACAAGCTGTTCTCCGAAGACCACAACTTTGAACGATTGCGTGCCTATATGGACAGCGCCAAACTGCCATGCATACCACATCTTGGTTAGTAAAGCATTATAAATTATTAAAGATGGTTTCAAGGAAAACGAAAAAGTTACAGAAATTTGGTTTAACTGCTGACCTAGGGAAGTTTTTCTAGATGTTCTATAAACGGTATATTTTGCTTCTTTTATTTCCTTCTTTTGCACATTTTTGGACTTGAAAGCACCATATGAGACTACAAAAGGTACAGCTGTAATATGCGGTCATTCAAGAAAACACGACCACTTTTAATTCCACTTTGAGAACAGGGAAAATTTTCGCGAAAATCCCATTTTTAATCTAAGCACTTTTTTGGGTAATTCAGAGGTACCATCTTAAAATAGGAGAATGTTGCTCAAAGATCTTATTACATATTGTTTATAAATAATCTTTTGCAGGTTTCTATCTACGTGATCTGATTCACATTGATGTGGCTCACCCTCCCTCCAGTACGTTGGATCGTGATGCCCGATCCACGCAGATGAACAATCTACTACGAATGTTGGCCGAATTCCAGCGCTCTGAATATCGTTGGTCCATTTTTTATTTTACAATTAGGGAATAATTGTAGTTTTCATAGGAAAATCCTTGAAAAGTTGAAGATTTCAAATTTCTTAAAAACTGTCAACTTCTATAGCAGTTTCCATGGACTTTCGATGTAGACTATACACACACACATTAATTTTTCTTAAATTAGTTTGATTTGACATTAAAATTGATTGATTAGTTGTGTCGTATTTTTTATAGTTAATTATTGTTTAATATTGGTGAAAGAATTTTTTTATAGACAATATATTTAAAAATAATTCTTCCCCATTCTTGCAGCCGACTTCCAACCGATCGACTGTGTCCAGTCATTTCTTGATTCCATTCGTTTTATTGATGAACTGCAGAAATTCGAGGAGGATGCGTGCTACAGGTTGGAGAAACTCATTTTGAGAATTAGCTTTCAACTGATTTTTCTGGGTATAATTAAAATAAAACTTTTTTCTGCAGTTGTCCGTAACTCACATACATAACAGGTTCACTTGCTGAAAAGTTCATGGACGCAGTCCAATGTTCACAAGCCGCCTGACACCCATTTACTTATCGACTCACTCGTTCATCAAGTCCTTCTTTTACTCACTAAACGGCCTTCCTGACTCACTCACTCGTTTTCTGATTCATTCGCTCGCTCACTCGATCGACTCGTTCATTAGCTCACTTATCGAACTAACTCTTTTTTTCAGAGAATCCTGCGCCCGTGAGCCGGACGAGAAAACGCTCAACCTAACTGCCTCCGCCAGTGGTGCTATATTACACGATAAATTGGTTGGTGAAAATTATATGATATTAAATTAATAGTTTCTTTTCAGTTTTATTTTACACCGTATTGTTTATTTCAATGAATCTGGCTTCTGATCACGGAAGTTGCCGTCATTTTTCATATCACAATCAGCTATAGTTGTTTCTGTATTTTTTTGTATCTTGTCAAAATTGAGGAACATGGAACGGTTAGCACGTCCGTGTACTGAACGGAAGGTCGTGGGTTCGAATCCTACCAGGATACTTGAAATTTTTCAGTTTCTTGGTAGGACTAGAATTCGTTTACTAATCACTTGAATAGTTCCAAATCAGATGTTCAAATAGGTTAATAATGGACATTAGTCGGAGATGTTACCAGTGTCCCGTCAAAGGAGTTTCTCTGAAACACATGGGATATTGTCTATAAAACTGAATTAAACCTTGTTTCTTTCAATTCTCTATTTTTATTGAATATTTATCTCACAGATTCGCTCCGAGTCGATGGCGCGTCGCGAGAGTTTCCCCGTGATGAATACGATCAACAACAAGGCCAAGCTGTCCGTCATGCAGGATGAGAACGATAGCACGCTGAAATTGAGTTGGTCCTCTCCCCTACTTTGGTTATGTGAAATATGGCAGTGAATGATAATGAATAAATCCTAATCAACCATTTTGAGTTGAAGATTAATAGTTACCCACCGGAAATGTCTCTTGGCATCATCATAAAAGTTTACGACACAGATATGGCTTATTCATAAGAGGTACTTTTTTCCTATATGTTCATCTTAGCCTATTTCTTATCATTGATGCAACCATATTATACTTTTCCGGCACGATTATTTCATCACTTCTTAATTTTCCGTTATAAATGTTTTTCACTTTATTGTTTATTGTTTCTCCGACTTGCAGCTCAACTCCGCGAAGTGTCCGAGAAGCACAACGTGAGTGTGATGCCCAAGAACAAACGAACCGCCTACGTTCGCGCCCATCGAAAGGCGCAGTCATTGGGCAATCCCAGCCAATTCAGGTTTGGTAAATCTTTTTTGTAGCCTCTTTTCCGGATTTTTCACTTATTTGCTGTTAAATATTGTAGAATATAAACCATGATTATGTTTGTATTCGAAAGAAGCAAACAATGGGGCTTTTCGCAAATCTAGATTAACAGTAGACACTAGCGGACGAGAAGGGGAGGCCCCCTTTTTGGCGCTTTCCACAGGTAGAATTTGTACCCGAAGTTGTAGGTAAAAGGTTCTGAAAACTGTCAATTACCGCTCTTTGGGAAAGATTCCCTCAATTTGGAGGATTAGCGCGTCCGCCAATGACAATAGAAGTAGATCAATAGATCATGGTTCAGTTGTAGATCAATAGATCATGGTTCAGTTGTAGTGTAGTGTAGGCATGATTTTATTGACATGTCATAATCTTTGAGCCGCTCAATTTCGAGTTTCTTCTAAGTTACATTTAGTTTCTATTCCAACATCCCGGCTATTTTTCAAAATTTCTTCTCCATTCTAGATTCATGCACGAACCAGGCAAGGAGAAGATAGACGGCTGGCCGCAGCATCAGATCCGACATTTACTCGATGATTCACTGATCGTCGACCAGTACGAATGCAACAAGACGGCGCCGCCGATGGTGCTGAATTTCTCAAAGACGATGAACGGTTAGTTATAATTGTTGTTGTTGCTGTTGTTGTTGTTGTTGTTGTTGTTGTTGTTGTTGTTGTTGTTGTTGTTGTTGTTGAGGTTGTTGTTGTTGTTGTTGTTGTTGTTGTTGTTGTTGTTGTTGAGGTTGTTGTTGTTGTTGTTGTTGTTGTTGTTGTTGTTGTTGTTGTTGTTGTTGTTGAGGTTTGGCTCGTCCGCCAGTGAGTGACGGAAAAGATTCACATGATATGTCTCAGAAAAATATCCAACCCACTAAACGCATTATAAAACCGCACGACAACATGTATAGCTTGGTCGGAGTTTCTTGTTATCAAATGCTCATTTTGCGGGTCCGTTACGCACGTATGCAATGAATTACTTGAAAATTTTTTATGTTGTCCAAATGCTACGTAAAAAAGGATTTGATTCTCGCATTTTTGAAAGCGCGCCAAAACAGATTTGAATTGAAATTGGGCGCCAAAAACTTTTCTAAGGCTATAGGCCAATTGCTTTTTGTGATAACTTTTTTTTTGAATTTTATGGGTAAAAGTTTGTGTCTGTCTGTCTCACCGGACTGGACTTTGAAATGAGCGCCAAATGTTTTTCTATTGCTGCACGTACCTTTCCCTCGGTCAATTACATTTGTCAATTGAGCTTGTGTAAGTAATTGGTTCTGACATTTAATACTCTTTTCTCTTGGCACTTTATTGGATTGAATTACAAATCATGAGATGAGAACCAAACAAAAAATCGAATATCCACAGTTTTTTTTCTTAGAAACGGTGTGGTTCGCAGTTCAAAAAAATCTCTGATGTTTTGTGTACGAACTGTGAGTATCATAACCGTGATTTCAGTTCAGTTCATTTTGTTCCGTAAACTAGACGAAACGAAAGGGCACACAAAATGACTAACAACTTAACCGTAGTATGCAGAGAAAGAAAAGAAGGAACAATGATTGATTTGTTTTCAGACTCGTCCACACGTGACAGCGGTCTGGACACGTGTGATGGTTCACCCTCGACGACCAAGACCAACTCGATGCAGTCACATCGATCCGTCACCATCGGACCCGTCACCGACATCACCGAACTCGTGTCACCCTGCAGTCCCGGCTGCTCCAGATCGATGGGCAGAAACGCGAAATCTTGTCCCATGACGGGCAATGATAATCCGGTTGGTTATGGATTAGATTCATTTAGTCAGTCATTTTATTCATTCATTGATTCATTCATTCGTTTGTTCATTCATTTTTTCATTCATTGATTCATTCATTTATTTACTCATTCATTTATTCATTCGTTTGTTCTTTTTTTCATTCATGCATTCATTTATTTATTCATGTACTACCTCGTTATTCACCTACTCATGGATATATTCATCCATTCACTCACGACTCACTCACTCAGTCACTCACTTACTCACTCACTCACTCACTCACTCACTCACTCACTCACTCACTCACTAATTACAGGCCGCCTGTACCTCGTCTTCCACCGATCGCTGCGCGACGAAATCCTCACCCTCCGTTCGTTTCGACTTACCGAGTCGCGATGTGCCGATGGATGACTACTCATTTGAAGGCGCTTTACGCCGAAAAACGGTGATGCGCGCCGGCGACCGACCCCTCGTAAGGCTGCTTAGGGTTTGCTCGTGTGCATGCCAGCCTGTATTGTCACTTCGCTATTGTTGTGTTTGTGAGCCGTGAGGGGAAATGGGGAACGAAATTTATCTGTAAACCTGAAAAATTATGCTTTGTGTGGCTTTCCATTTTATGGCGCTTTGCGCCGACTTTTTCTCAATGACACCATGCGCCGAAAAAACGGTGATGCGCTCCGGCGACCGACCCCGCAAGGGTGGTAAGGGTTTGCCCGTTTGCATGCCCGCCTGTATTGTCACTTCGCTATTGTCGTAGAAGAATCCATTTTTGGTGAATACCGCCGAATGGTGAGTTATAAATTTCATGGCGCTCTGCGCCGAAAAACGTTGATGCTCTTCGACGACTGACTTCTCATAAGGGTGCTTGGGGTTTGCACGTGTGCATGCTTCTCTGTATTATCACTTTGATATTGTTGTGTGTGTCAGCGAGGTAGAAACTTTAAACTCGATTCGTTGGTGCTTGCGTACACAATGTTAAACTATAAATGGTATGGCGCATCGCGCCCAAAACCGATCTTGCACGCTGGCGACTGTCCCCCTCCCCTGTGAAGGAGCTTAGGGATTGCTCGTGTGCATGCCCGCCTGTATTTTCACTTGGAAATTGAACGTAACTTATTAATCAGGCTTCAAAATTTGTGCCAGTATAGTGACGTATGTTTTATCTAAAATTGTATGCCAAAATTTCGACAAAAAACGTTTTATATATTCCAAAAAATACTCCGTTGTTTTTCCTCGCGGCTCTTTCTCATCGCTGACTGAGAGTCGCATCGTGCGTGAGTGGAGTGTTATGTTTGATTATTTTTTCCTTTCTTCTCCCTCTCTCAATTGTCACTACTGTCTGCCGATTCCTTGGTATCACATTTCATTGACTTTCCATTTTCAGAGTTATGATATATTTAAATGCCACGACACAACTATTCTTTCAGTGCACAAGCACCACACACTCACTCACTTCACTAGCAAATTTTTCGTCCATGACACTTTACCACACGAGTTTTACTATTAAGCCGAAGTCAAAATTTGAAAATTTCTGAGATTCTCATTAACTCACTACACAATTTATTTTCTATCATAACTCACTCACCTGAGCTTGATGTCTAGCTTCCATGGTGAGTTCTTACTGTTTGTAACGTTACGTTCTTATCCGACCGGTTAAATGCATATATGCTGTGACGATTGTTGTAAAGTGTTTATGACATGTATTGTGGTTCAACTTCAATATCAACCAAAGCGTTGAATGTGCACGGTCTAATTTTTTGCCATCAGACCACTTTCATCCATTCACCAAATAAGCTCATAAGAAGATACGAAGAAAGTCGTGAGATGAAAAAAAACAGAAGAAAATATGAATAAAACCGAATGAAACATAACTTTTTTTGCAGATGCAACCCTGGACGCGCTACTGGTGCGCCCTATCCGATACGTATCTACTCTACTTTGCCAGTAAACCCCTGCCGTCGCGGAATATGGAGGCCAGAAGTGCCTACAAGACGAGACCCTACAAATCACATGATGTGTCCGGATGGACAATTGCTAGATCTACCGATCCTTCATGTCCTGACCTGCTGACGTTGACCAACATGCGAACGAGTTAGTGGTTGTTGTTGTGGTTGTTGTTATTGTTGTTGTTGTTGTTGTTGATGTTGTTGTTGTTGTTGTTGTTGTTGTTAAAGTTGTTGTTGTTGTTGTTGTTGTTGTTGTTGTTGTTGTTGTTGTTGTTGTTGTTGTTGTTGTTGTTGTTGTTGTTGTTGTTGTTAAAGTTGTTGTTGTCGTTGTTGTTGTTGTGGTTGTTGTTGTTGATGTTGATGGGCACCTCTGGTAACATAGCGTTTCCGGATGGACAATTGCTAGATCCACCGATCCTTCATGTCCTGATCTGCTGACGTTAACCAACATGCGAACGAGTTAGTGGTTGTTGTTGCTGCTGTTGTGGTTGTTGTTGTTGTTGTTATTTTTGTTGATGTTGTTGTTGTTGGTGGTGGGCACCTTGGGCTTTGGTAACATTACGTTTCCGGATGGACAATTGCTAGATCCACCGATCCTTCATGTCCTGATCTGTTGACGCTGACCAACATGCGAACGAGTTAGTGGTTGTTGTTGTTGTTGTTGTTGTTGGTGTTGTTGTTGTTGGTGTTGTTGTTGTTGTTGGTGTTGTTGTTGTTGTTGTTGTTGTTGTGGTTGTTGTTGTCAATGTTGTTGTTGTTGTTGTTGTTGTTGTTGTTGTTGTTGTTGTTGTCGTTGTTGTTGTTGTTGGTGTTGTTGTTGTTGTTGTTGTTGTTGTTGTTGACGTTGTTGTTGTTGTTGTTGTTGTTGTTGTTGTTGTTGTTAATGTTGTTGTTGTTGTTGTTGTTATCTTGTTGGTAACCACTGGTAAAATGACGTTTCTGTATGAACAATTAATAAATTGATCTGATCCCTTACCTACCGATTGGGAGATTGGGAGTTTATGACTTCGGTTGTTGTATTGTTTTTTTTGTACAAGTGTACGAACCCATAATCGAAAAGCCAGATTAAGATGTCTTAGTGGCAAAGAGTTTCATCCACACTTGTTCTTCAGGTTCCGTCTACCACTTTCGCTGCGGTTCGCAGTCGATGGCGATTCGGTGGTCAAATGCTCTGAAGGATGCATCGCGAAAAAATCGACCCTCACCGCCCGAAAATCTGATCGCGTTCGAGTGACGAATCGAAATTTTCCTTATTTTCCCGTCGTTATTTTTCCGCGAAAATGCCTTTATTTGGTAAATTACAGATTTTTTGTGAAAATAGTTGCTTGAAAAAGTTTGACAAAAAATGTGGCTTTTCGGTGAAATGATTTCACCGGCAGGCACTTTTTGAGAATAGAAAAACATGTTTAATGGAAATTCACAAGGATTTTTGTGGCATAGTTATCGTTTAACAGTAGAATGGTTTAAAGAAATTGAATGCAAAAAAGTAGTACACGCTAACCGCGAAATGTGTTCATCGAAATCATTTATCATTGGTGTATCACGATGCTTTGATCTACAATGTACTATTTTGAGCTTTCCCATTGTTTTTCTGAGTGCAGTGGAGTGTTCTTATGAATAGCTTTTGACTCTATGGTTCTCTATTATTTTCTTGTTTAGAAAATACTATTCTTGACGAGTTCTGTTATTCATTTGAACTTCGAAAGAACTTTTCATAGAAGAATGGTGGTTTATATTCAATTTGTGATATCCCTTTTCCACTATATCACCCGAATAGAGCTCTTTGCTGATTTCCTATTTATATGATGCTTACAACAGTGTTTGATCATTGATTTCTTTCAGTCTTCGGTCTACAATATTTCGTTCTCCATATTTTGTGTAAAAGCCTACTCTAATAGCATGATGTACGTGTACTTGAGGTGCTTCAGAGTCCAAACGAAATCAAACAGGAAAAGAAAATAGTAATTAACTTTTTTTGTAAAACGTACGCCGACAAAATTTTCCGGGAACAAAATTGTTATTTATTAGGCAACTTTTCTTTCTTTTGAATTTTGAAAGTACCCTTGCAGAACGATCTATAATATGGGATGAATTATTATTGACCGTAATCTCATTTCGATCAGTCGATTTTTAATGAAGCAGTGAGAACTGTTTCTTCGATTATTTCCAGTTATGGCTTTGTCTCTGCTGGGAAATCGACGTTTGAAATAGGTTCACTTCACGAGGAACTTTTTCAACCACTTACTCTCACGAAATGCTCTACTGCCGATACAGAAAGTTTTTAACCAATTCTAGATATTGTAAAGAAATTCTAAGACTTTATTTTCAGCTATTTCACTATCCGACGACTTCATCACATTATTTGTAAATAATCTTTGTTGATTCAATGGGAAATTCACTGAGTGTTCAGAATCAATATTCTATAATCACAATATTTATCCCACTTTTTCAACAAATGATAATAGCTTTTATTTGTACAAATAACCGCCCAACAACGCTGTAAATTGCCTACGGTTTTATTTATATCAGGAACGGACTAGGAGTTATTGATTATCATTGCGTATCTTTTCGAGACTAGAAAATAGTTTACTGGCAACTCCGGTAGCTTACAAACCACCTTTACAGAATCGTCTTTGACCTTTCTAAAATATTAAAAAGTTTCACATGAAACCAAGTAGTTTTTTGTGAACAATTTACACGATAATCGAAAGGCATAAATAACTGTGTCCGTTCTGTTACAAAAAACAAAAATATTTGTATTTATCACCCTATAAAAATCGACTTGGCCTGCTAATTTTTCCCCTTGGTTCATTTTACCGGCTGCATTTCGTATAATTCATCACGTGCCACATGTTATACTTTGCGTTTCAGCGTTTTTTCTCATGTTTTGACAAAAATTGTGAAAAATCGAAAATTCCCCCCTTTTGGGTAAAACCCCGCGCTCTCCATTTACGGTGCTTTTGTGTAATCAACGCTAATCCGTTCGTGTGCTTGCTATCTGAAAATTTTATAATTTTTTGTTCTGTTTTCAGTCAGTCACGCTTAGATAACCATTTATAACCAAAGTGCATTTATCGCAGTTATAATTTTTAGTTTTGTTTGATAAAACAAGGAATTCTTTTGAGTTTTTTTTCGTTTTCCAAAAAACGGGTTTTGCGTGAGAGTAAAATAATTGTATTGTAGCATGTAGAACCGGTTTTCGGTAACTTATCGTAAATCACTTTAAGATATAGAAAAACTAATTATATCAGGATTGCTAAAACCGGATATGCATGAAAATCGGAGTCTAGTCTGTGATAAATGCGTTTTGGTGGCCACGGTGTCTTCATAGTTCTCCGTTGAAAATGTCAAAAGGTCTTGAATAAAACAAGGTTTCCAAGAAATTGAATATCACTCAGAGTCAGAGGATAACTGTTTGACGAAAATGTATAATTTTCAATGCTCAGACGACTATGAAGGCAAATCATGTGAAGTAATGCAGCTCAATAATCGGCATTATCCCTAATCGTTGGCTGTCGTTCGATATCTAATTGTTTCAGCCCCACCGAAGGAATTTGTGCAACACACTGGCGGACGAGCCAAACCTCCAGAGGGAGGGGAATTTTGCCAAAAAAGGGGGAATTGGCAGTTTTTAGGCAAGTTTACCTACACCTTAGAAACAAACTCACTTTTTTGAAACCGCCAAAGAGGGGGAATTCCACTTTTCCCTCCCCTTCTCGTCCGCTAGTGGTGCAACATACTTTGGAAAACCACCTATAAGATAGCCAAAGAGAACATTGGGTGGCATTTTGACGTTTCAGAGCCTTAATTGTATTCAGAAGTTTGTTGCGCAATTTGGCTATTTACGTAAAAAAAGCTTTTCAACCGCTAATATGAATATTACGCACAGTAAATTCTCGTTCTAGAATCCAGGGAAATGACTTTCAAAATCACTCGTCGTATAGCTTGTTCAAAGTTTTATGTTACTCGAAAATTGCTATAATTACCTGAATTTGGATACTTGGAGAAGCTATTTCATTAATTTTATACTCTATGCCAGTTTCTGATCCAATCAGACATCCACAACAACGATTCACATTCTCAGACATTATTATAATATTATATATTGAATTTAATATTCTATTAATTTAATTTTCTAAAATATATTTTATTATTATATTTTGTATGTTGTGCTAAGCACATGAATATAGATTCTGGGGGAATCGCGATGGACAGCTGAGGGGGTTTTTCCCCAGCTGGAAATTGCATGAAACTGTAGACCGTGATTTATGTGAGTAAAAACAAAATGCATTATCTACATGCAGTTTTTTCCTGCGTTACTCGATGAGTTTATTGATTTTGATTATCATTGTTTTTATTTTGTTTTATAAAATTATTTTTATTTATGTTATTTTTGTAAAGAATAAGTTGATACATTTTATCCTGCAGCCAGTCATTTTATCCTATCTCCCACTGAATTTGTACGATCTTTTACCCGTTGTAAAGTATTCTCAATATTTCGATTTACTTGATACTCATTTTCAGCGTTTAATATTGGATTTTGGAAAATTTTACAACGGCTAAGTGTACGACATTCATAAAGGTTATAATTATGATGATGCTATATGTAATATATTCTTTGAAACTATATGCTACAAATGCTGATGGGACTTATTATTTTTTTTATTATAATATCATTATTATTTGTAATTTTCTGATACAGTGTTATTTGTGTGAGGAAAAATGGTGGGTGAGAATTAAATGAATAAAATTTGGAAAGACATTATGATACTTGGGACTTTGGTTATGCTTGGCCCGAAGTTTACTCACACCCGATTACAGGGTTATACCTTATGCTTTTTCGTACGGAATTTTTATCAATCACTAATAATTCTTATTGTAAACCTTCTCTTGTTATTCAACTTTGCTAATAAACTGTTGAATCTTATTTTTTCAACAATTTATTGTGACAACCACTGTCACTTTTTCTGCAGTAGCTTACCGTAACCAAGATCGTAAGTAAAGATTTAGTCTAAGTGATCAGTATCTTTTTAAAAAGTAATCGTGTGTAGATTGAAGTTTTATTAATAGTAACCTTGTCCTCAACTCAGCTGTTTCAGGTTTTTTAAGCTGTGTTCCGGTAACTTGACGCACTGACGGACGAGCCCATCTTCTAAATGGTAAGAAATCTTCCCAAAGAGGGTGAATTGGCCGTTTTCAGGTCAGTTTACCTACACCTTGTCGAAGTCTTTTTGAAAACGCTAAAGAGTGGGGAATTTCTCTTTTCCCACCCCTTCTGGTTCGCTAGTGCGTTGCTGTATCGTCGGTGTATATTATAATAAACCCGCTCTGATGGTGGTCGGCGGTAATCTGTATATTTTTTGATTAGCACCTTTTGCATGTTTGAATTTCTTGTAATCAGATCTTCATCGGTTACGTTGGTTCTAGGTTGGGTTGCCTATTCTAGTTTCTTGGTTTGCATCAATCAACCCAGTCGCGTTGTATCTGTCTTTTCTGTCATGTTGTCTTTTCAAAACCCAAAAATATATTTTTCCTACCATCGCGCTTCATCTTGAAAACGTTTTGCAGGAAGTTGAAGAAAGTCGGTACGATTGGTTAGAATATATGTATAAACGATGATAGAATGGTTTTGATCCATGTTCAGTCTTCAGTTTCTTTCTTCAATACTGCGCGCCGAAATTATCTTACCAGACCCGAATTCACGCTCCCACTTAGAGCGTATATTCATCGATCGTATGAAACGTTAGGACGTCCACCACTTCCGCATTGAAACCACTGCCAGCTTTTCAGCTGTATAATATGTATAACAGGTTATTATAGCACTAAAGGAATAGAGAATATGGAATAATTCCCCTTCTCTTGGGATTTGGAAAAATGCACTTTCGTATTTTGAGGTGTAGGTAGTGATCACTAACGAAACGAACCTTATCGAAACTTCCGAAACGAACCTTCCTCCCGAAATATGTTACTTCGTTTCGATATTCTCGAAACGAAATTCCATAAGTTTCGTTTCGATCGCTACCGAAACGAAAAATTTCGATAAGAGTTTCGATTCGATTTGTGGGTTTTCAGTAACTGTGAACAACCTATCTGACCATTCACTTACTCACTCACTTACTCACTCACTCACTTACTCACTCAGCACTCACTTACTCACTCACTTACTCACTCACTTACTCACTCATTCACTCACTTACTCACTTATTCACTCACTTATTCACTTACTCACTTACTCACTTACTCACTCACTTACTCACTCACTTGCTCACTCACTTACTCACTTACTCACTCACTTACTCACTCACTCACTTACACTCTCACTCACTCACTTACTCACTCACTCACTTACACTCTCACTCACTCACTTACTCACTCACTCACTCACTCACTCACTCACTCACTCACTCACTCACTCTCACTTACTCACTCACTTACTCACTTACTCACTCACTTACTCACTCACTCACTTACACTCTCACTCACTCACTTACACTCTCACTCACTCACCTACTCACTCACTTACTCACTTACTCACTTACTCACTCACTCACTTACTCACTCACTTACTCACTTACTCACTCACTCACTCACTCACACTCACTCACTCACTCACTCGCTGACTCACCGACTAATGTTTTATATAATGGAAGTGTCTATGAAACGTGAGCTATACGTCTCATGTGTCTATGGAGGTTCGGTTGTACGAATAAAATAGTTTATTAAACCTTATCGAAACCCTTAACGAAACTTTCTTCGTTTCGGTAGCTAACGAAACGAAACACGGAATTTTCGTTTCGCATCAATCGAAACGAAACTCAAAAATTTCGTTTCGTTTCGTTTCGTTCGTTAGTGATCACTAGGTGTAGGTGAAATAACTTCAAAATTACTAATTCCCTCTGAAAAAATTCCTCTCTCTTTGGGAAAGTGGCTCGGCCACCAGTGGTGTTTGAACATGTATGGCAGGTTATAACAGTAGCGGAGTAAAAGAGATGGTAGTTGTGGATGTGGAATTCCTTTTCATTGGAGAGTTGAAGAGGTGCGATCAAATGCAGAACATAGCTGTCGACGCTTTTGTCGTCTGCTTTAGAGCAATTGTCACGGTAACCCACCTTAAGGGAAAATTTCACTTATCAGTTTCACCAGTTCACATTCAATTCATCAATTCAATTATCGTCGATTGTTTTGGTGGAAAACCAGTCATTCATTTTTGTTCCACATATCGTAAATGTGCATGATCAGGATATAGTCAGGAATGTATCATAGCAGTTGGCCGGGCCGGCGGAACTACAGATGCTCTGAAAAGCTGGTTTCCAAACGAGGACAACTTGTCGTTTACCTCCTCCTTAGAGAACGAAGTTCCATTTTCAACTTCAGTAGAGATGTTGAATTTCCGTTTTATCTTCGCTTCTCCTCCGCTAATACAAGACATGATAGAACATATGATTTTGCGGTAATTTTGTTGGTGGCGTGCGCGCGTTGTTGCGTGCGTTTTTCTTCGGCGTTTGCGCATGCAGTCACTGGCGGACGAGCTAATCATCCACATGGAGGGGAATTTCTTCAAAGAATGAGAATCGGTAGTTTTCCGACCATTTGACTTCCACTTTATTAAACAAATTTGTGATTTTTTTAAATTCCCAAAGAGGGATAATTCCACTTTTCCCACCCCTTCTCGGTCGCTAGTGCAGTGCACGTCTTGCATATCTATTCGATATTCAGCAGGTGATTTTATTCACAACGTGAAAGTAATGGTCTATCATAGAAACACGTTTCGTAATCTGGATAATGCCGTGTTATTTATGAGCAGATCAGGTTTAATAAAAGTTGTTTTAGTTTATGATTCTCATTTTTGGAATCGGTGGTTGAGATAAATCTGCGTAACGGAGTGCAACGTTTCCTAAAATCAGCTGTTGTTTTTTTGTTTCTCAAGTTTATCTGTCTTGTCTTCTGACTTCATTTTCTAATTTAATGACAGCATACTTGTATTCTGTTTAGTGTTTTTTTTAATCTTCTTCTCATCTCCATGAAACGTGTATCGTGTCTTTCATACATTCATCAAGTACTGTTTTATCAAGTTTCTGATAGAAAAAAGCGGAAACTAAGACTAAGAAAAGCTACAAGAGAATGAGAATCAATTTAAACTCTGGAATTTTTCTCTTATATCTTATAATTATTAATTTTAGCATGATGCACGTACAAGTCTGGTAGAAAAAGCGTGGGCGTTTCTACAACGCTATTTGCATGCTCAAGTAGTACCCTTCTATTTGTAAAATAACTGTAAATCGCGTTTTAGTTTTCAATTTCCACTGGAATAAAAACAACTGCCATTGCCTAACTTGCAATGAAGAGAAGTAAACCTGTGTTACAAGGCACGTACATATTATAATTTACAGCTAGCTAGATACGTCATATACATGTTAGGGCTTCATAACATGCCTTTTGTATTATATGTATATGTGCGCTCAGCTAGTAGCCTTGCATTCCAGCGATGGTGGTTCATGCTCATAGTATCCTACTAGTAAAATACACTGGCGGTCGAGAAAATATTCCAAAGAGAGGGGAATTTTGTCAAAGAAGGAGGAATTGGAAATTTTCAGGCCGTTTTACCTACGACTTGAGAACAAACTCCACTTTTGAGAACGTGAAACGTGAAAGAGGGAGAGTTCCACTTCCACCTCTTCTCGTCCGCTAGTGCTCACAGCAGCGCTTGTAAATTCCTTTTATTTCCTGTGTTATGCTTATGATAGTTCAGAAATTATTAACGTGCTTCTGATTACATGTTATTTATTATCAAATCGTTGGAAATTTTTTTTCGAAAATAATCGAATTTGACCAGAATAAATCCTATATTACTATCTCAGGCTGTTAGTGTCAGCTTCCATCGAGGAAGGATTTTGCTCTAACCGCTAGGCTAGTGATTATATAGCGTAACCTACTAATTTTCCGAAATGGCGTAAGTGCGTGGGCGTGGGCGAGGACATCACTATAGTATATTACGTCACGCAAACCACTGGCGGACGAGCCAAACCTCCAAAGGGAGGGGAATTTCTCCAAAGAGGGGTGAATTGGCAGAAAATAGGCTATTTTACCTACACCTTAAGGAACAAATTGTGCTATTTGGAATTGCCAAAGAGGGGGGAATTCCACTTTTCCCACCATTCCGCTAGTGACGCAAACACGCGTATAGCCTTGCCATTGAAGTTTACAGTCCATGAAAGTTAGGACCACCAGCGGACGAGAAGGGGTGGAAAGTGGATTTTCCCCCTCTTTGACGTTTTCAAAATGGGGAATTTGTTGCCTGAGATGTAGGTAAAATGGCCTCCAACTTGCCATATCTCCCCTCTTTGAATAAATTCCTCTACCTCAGGAGGTTTGGCTTGTCCGCCAATGGTTAGGACTTTTAAAATTTCTTTCATGGATAATCCTGAAATCGACTTTTTAATCTCTGTGGTTTTCTAGTTTCAAGATTGTTTGTTTCGTGTTTTGCTAGTTTTTTGTTGGGTTATCATAATTCATAACTAGATAGATGCCAGTCGCTTTGGTAAGGTCTGATTTTTTTTCTTACTTTGCATGTGTCAGTCTTCTTTTTCAGTGTTGAAATTGGTCATTTCTGTTTTTATACAGATTATTTCTCCTATTATTGCTGCTCTCGTTCTGTAGTTACATACATACGTCAGCAGTCCACCGCAAAGTCAGTCAGCTGTGGATGTGGATGGTTTGTTCCAAAAAAGTTAATCGGGGTTTTTTATTCTGCACGGCGATGTTGTTGATAAGTATACTGGTTCTGCGCGCTTTTACATGTGTTAGTATAAATTTGCAAACAAGTAGAGTTTACAGTATACTCATTAATTTACTTCAAGTTTACTTCCGTTATACTGCTCAGTTCATTTATTTTTTATTTTTCAAATGTTAACTTCCCACTGTTCATCGAACTTTTAATTTGAGTTTACTGCCGACTGTTGATATACTTCTTATATAAAATTCATTTTCCAATGTTCATTTACTTTTTTTTCAATTCATAGTGCTAACATTTTATCTAAGATACAACGGATTGAGTTTTCCTCCAAAAAATTTTAAGGCGAAATTTTTTTATGTTTTAAATAAAATTTAACTTTCAGGTAAGTTTGAAAGTTTATCATGAACAATGCTGTTCGTTTACTTATAAAATGCTATCATGATTCAATACCATGTACATGTATAATGAAGTTGACTGTTCATATAATGTATTTTACCAGTGGACTGGTTCCTATTGTTGGTTTCCATTCCATTCCATTGCAGTCATGTCTGTGTCTATTTACTAACTGTTTTTTCAGCTTTGGAAATATGTGTTTTTACAGCTGTACAAAAGCAACAGGTACTTTTATATAGACAGCTGATTTTTATCGTATCTTCAATTTCGCATGTCTTGTTTTTAGTGCTGTGAAGTTATCTACGTAATAGCCTGTTGTTTTATCAGTGCAGTGCTTTATATAACAGTATTTTGTTTATTTTTTTAACCTGTGGAAATTTAATTCAACCAAAAACAGTGGCATCTTTAACATTTTGTACTTGCTTGTAAGATACTTGACCTGAATTATTAAACGGGTTTTTACCAATTCACCTTTTCATCATTATTAACGATCTCAGTCTTCCATTCCAGATTCAATCAATTCTTCCTCCCAACACAGAAACAACCATTTCTATTACATCGATCATCGAGACGAGAAGTGATTGAAAAATTATTTATTCAAATAATAATAAAAGTCCGAATAAATAAATAAATAATAATAATAATTCAAGCTGGATCACTGGCGAGTGGACGGCATGCGCACCAACCAGAAGCAGATACTCGAACGAGCCGAGGATGTGGCAGATAATGTTGGAATTTTATAATTAATTATTTTTTTAGATTATTATACTTACTAGCGGACGAGAAGGTAAGGGAAAAGTGGAATTCCCCCCTCTTTGGTGATTTTAAATAGTAGAGTTTGTTCCTTAAGATGTGGGTAAAATGACCTATTTTCTGCTAATTCCCCCCTTTTTGAAGAAATTCCCCTCCTTTGAAGGTTTGGTTCGTCCGCCAGTGTTTTATAGCTAGCTAATTTATTTGTTTTTATTTTTTAAATAACTTGATATTCATTTTTACTAAGCTTTAGGAACGATTGACCGTTGGTATTTTGTTAGTATAGCCTATACATTTTTTTGGTTACTCAGCAGAAAAATCATTAGCGTGAAGTTTAGGTTAGAAATTAAGCGCAAAATTCCGAAAAAATTATACTGAGAGACCGCATGTTAACATTGATCTGTCAAATTGTCATGTGAAAACGTTTTTTCTAACAATTCTGATTTTCTTACATTACAGATTCTGTGCACAAAAAGTCTTTGAGTAACACAACTTTTTGCTATGTATAAAATAAGTATAAATATTTTACACCAAAAAGCCTTATGGCAATCAAACAGAAGTGTGACCTACTGGCTGATGGTCGTTAAAGAATATGCCTCGAACATCTGATGGAGTGACTTGGAACTTGATTCCATGACATGCCTTACGGCAAGCACCATTCGTGATTGGGACCCGGCGAAGTTTTTTGATCTGAATGAGACAACCCAAAAACAACAACAACAAAAAAATGTATCCCAGGTCCTCCGTCACACCAAACACCTGCTACCGCACATTGCCCGACTGTGTCTGGTATCGACGTTCGTTGAGGACGGCATTCGAATGTGGTTTCAGTGGGAGGATCAGCGGATGTTCATGCAGGAATCGTGGAATTGTGGATGGTTGGTTTATTGGAAAGATTATATAATTTTTTTGTAAATTTAATTCATCTTTGTGATGATTTTATTCAAGGTAAAGTTAATTAATAAAGCTGGGATTTAGAAGATAAACATTTCCTGGTACTTCGATGCTTCGATCTACAACGTTGTAGATGTAGTTAGACCAGGATTTTAGTAGTTTGTGTCATGTTCATGCAGGAATCATGGATTTTTGGGTGGTTGATGTTGATTATTAACAAGCTTTTAAATATTCGAATAAGAAAAACTTTTTCATGGTAAGGAGATCAGTTTAGTCAAATTTGGAGTTAACTTTACTTTTGCTCAAACTTGAGTTCACTCAATGGTCGACGAGCCAACCCTGCAAGGAGGATGATTTTTGAAAAGGGTATTCGACAGATTATTGCCTGAGAAAATAGCTCGTTATTTTTCTTCATGGGTTAAATCATACGACATTATCAAAGGAATATTTTGTTTCTAAACAGTCGAAAGACTTCCAACATGTTTTAATCCAAATTCCACTACCAAAACAGGGAAGCTGCGAAAAGAAAGCCAGAGAATTGCGAAAAATATTCAAGTATTACTGCGTTGGTTTTGCGTTCACTAGAATCGGGCTATAAGAAAATCTGCAGAATGTGTTATAAAAATTTATATGAGTTCAATTACCGTTAGCTCGGGTAATTTTTTTTATCAAGATGAAAATCTCGTCTATGTTGTAACAAAAATAATTATTTTCCAGGTTCCTCTCCATATTATTCGTCGTGTTCAACTTTTTCGGCCAACTTATTCCGTGCGTTATGGTGATGCTGCAGAAAAAGGTGATTTATTACCCACCTATTCACGCACTCGCTGAATCACTAAATTTGCTCATTTAATTACGCTTTCACGCACTGACATACAGAGAAATTCACCTACTCACTCACTCACTCACTCACTCACTCACTCAATCATTCACTCACTCAATCACTCACTCAATCACTCACTCACTCAATCACTCACTCATTCACTCACTTATCAAATCATTCCCATTAAGGTGCCAATCGCTGTGGGCACGCTTGCCGTTGTCGTGTTCCTTCAAACGGTCGCCTATCATATTCTCTGGGATATCAAGTTTTTGGCACGGTTAGATTTATTTCAATCTCTAATTATTTAAAGTAACTTTTATTTTATATCTGTTTTGTAATAATTTATTCATAGTTTATTTTTTCTGTGCTCTGAAGTTTTCTTCCGCATGGTAGATTGAAAGTTAGCGAACTAAACTTCTGGAAATGTCTGATTTTTTGTGCTATTTCCACCGTATATATTTTGGGGATCCGAAGTTTCTGGTACGGCTTGAATGAAAGTTTGTGATATAAAGATGGATTTTTTTTGTCACCGATGATGTATTTTTTGGGATACCAAATTTTGGCACTACCCAAACCCTGAAATTATCTAGTTTTCTCTATGTTTTGCATTGATTTTCCGTTGATTTGACGCAGACATTTTGTATCGATTTTGGAAATTAATTTCAGTAACATCGCTGTTGGTGGCGGTCTACTGCTGCTGGTGGCTGACAGTCAACGCGAACAACGACAGGTTGGGCATTTTTTAGTGGTAGTCAAATGAGCTGATGGATGAAGTGAAATAATCTACTGGTATTTACGTAAAAATTCATCTATTCTTTCGACGTACAGTATAGTCGATTATGAAATACGGTTCCAAAAAGGAACGATAATTTTCGTGAAAAAAACTGATGCTTCACGATGTCAGATATTTGTCGATGAAGATATCGTTGGATAACAGTGATTTTTCTTCCTGATACGAACGAAATGTTCATAAGCAAAAACTGACATCGTATCGTAAAACATTAAGTTTTTCGAGAGTTCACGCCGCTTTTTGAAATCAGTAATTCATTTTCGACTATACTTTGCGGTCATTATATGTCAGTATTTTTTCTGAAGTCTTGATTGAATAATGCGTATCAATCACGTTATTTTCACCTTCTAATTGTTGTGTATTTTCCAGGTTTTTGCCGGCGTACCCACGATGGGCGACGATAACAAGCCCAAGTCGTACATGCAATTCGCCGGTCGTGCGCTGCTGCTTTTCATGTTGGTCTTTTCATAGCATATTCAGGGTTTCTTGTCACTCGAGAAGTTTTACGATTATTGTTTTCGGTTTTTTATAAATCGGTTCCTTGCACACGCTGATTTGCAAATGTACCTTTCTAATAAGTGAAAGTTAGAGTATCACTTAACCATATGGTGGTCATGTTGAAGTCCAGTGATACAGGCCCAAAGTTGTTGTTTTTTCAGTTTCGGGGTTTGGGAATTAAGTGTTGAAAAATCCGTGAAACTTGAAAAAGCTATAGAAAATTTTTACAGATAAAATAACAACTGGCTCAATTGTTGTATCTAGCATGCCCCGTTCACATTCAAGAACGTTGTTGATGATCAGCGATTGTCATTTGTAAATCAGATGACCGTTATTTCACTATTTGTGACTTGGTATCCTACTTTGCTATTATGGCATAAATTTGATGGCAACTGAATGACTTTGATTTAATTTTTAGGTTGATGTCCCTGATGAAGTACGAGATGGACTTCATCCATGTACTGGAAATCGTGGTGGGTGTCTGTCTGATGATGCTCGTGCTCGTCGGCTTCAAGACCAAACTCTCCGCTCTCGTGCTCATCGTCTGGCTTTTTGTTGGTTTTTTTAATGAATTTTGTTATCATTAACTTTTCACAATAAGTTTTAGTATATCAGTCAGTTTTGGTCACTCGCTCACACACATTGATTGACGTGTCCTACTTTCATTCACTCATCACCCACCCAGTCACCCACCAACTCATTCATTCAATACTCCCATCCACTCACTAACTCTCACTTACTCACTCACTAATCACTTAAACTAATCACTCACCCACTCACTCACTCACTTACATTTACTCACTCACTCACTCACTTACTTACTCACATACTTTTTTTTCCTCCTTTTTTCTTCTCTTTTCTTCTATCTTATTATTTTTCACACTTTGGATTGGGCTTCGACTGAAGAGTCCCACCAATCCAGGCGTCTCGATTAAGGGACGAAACGCCAACCCTTTTTTACACACTTTTATTTTTTATTACTCTTATTTACTTACTCACTTAATCACCTCACACTTACTAACTCACTCACTCACTCACTTACTCACTCACATTTACCTACTTACTCACTTAATCACTCACACTAACTCACTCACTCACTCACTCACCCACCCACCCACTCATTCACTATTTCCAGGGTCTCAATCTGTACCTGAACCCATGGTGGACCGTACCGTCCGACCGATTCTATCGCGACTTCATGAAGTACGACTTTTTCCAGACCATGTCCGTAATAGGGGGACTTTGTTTGGTGGTCCATTCTGGTCCCGGCGGTGTTTCGATGGACGAACATAAGAAGAAATGGTGATCAGTTGACCCAAGTCGAAGTCGGATAATGAAGTTTGGAGTCGAATGAAAAGAAACTTGAGTTAGAGTTAATGTTTTTAAGACTCGAGTCGCAATACTTTCTTCGAGTCGAGTTGTAGTATTCGAAATAATTTTTTTTCTTGTGGTGTGCTGCGAGATTTTATTGAGTTAGTGAGACAGTAAAAAGATTCAAATTTTTTTTATTAGAATTAGATCTCTTGTTGACGTTATCGCGCTTATGAATAACCCATAGGAAACCGTTATTATCTTAGGCTTAGCGCTTAGAGTTCCATCGTTGCAACATCTATGATTATAGTTCAAATCCAAAAAGAGGAAAAATGGGAACTGTTCGCAAAATTATCTTTATTGTTGTTTCTTAGTAAATTTGAAGTATTTCCTCTTTTTGCAACATTACAAGTCGATATTTAAGTGGCCCGACTTTGAATGAAGACTCGTTAAGTTGGGTCCGACTCGTCAAGGAATATTTTTCTCGAATATTACACAAGTTTGATTTGATTTTCGTGCTTTTCGCTGTTTCATTCTTGTTTTCCTATCTATTACATTTTCACCTGTAAATGTTGTGCTTTCCTCAAAACGATCGTTTCGTTTCCGGTTCAGCTGTTTATTTGGGTAATATCGTGTTTTGTAAATTTTAGTGTAAACCACTAGCGGACGAAAAGGAGAGGGAAAAGTGGAATTCCCCCTGTTCCTAAGGCGTAGGTGAAACGATCCTGAAAAATGCAAATTCTCCCTCTTTGGTGAAATTCCCCTCTTTTTGAAGGTTCGGGTCGTCCGCCAGTGATGTAAATTTTTTCCATTATCCACTCGAATTCGACACAGAATTGAGTATCATACATATTTTATATTTTTTCTGGGTTATTACGCTTTGTATTGTTATAAAATCCGTTTGTGGTCAAGTCAAGTCAAGTCAAGTCAAGTCGTTTATTCAGTCTGTATACTGACAAGAGGGCACAAAAAATGACTAACAAGTTAGTCGTGGCGTAATGTGCATGATACAATACAATAAAGTAAAATAAACAAAAAATTTATCTAGGATAATTAAAATTGAAATTTTTAGTAGAGGAAAATGGTAAAAATAAGAAGAAAAAGAATCACCGGACAACAAAATATATGATTATTAATTTTTTTTTTTTTTTTGAAAATAAAAGGTATGTTATCATGATAAGATTAGATCACCCTGAAATATTGGTAGTTAATAGAGGGAAAAGTAATAAAAAGATTAAAAGATAATAGAACACTGTATTGAAATTAGAGAAAATATGATGTTAGTAAGTAATTTTAATCAAGTATAAAAAAATTGAACTTAATAAAAAAGACATGTGGTATTTTCGCTATCTCCAGTAATTCTTTATTTATTCGGAATTTATCGTTTCGGTGCCTGAACCTATCCTTGTGCAGTACACTTTGTTTATTCATGCTAGCGAATAATCTTAAATCTATATCAATAACTGTCTTAATTTATCTTGTTTTCCAAAACATACCTTCATTAATTAGACTTGAAATTTGTTTACTAATCGAATTGTGTGGCCCAGAGTTTTATGGAATTTTTCCTCCACCACATTGAAACACTACACAAACACCGACATTGGGTCGATTTCAACCAAAATATTGTGATCCCATATAACTGATTATCATAAAATCGCAAAATTTTCTATCATGGATTCGTGTTCTAAATTATTATTGTGTACGACGCTTGTATTACAGTGTATTTATTTTGTTTAAACAACAGATAATATTGTTAATTTTTTGGGAAAATTCAGCAAGTAATAGAAACAATTTTTATCATGATTTCAATGAAATTAATAGTGAGTAAGCATTTTATTAGTTTTTTTAAATTAAAATCCTAGGCACATTTCTGTTTTGTTTTTATATCAGTTGGATTGTTATTCTTTGTATATTTCCTCCCTTATTAACAGATATTTATGATTATACTTCCGTCATTATATACTGTCTCTGAGATGCTTTTTGTAAACCTTCCCATGTATTTACGGAAAATCTGAGTGCATGGAAAAGAGTTTACAACTGGCCAATGCGTTTATTTTACTTCAATACTCGCCTCACGTCTTCTATAATAATCTGGCTTAAAGTTGACGTTTTCTCAAATAATATTTAATTTATTATTATTATAATTGTTATCGTTATTAAACGTATTATTATGTAAATTTCTTCCTCCGTTCCCTGTTGTGATTTTGGTGGCTTTTGCTCCGTCGATTTCGATATTTTGGTCGAATCCGTTTATTAATGAAAGAGTTTACAATGACTTCCTTGGTTAACCGGAATTTTGTTATAAGAAGTTGACAGATTACGTCAAAAACTACGTAAATGATCGATATTGGCGATCATTTTCTTGTTTACTTAAAAACGTTTATTGGAGATTTTCTGTGTTCATTTTGTAGTCACTTTGTGTGGACTGTGGAGTAAGTTTCATTAGAAATGAGTGGGTGTTCTCAGTGGATCTTATTAGGTATAGCTTGGTCCGAATATCATACTAATTTTAATTTTAACGTTACTAATTTTTTTCCTGAAAAACTTTCACTATACGACTAATGATTGGGGCTTGCTTATAAGTATGATGTGATGTCCATATGTAATGTGAACAGCTGAAATTTTTGTTTCAATTTGAACGCGCGCCGAAATTTGAAAGCGCGCCAGAAGGACTACGGTAATAATCACGGTGTAAAGGGAAACTATGATCAGACTATAATAATTATTCAGATTTTCTAGTTGCTCAGAAACGTTTTTACCCTCGCAATTACAATTTGAAATCTGTTTTTTTTGCGCGCGTTCGAAGTTCAAGTTTAGAACACTTGGATAACATGAGAATGTTGCGCTTGTTTAATTGTATTTTATGTTGTTACGAGTCCATAAAATGACTTTTGATCACAAGAAATCGTAACCAAGTTATAAAATGATATTTTGATCAAGACTTATGTATCACAGGTTTTCATTTCCATTTGAAATAAGATACTAAAATGGTGTGCAAAAGTACATATGTACAGACAACCAAAAGATTTTTTATTTGACATACACGGGCGGTCGAATAGTAGTGGATATTCCGCAAGCCTTCACATTGGGCTGTATGTTGGTTTAATTCATACTGACCATGGCAAGGGTGCGATATGCCCGCACCGCAACCGTACCTCGGTTTGAATGTACGACTCAGTTTATCATGACTGCAGTCGTGGAATAGTCTGTAACCCTCAACGCAGTCCGACTAAGTTGTATACTGTTCTGTTTAATACTGGTATCGATGGGATATGACTGGTTATCCATAGGGCAGATGTGTGTGTACGACTTGTAGAAATCACCTGTAAATAAGTGGGATAGAGTAGTGGCTAAGGTATCCTCCCGGTCCCGGAAACTTGATAGTACCGGGCTCGAAACCTGAGATAATTTTTTGTTTTAAAATTTTTCGAAACGCACACGCAAGTTTTTTTGCGTGTTTCTTCATTTTCAATAGAATTTTTTTCCTGTATTTGATTTTCATGAAAAAAATTCGTTTGATTTTTTTATTAAAGAAACATTGTATGACCTGACCTGCTTCGTCCAGTACCCCATGTATCCAGCGTCTCATGGCCGCCACATTTGTATAGACCGTCGGCGAAGCGCCACAAATCTGAGATCCCGCCGATACAATGCCACTGACGAACGCTCGACTCTGTCGCACACAAATCAGCGGTCCGCCACTGTCGCCCTGTAATTGTGTAAGGTAGGGAGGCGGGGCGTGACGCACCCATGTGTGCGTGAGTATGAAACAATGAAGGATACGCGCAGCTGAACTGATAATCCGCCATCACAAGTGTACGCTTTAAGTGCTCAGGCCTCGGTGCATATTGCTCAGTACAAAAGTTAGCTAATGCTAGTGTTTAGGGCTACATTATTTAGAAGTAAAAAAATTCGGGTTAATTACAAAGAAGGTTTTTTGAAACGCTGACCAACATAGCACGCATTGGGTTGATTCGGCTTGCTGGCACAAATCTGAGCATCCGGCTCGTATATGTTGGGCTGCATCTTTTTACAGTAGCCATTATCGTTAACCGTTACATGCGCTGCCTGTAACCGTTGCTGAATGGCGTTTGCTGAAATTTGCAACATATTAGCCATCACTGTTTTACGGAATTCGACCGTTGGTCTTCGTAGATTTTCAAAAATAAAATCATCCGGAATTGAAATACATTCAACTGGTACAAGTTAAAATAAAACAAGATACGATACACACAAGATGTAAAAGATAAAACTGCCATAAACACACAAGATTGCCTTTGGGATATATATGTTTAATAAAAAAATACTTTTTGAGAAATTTTCGTCACCAACACTCATTAAATCCCCAGCCGAGCACTACACAGTATTCGTCTTTAGCAGGCACAAAAGCGGGTTGTCTCGGCGTGAGCGCGCACGGCAAACATAACGAGGCGATAGTGGGCATCACAAAAGTAGTTTTAATAATAGCCAAGTCGGCGAACGGGCACAGATAGTAGGATTTGACGGGTATGCGGAAGCCGTCTGTGCTCCGGGATGAACTGCCGAAAATCTCGCTGAAGCATAAAGAACTATGGAAGAAATCTTTGCTCCAAAAATCATAATTTGGTTATTTTATGGTCTGAATTTTCAGAAGAAATCGTTCTCAGGGATGTTAACATATGATAGGCTGATTGATCAATGAATTCCCAATCCAATATTATAGAAGAAAAATTAAGAGCAATAATAAAAAACATGATATGCAAAAAAACCCAACGTCTTGAAGTAGGCCCACATCTCTAACGGCTTCGACATGACATAATGCCTGTCCTCAGGCATTGCCGATTTGTAGAGACAGTGACGCGCGGTAAGGATCAGGTCGTCCGCGATCTTAACACCAGCACACAGCAGCGAATTTGGTTTCTCCCTGCAACATGCTGTATTATTTACGGTGTGTTATCGGTCTGTTTGTCTTTTTTAGAAATGGAAATATCTTTCGATAGAGGAAAAAATTGTTTCGGCATTTGTAAAAACATTAAACGAAAACATGTTTTAATGATGCTGCCATAAAGGTATAGCAAAACTTGGCAGTATCCGAACGGTAAGATTCACTCAGACCAGATCAACCAACTTGTACCGAAAGTTGATCATCCACTCGTGTCGGTTGATTGGCGCCTGGCGTCCACGCCAGATTCGCGAATTCCGCCGTCGCGAATCCCACAGTCCACACTCGGGTTCTTCCTGACGATTCGCCGAAGCTGAATCGTGAAGATCGAGCAGATGGCACATGATGATTGCTGCCATCATCAGCCAGCTTAAGCAAGCGTTTCCGTTGTGCATAATTGGTAGTTTTCCGCTTTCGAAGCGAGTTTAACGCATGTAGTTCGTCATGGACATCTTCTGCTTGCTCGAATCACCATGCTTCCGTTTGGTTGGTTCAGATGAGTTGAACAGTAAAGATTGAAATGACCGTTATGATTCCGAAATATAGGTAATATTGCGTTCACTTAGTTGGTGGCAGGCATTTAATGATGGTAAGTTGGGTGCTTTTCGTTTGTCGTTTAGGTAAATCATAAAGGATTTGACGTTGAGTATACAATTATTTAATCGTCAATGTAACTGCTTCCGTACATTACTGCTTTAACCTGCCGCTGATGTGTGGTTTAACGTTGTATATTTATACTGTAACATCATTAAAAATCCTTATGTTAATTTTTAGTTTTGCTTTACCATCAACAACAACATTGATATTACATTGATTTGTTGGTCAAATCAATTTTAAGTAGAGATGTGCATGTCACATTGCGGTTTAGGTTAAATAATTTGCTATCAGAAAAAAACGAGTTTTATATAGCGGTTTACCTTTCATGAAGGATCTAATCTAATTTGGTTCACTACTGTACTGAGCAATATCATCTCACTGTCAAATTGTAGAAACACTAAATCGTCAGCCCAACAAAGCTACAGAAAGTGACAGGTTTTCTGACGCCTTGAGCAAATTCTGTTTATGATTTGACGCTATGTACTCAAGTACTCAAGCTAACTAAACGAATACATGAATGCGTTGCAAATCGTTGCGCCGAACTTGTTTTTTGAACGTATCACCTTGTTAGCCGTCGTCAATTTATCGCTCATTTCTTTCGGTTACCTCTCTCCAGAGGTTTCCGTCGTTCGTATCAGACCGTTCTTGAAGAAACCTGCCATTTTATTAATCTGATGCTGTGGTTGAGACTGAGACGATTAGAAAAGAGAGAGTTCCCTAGAATCATGAAACTGAACCCTGTTCAGGGTGGAGTAATTGATTGCGCTGTAGTAATTTTAACGCTTGATTGACGGCGTCGCGGAAAACCCTTTGCTTAGAAAAACAGGTTCCAAAAAGTAAACAACACTTGTTTGTTGCATTTTTATTATTATTTTGTTACATGTGTTCTTATATATGACTATACGCTTGCCGTAAGCAAACTACATATGATGTTGACGGTCAAAGAGACCATGGAATTGACTATGTATATTTGACGGGGGACTTAATTATTGCAAATGAACATATTTCGTCTCAGCGATGCAATCCGGTCTACAAATTATCGATGTTAAAGTCTTCTGACAGTTAGAAGTTCCGTTCATTGTTATTTTTTTTACTCGCGGAAAAATATTCATGATTTCATTGCACTTGCAAAAAGGATAAGTAAAAGATGATATTTTTTTCAAAAAGCTATCACATAAATGAATAACCACAAAATCTTCTGGTGAAGAAAATATCAATTATGACCACGTCGGCTGTGCCAAATATAAACAGTCTGTAACAGACTGTAATGTGTCGATGAGCGGTGAACAGTTGGCCAGTAATTCTTCCGAACTCAGCTTGCGGCCGTCGCGGCTTGTGTCGCACAACTGGAATACATAAATAATGTTATGAATCAATGCAACAAAAAATTAAAAATCAACAATTTTTTTAGCAGAAACAGCAATTTCAGTTGTGATTATGTTTTCCAACCTGTAAACACGCTGACGGCACTCCCTTGCGGAGGCAACACGGCATAACATTCTGCTGTCGGCCAAGGCACTTGCGAATGTTCGACTGATTCTCCGGTGGACATCGGGGCTCATTCTGGAGTCTGCGGACCTATAAAACAAGACTGCTGGTCGTGGATCATGTTACGTTCACAGCAGACACATCGGGGGTTTTGATTTGTTAAAAGTTGATCTGCCAGATTAAAAAATTTTCGTGGTAATTCAGATGGTCTGGTCAGTAGTACTGATCAGTCTGAAAAAAGGTGGCCACAGATTCAATGACAAATGCGGACATCTGTGATGTTAATTATTGTACAATCTCACCGTCTTGTTTTCTGAGTAATATAAAGTTTTTAACATTATTCCACCTGTCATCTCTTACCTTGGACCAGCTGATGTCCAGATTGCAGAACTGATGGCAGTACGAGTTGACACCCACATTCTTGCAGCAGTCAAGCACACGTTCATGGCCTTCGCTCCTGCTGATACACGGAATGTCCAATTCGTTGGGGCACCGGTTAGCCTGAGAATCACAAAACATCATTACCTTAGTAAACTATTGAATCATAAAAACGAGGAAAAACGTTTTACAGTATATGTACTGTACGTTTAGCCAGGTTATATGCCAACCAGTCCATCAGTGATACGGAGTGGAAGCACGCCTGACTGTTGCTGTTTCGGAGCTGGTGCGGGAGCTGGTCGTGGCTGTGGCGGTGGTCGTGGAGGTGCTTGAACTACGGGTGGCTGATCAATTTCTGATTCGAATGCTTGTGGCGTTCTTAAAGCTGGTTCCTGGGGCTGTGGTTGAATTTGTGCTGCTTGTGGTTTGACTGCCGAATGTGCAGTTTGAGAAATTTCCACTTTGAATGTTTCATGAATTGACTCCTGTGGTGGTGCGGAAAATTCTGAATAAATTGAATTTGATTAGTCTTTTCACAATCCCTCCGGGCTTTCTTTGTTTCACCAGGGTTAATTTGTTTTTAGATTTTTTGAAGAAATCTCAAAAGTAAATATGTAACCTGGATTCTGCTTGAGTTCTCCGACAAGCCTGGCCAGATCCGCATTTGGCTCCAGCTCTTTGGCATTAATGGCGATTTCGACGATGTCGGGATTTGACTCATAGTTCGTCGGCTCGGGTCCCTGTTGATAACAATTAAAATTAAATGCATTAATTTCTACATCGGGTCGAAGATAAATACCAAGGCTTTTCTTACCATGGCCTCATAAAAGCACTCGGCCATGCCGATACGGGTGTGCGTAAACGGGGCACACAGCAGTTCACGGTACGCGTTCAGTGGTGGTGGGCCCGAATCGGGATAACATTGCTGGATGCATTTGGGGTGTACTGCCTTCCGTTGACAACATGGAATTAGGTTCTTGCCACCGGCCACACAGCGCTGCACCTCTGGCCAGTCCTCGTCCTTGCATTGGAGTGCGCGCAAGAAATGCTGAGAATGAATAGGTTTAATTACCAGAAAAATTTATGTTTTTTTTGCGTGACACAGTGAATTTCAAGTATTAAAATTCTTCCTGTACATGAACGTACCTGGGGCACACTCTCCTCCATGACACAGAACTCTTGGCAGCTTTTGGCGATTCCCACCGACTCGCAGCAGGATCGGACGCGATTGTCGGCCTCTCGCTTACTGATGCATGGCACACCCTGGTTGTTCGGACAGTTGATGGCCTAGAAACGTTTTTTCGGTTGTTCATTGTGGGGATTTTCAAGAGCACTTAGTTTCAGTCTGAAATTTGACCAACGTATTGCTGTTTCGCATCCATGATCGCATCGGGGAACTCGAGCAGGTCAATGGTTTCCACGCGACGCTTCACTTGGATGGTCGGTTTGGCGGGAACTGACTTAGATACTGAAATGAAAAATTGTGATAAACAATAGTTTAATTGAAACCTCGGTGACCCATTGCATCAAAAAGTACCAAGTAATTATAACATTTTCCCTAACGTGATGCTACCGGTGCAACCGGTCTATCCTCTACAACGGGAACTGCCTTTACGCGTTCGATGATAGGCGGTGGCGTTAGGGCAATTGGCGAAGGTGCTTCGGTGGCGGATGACCGTGCGGCGAACTGTTTGAACAGGGCAGCCGTATTGATGTGGGGTGCCTTGAATGAGAATAAATTATTTTTATTGGGTAAACAGAAACAAGTATGTATAAGGTATTATATTTATTAGGTATACATGGATGAATGCTCAATATGCCTAAAATAGGAAAGAACACCTGAGTAGTTAAACAAGTGGAATTAGATGAAAAGAGATCAGTGAAATCTCACCTCATCGGGGGCAAATCACTTATGAAAACGCAAACAAACACACAAACCTATAGTTCGCATCGCATTATTATTTCAAAAACATTGGCAATAAGATTTCAACGTTGAAATATTTTTAACTTTTACCTTGAAGTGTATATGGAGCGGCTCTGTGGGCGGCTTTGGCGCTGGTTGAGGTGCCAAAACACGGGGTGACTCGGGTAGGACATCGAGCAGAATGTTGTCACCGTTTTCCGATGGTGGACGGACGACAAAGAAGATGCCCTCGTCCACTTCTCGTTTCTAAAAATCAGTTGGAGCCCATTTGATATAATTGAAGAAACTTTGAAACCTCGGAATTTCGGTCACCACAATATTTCGAATCATTCAGTCAAATTCATCGTCGGTCTTGAACATTTAGTGAATCGAGCATCTCATAATTCTACAATTGCATTTATGTACATACATATGTACTTCAATCAACATGAATGTTAGTTTTGTTCTTGCCTTAATTGACGCTCAAACTGAGAATCCTAAAATTTACCCAACTCTCGCAATAGTATCTGATACCTTTTCCAATTTTGACCAACCCATTGTTCGTATTGTGCCTGTGATCCTATGGCTGACGATCTTTCTTGGGCCCTGGTAAATGTAAAAGCTGCCAGAATAAGGACGAATCCGTACAGCCACCGTAAGACACTCATGGCTGTGCACTGATCGAACTGCTTCGGTACTGACAACTGAAATTAATTCAAGAAAATTAAAACGTCATGACGAATGGTAATTATTTGAATGGTTGCAGAAGTTGGTTATGAAAAAAGTGGAACTTGAATATAATATGCTTGCTTATGTATAATAGTTATGAAGGAATGCACGGAACCGTATCATTTTTGGGCTCCTTGACAACTTAATATTCACTTTCCGATAGAAATACCGAATTTTTTTCCTTCAGTTTTCATCAAACTTTCTGATTTTCCTTGATGCAACTAAAAAGCTAAGTGAGGTCGCATGTTAGCACTGCGTGTCAAAGTCAAAGATCAAGATCAACTGATACTCGCGAACTGTCAGTGATTTAGCTTCCTAGTTTGTTATCAACTGAGTTTACACATTTCGCGTCTTCCCCCTCTATCTTCGGCCGTTGTTCTCCCCTCCTCGAAGTTCACTACCATGATCTAGCGTTGATCCTTCGTTTTCGCGGATGAGCAAGTGTACCGATTGATTAACCTAGTCTTGGGTAGTGTGATTATTTCATTTGGGCGTCAAGCAGTAATTATGTATACATATTTCTTCCACACTGCTGTTTTTGCCATGTTCTTCTTTTCTGAGTTTTGGTGGACTTTCTCCCACGCTTTTGCGCTACAGAGTTCATGACCGAATTCCGCGTGAACTATCGGCTAAAGAGCTAGAGAACTTTTTGGCGAGCAGTGTACGCGTTGCGTAGTTACGACGTGGTCACCCCTTCACTTCAGTTTGGCGGATGGGTGGATCTACGAAGTTCTATGTATTTGTAAATTTTTGATGGCTATTGTCTCTAATTCGGGTTACTTTTATCATTCTTAACAACTTTTTAAGTCAAGTGTGAAGTTGTTGATTTTTTCAGTTAATGTTAGGGCATGCATTTCCCCTCTTTATATTGCCGAGGTTCGCGTTTCTTGAACATTTCGGTAAATGAGTAAGATACGTATGGAAATAAAGTGTAAATTAGAGTTTGTGACATCGCAATCATGTAGACTTGTATTAATACCGTTATATGTGAAGCTGTTTATTGAATCGGCAAAGTTATAACGGTTAAGACAATTCGTGGAACAATATTGTTTTTGTTGTGAAGTCTGACGAATGAATTGTTGCTTGGGGATTGAAATTGGTACAGGAAAACATGAAACATTACTGTGAGAACTGTAGAAGTTGCTTGTGACATGGGATTAGCGGATAGCCCCACATAGTTGTTTATACTGATTCAAGGTGAAGTTTGACTGCAAGTTCTTGAAGTAGAATTTATGGATTACTGGAATCCTACTTTTCCCTCCAATTCCCGTCCGCTAGTGCCGTATTATCCGCCAAGGGGCTGGTGACACCGGCAAGGGAGGGGAATCTTGCCAAAGAGGGGGAATTGGCAGAAATTAGGTAGTTTTACCTACACCTCAAAGAAGGAAGTCACATTTTCTAAAACCTCAAAGAGGGGGAATCACTTTTCCCACCCCTTCTCGTCCGCTATTGGCTGGTGATTATGATTCGTGTAACACTATGTGATCTGAATCTCTACATGCGCTACAATTCGACGGTCACTGTGTTGTTGTTGCTGTTGAGTTTGTTGCTGTTATTGTAGGTGTTTGTTGCTGTTATTGTAGGTGTTTGTTGCTGTTGCTGTTTCTCGATGTTGTTGTTGCTGTTTGTGTTGTGGTTGTTGTAGTTGTTTGTTGTTGTTGGTTGCTGATGGTGATGCTGTTGTTGTTGTTATATGGGTAATATGAATACTGTCGCACTGTGAACGCACCGCTAACGGCAGCCAGCCAGCAAGCAACCGTGTTCGATTCGCATGTTGAATTAAAAGTGTTATGCGCAACATTAAAGTAAATATTTAACTTTAAGAAAAAGATTAAATTTTTTTGAAATAAAAAAAGATTACAAGACGAAAAATCATGAGGTATAGTTCTGAAGAGAGTTCATTACGGTCGTTTCAAAGTTGATTTTGATTAAAAGAAAAAAAGATTTAACTTTCAAAAAAAAGATTACAAGATCAAAAATCATGAGACAGAGTTTGAAGAAAGTTCAATCAGGTCGTTTAAAAGTTGAATTCGATTAAAAGGAAGAAAACTTGATGGATTGCAGTGCTTCAAAGTAAAGCTGTGAAAAAATCTACAGAATTTCTTGCTTTTGGTGAAGAGGTTATAATGCTGAATTGACTTTCGTAATTCATCAATGTCGTTTCTGGGTTCGTGGCGCAGAATTGTTTTCTTGCTGGGACTTATATTTGGATTATTCAATCTGGTTGGTTGTTGTGTGGTTATTTAGTAATTATTCTATATCTATCGGACCAGTAATAGCATATCCAGGGTTTTTTGTTAGCCCAAATCTTTTTGGCGCGCAGTTTGAACTCGAAAATACCTTTGGCGCGCTTTCAAATTTTAGAGAAATAAAATATTTTCCCACTACATTAGGACGTTTTACGAAAATGGCGCCTATTTCCTTGCATACCTGCGTAACGGGCCCGCAAAATCATTTTTGATAACAAGAAACCCTGACCAAGCTATACATAGCCCATTATTGGTTTCTTGATTTACTCATATGAGTTATCGGCGCGTGATTTGAACTAGAAACTGTTTTTTGCGGCTCCCAAAGTTCTGGGAAAATTCGTTGTTCAACTTGACTTGGGCAACATACAGTGCAGTGCGCCTACTTAACTATTGTTCTGTATTTTCTATTCACACATAACAAGCAACCCTGACGCCTGAACAAACTATAGCCGCAAAGACTATATGAAAGCCCATGTAATTTCATGTACAAAATTACTTGCTATAACCTATATATCGTTGTTGTAGGCAAATACCAACAAGCAGACAAAATTTGTGCGTACGCATAGTTAAATTCCGGTTTTCAAGGTGGATGTACGTAGTGAAATAGCATAGTTATGTAGCTGGAGCTGGAACCACCTGTTATGATTTCTGTTTACTTGGTAGTATGTTAGAAGATCGTGGCGTAAACATGAAGTAGTTTCATGAATTTTTCGATTTCTGACGATTTTTTACTAAGACTGTTTTCAACAACTCGATGGAATCTGAGAATTTGATCTGGACTTCCAACCTCGTCCAAAATAATTATCGTGAAACTAATTTAGCTCGTTTGTACGATAAAACGCATTACACAATTTTGAAATATGTTTAAGTGAAACACTTGTATTGTTTAGATTTTTTTGCAGTTTTTTTAAAGTTTTTTTATTGAATTTTGGTCTTTTATTTTCAGATTAAATTCATGCATACTCGGGGTAAGGCGATAACGCGTTTGGCTATTACGCGCATGCGCAATGATCAGAACTTGGATTCGATCGACAAGAGTACCTGGTTAGAGATACGTTGACTCACTAACCAACTCATTCACTCACTCGTTTTATCATTCATGTTTTCACTCACTCACTCGCTCACTCAATCACTCACTGATTCACTCACTCACTCACTCACTCACTCACTCACTCATAAATTCACTCACTCATTCACTCACTCACTCATAAATTCACTCACTCATTCACTCACTCACTCATTCACTTACTCAATCACTCACTCACTCCTCCAGGTATAACGTCAATCAATCCAGTCTCACTGATGACTTGGCGGCATCTTTCGTTCAGTTAACCTTTGATGAGGACACTTCTGAGTTTCTGGAAAGTTCCGCCCGACTCTCTGATTCTGTTTGCTTACAGGTTTGATTGATTGATTGATTGACTGTCTGTTTATTTCATTAGTTCACCGGTTGGTTGATTTATTGAGCAACTGTTTGACTCAATGATGGGTCGATTGATTGTTTACACTCACTCCCTTACACTCACTCTCTGACTCACTCATTGACGCATGCACTCACTCACTCAATCATTCACTCACTCCCTCACTCACTCACGCACTCAGATGTGGTACAACATAATGTCCTCAATACTGGGGATGATGATGACCAAGACGAGCATCAATGGCATACTCAATCGAGGCCAGATGTTTGTCTTCTCCCGATCTCAGTTGGAAACGTTCCTCGGCCCCGCCTATACGCAGACTGGATCTCTGTGGGCCAGCCGGTTGGTGAGTGAGTGCGGGATTGAATGAATGAGTGAGTGAGTGAGTGAGTGAGTGAGTGAGTGAGTGAGTGAGTGAGTGAGTGAGTGAGTGAGTGAGTGAGTGAGTGAGTGAGTGAGTGAGTGAAAGAGTGAGTGAGAGAGTGAGTGAGTGGTGAGTACGTGAGTGAGTGAGTGAGTGAGTGAGTGAGTACATGATTTTAGTTCTCTACTCGACCTGGGCGCTGGTGATGGAGCAGTCACCTCCGAGTTGGCACAGTTCTTCCGCGGTCCCACTTACGTCACCGAACCGTCAACGCCGATGCAGTACAGATTGAGACAGCGTGGTGAGACAACTCACTCACTCACTCACTCACTACTTCACTCACTCACTCACTCACTCACTCACTCACTCACTCACTCACTCACTAACTCATTCACTCACTTATTCATTCACTCTTTCATTCACCCTTTCACTGACTTACTCACTCACTCACCCACTCACTCAGCAAGTCACTCACTCACTCACTCACTCACTCACTCACTCACTCACTCACTCACTCATTTGTTCACTCACTCATTCATTCAGTCAGTCACTCACTCACTCACTCACTCGCAGGCTACACCATCCTTGATATCGACAAGTGGCAGCACATGGCCCCTGAATGTGGCCTAATATCGGCGCTGAATCTCCTTGATCGTCATCCCGAGCCCCGCCGATTATTAGCCGATTTGCATGCAGCCGCGATACAAAACGACGTGAGAGTGCTGCTGGCGTTCGTACTTCCGTTCACGCAATACAGGTCACTGAGTGAATGATTGAGTGAGTGAGTGAGTGAGTGAGTGAGTGAGTGAGTGAGTGAGTGAGTGAATGAGTGACTGACTGACTGACTGACTGACTGACTGACTGAGTGTGTCAGTCAGTTAGTCAGTCAGTCAGTCAGCCAGTCAGTCGGTCAGTCACTAAATAAGTAAGTCACTTCAGTCACGGCTTGAGTCAGTCAGTCCATCACAGTCCCTCTGACACTTCATCTATCAGTCAGTATCTGTTTACTGGTCAATCAGTTAGTGAGTCCGCCAATCGGTCAGATTGATTATTTGCATTAGATGAGTCGAATGTGAATACAGAGGTGTGGCAATCAGTAAGTAACCTTCTCACTCACTCACTTACTCTTTCACTCACTCACTCACTCATTCATTCAATCACTTACTCACTCACTCACTCACTCACTCACTCACTCACTCAATTAGTCACTCTTTCACTCACTCCCTCACTCACTGCACTCACTCACGTTGCAGCGAGTTCACGCGCGACGGTGTGCACGAGTACATCCGACCGCAGGGCCGTCACTACGAGGAACAACTCGCCGAAGTCTATGAACACGTGATTCGACCATCTGGCTTTACCATCGAACGTTGGACGAAACTACCGTATCTGTGCCGTGGTGATCTCACCCAGTCGTACTATGTTCTTGGTGATGTGCTGATGCTGCTGAAAGCTGTGCCAGGTGCCGTACGGCACGGTTACTCGGATGACTCGGCGATGCCATCCGGCAGTTCCTATGTCAAGGAGTTGTGATTCTGTCTTTGCTTTTTTGGCTCATGTTTCTGTTTTCTCTTAAAAATTCTGTTAACATTTTGTTGAGTTGTGAACTTTCTACGTTCAAATTCAGTATGTTGTACTGCGGAGGAAGAGTGGGGAAAATGGAATTCCCCCTTTTTGCCGTTTTCAAATTTTAGAGTTTGTTCCTTAAGGTGTGGGTAAAATAGCATAGAAACTGCCAATATAGCCTCTTTGACGAAATTCCCCTCCCTTTGGAGGATTAGCTCGTCCGCTTTCGTTGTTTTTAGAAAAAACTTGCCTTGTTATCTTCAATTTTCGTTAGCATGCTTTTGAGTGGTGAAATTTTTTCACTCAAATTAAATCCATCATGACGGGTGTGCTGATGCTGCGGTGCCAGGTGCCGCACGGCACGGCTTTTTGGCGATGCCATCAGTAATCCAGGTGTCAAGAAGATTTAGTAATGGCTATTTT
>OZ038447.1:898847-903847 GCA_964036265.1 Daptonema setosum | reverse complement strand
CAAACGTAAGAGATAGAATGCAGACAAGAAGATCGATCATCATGGTCAGTTTGTCGAAAGGTTACCTGGTGGAATTAATACTTTAAAGACTGCTTTGTAGAAACGTCGAAAATGATAAATCTTTGTCTTTGATGAAAAGCTGAAAAAGCACTGATTGGATTTTTGAAATAATTGCTGAAATGAAAAGGCATTTTTATGTTTCTTTTCTGGCTTTTTTAATAAGATTATTGGGTTCTATAACAAGATTTATGTTCAGAATATTCTCTCTTATTTGTTTGTTATACTGTAGTTCTCGTCGAGTTACGGTATAACGCCAAAATACAGGAGAAGCGTAACATTGGTGCAGCCCTAGTAAGAAGCACTAGCGGTAGAGAATGGGGAGGGAAAATTAAAATCCCCCCCCTCTTTGGTAGCTTCGAAGAGTAGATTTTGTTTTTTAAGATGTAGGTGAAATGGCTTGAAAGCTCCCGATTCGCCTATTTTTGACAAATGTCCCTTCCCTATGGAGGTTTGGCTCGCCCTCGTTCTCGCTTCGATTTGTGCAACCCTAATAAAAAGCATATAAAGTTGAGACCAAGGACAAATATCGTAAGGTAAGATTTTTCCCTTGCACGGAGAGTGAGTGTACAATGAAAAAACGACTATAATCATTCAAACGAACTTTATATCTTAGTAGAGAAATTTATCCAATACCAGTTCGATAGTCGAGTTCTGACTTGTGTTCGTTCGAGTTGAGAGTGTTTTAGGGGAGGTGATGACCGGATGGTTGTGGACTGTGGTGAGAGATCAGTGAGAAATCATAATGGTCACTTACACATTTTTAATAGTTTTGTTTGATAATGACCTTTGATTGAGTTTCTGTAGTTTTACAAGAATTGACAGTTTTCAGGCCATTTTATCTACACCATAGGGAACAAATTCTATTTTTTTAAACGCCAAAGAGGGGGGGAATTCCACTTTTCCCTCCCCGTTCTCGTCCTCTAGTGCGTTTGGAGACTAAATTTGAATGCGCGCCATTTCTTCTCTTTGAACAGCAAGACTTGGTTGTTGTTGTTGTTGTTGTTGTTGTTGTTGTTGTTGTTGTTGTTGTTGTTGTTGTTGTTGTTGTTGTTGTTGTTGTTGTTGTTGTTGTTGTTGTTGTTGTTGTTGTTGTTGTTGTCATCGTTGTTGTTGTTGTTGTTGTTGTTGTTGTTGTTGTTGTTGTTGTTGTTGTTGTTGTTGTTGTTGTTGTTGTTGTTGTTGTTGTTGTTGTTGTTGTTTGTTGTTGATGATGTTTTTTTACTTGGACTTCTTCATTAACTGAAGCACACTAATTACCATATCAGAATGATGTCTTCGTACTGGCCAGAGAGTTGAATAAACTGACGGGCAATGGCAGAAACCCCAGAGCAAAGCGTCAGCATCTGTGTCTCAAGTCAGGGTTCGAACATAGGACCGCCAGTTTCCAAGACCGGCGCCCTACGCACTAGACTAGACAGGCGACTAGAGCGACGTGACGTCCCAACGATTCATTCCGGTTTGCCGTAATTGAAGCCTTAGCCTATAAAGTCAGACGTTTTTTTCGTTTTTGTTACACCATACTTTTGTGACAAGTTAAATGATCGATTTTCATGTTCACTAAGACACTCACACCCAGTTTACAGAAGGTGAAAGCGGCTTTCAAATCGCAAAAGCCGCTTTCACGGAACAAGTTTGCACGTCTATAACGTAGGAAGTACAGCATATTAGAAGGTGTTTTTTGTGTCAATTTATAGATAATCATCTAGATTAACCAAGGAAAATTATAAACTTTGAATAAAACATGTAAACGTATTTTTTAATTGCAATTGAAAGTTTTTTTTCACTGGAGATACGTCTCTCGTTTTGGCACTCAAAGCGGAATTGACTTTGGAGTTGGCATTGAGAACGGCATTGGCCTTATAAATTGTTGAAAAGGAATCGAAGTTAAAAGTTTTTTCATTAGATGAAAAAGCAATTGAATAATCTTCCAGTTGCTACTAAATTTTTCGTTTATAATAGTGTATATAGTCAAGGAAATTAGGAAAATCGATAGTTGATGGAATTATGATTTGAAAGTGGCATTGGGATCGTCTTTGGGTCAATAAAATGTCATGTGCTGACTATTTTTGCACGAAAACTTCAGAAGTGGAACGAGGAAAGCGTTTTCTATCGTTCCATATCAATAAGAATGATCTAATTCGTTGCAAATTTTGGTTAAATTTGGTTCAAATTTTCTTAACCAGAAGTAAGAAATGAAAGTGGCTTTTACACTCTATCGTACGAACAATAGCTAAAAACTAAATTTTCTTCAATTCCGTTGTTTTTAATTTCATTTTGTAGAGTGATTTTTTTCAAAATTAATGATATATTGAGCGATGTACTTTTCCTGTTAAACTCCAAAGCTTTTAATCAGTTTATGTTCATGCACTTCAATAGCTGTGCTGAAACAAAGCATTCTTCTTCCCACACAGCTGTTCATGTTACGTGCAGAATGAAAGTTGACGCGTGTGACTGCAATCGTGGCGCAAGCAAATGTTTCACTAAAACCAAAGCGGCATTGGTATGATTCGTTCGTGAGCTCGTCCAACAGCTATATGAAGTATTTTCACTTGATTAATACATGAAAATGACCCGGAGGTTCTGATGTATTTCCATACGAAGAAATAGTAAATGAGATGATTTCTTATGCAATTTATGAGGCCAATGCCGTTTTCAATGCCAACTCCAAAGTCAATGCCGCTTTGGATGCCAAAACGAGAGACGTATTTCACGTGGAAAAAAAAATCCAATTGCAATTCAAAAATACGTTTAAATGTTTCATTCAAAGTTTATAATTTTTTTTGGTTAATCTGAATGATTATCTATAATTTGACATGAAAATCAACTTCTAATATGCTATACTCATTACGTTATAGAAGTGCAAACTTTTTCAGTGAAAGCGGCTTTCGCGATTTGAAAGCCGCTTTCACCTTCTGTAAACTGGGTGTCAGTTACACACTGAAAAATTCCGGCTATTCGAGAAAGAGATAAAAACAATAATGTGACGAAATTAATTAAAAAAAGTGAGATGTGATCATTAAATTGAAGATTTATAGAGCCTAGATAGTATAAGCAGTTGATACAAATTTTGGATTTTCAAATACAAGATCAGTTTTCGATTGACCATATTATCGTTTTGACCGTAAGTTAGTAGGGGTTGGTACAAACTGAGAAAGAATTGATTAAGGGTGGATAAATTATATTTCACTTTTATACTCGAATACTTTGATTTTCCTCACAGTAAAATTATCGTGTTTTAACGTAACATATAAAACATAATTTGAAACTGACATGCATGATAAAAATATTGGGGTTATTTATTGGGTTACTTCTTTCAGAAATTTCTTAAAAATGATTAAATGCTGAAATTCGGGCAGAACACATAATTTATTTTATAATAATGTAATGTATGAAGAAAAACACAAATTTATGCATATAATTAGATTTTTCATTGATATCCCATGGGTGAGAAAAGCTCGACAAGTTCCAGTGAGAAATGTTTTAATTAAGGTAAATAAGACCAAAACCGAGTATCAAATACAAAAGTACAGGGTGTCCCAACGAATTCTGATCCATGCAATGTTTGATTAACTTCATTGCCGAATCAAAATTAAAATTCGCCGCATATTGCTCGAAGACTGTTCTGTTATTCGGCGGTAAAAAAGTTTGAGAAAATAATCACCTCGCTGGGACACCCTGTATGATCATTTTGACTTGTGAGAAGGCTTTTACGACCAGAAAGAACGTTTTTATGTGAACAGCGTTAGAAAATATTTTTTTCTGCTCATTTTAAAAATACGGTCGCGAAGTACACGTCACCCATGCACACATGAAACGTAATGTGCCGCAAGCACACTTACCACTAGCGGACGAGAAAGGAAGCAAAAGTGGAATTCCCCCCTCTTTGGCGTTTTCAAAAAAGTTGAATCTGTTCCCCAAGGTGTAGGTAAAATAGCCAGATTACTGAAAATTCCCCCCCTCTTTGGGAAAATTTCCCTTTCTTTGGAGGTTTGGCTCGTCCGCCAGTGACATTTACGGTGTAAATCAATTATCGAACCGACACTTCTTGTTATGCAAATATTTTTAAAAAAATCAGGTGTTTTTCCAAAAAGCTAATTTTTATTGTAAAATTTTATTTTAAAAACTATTATAAAAATGGTCATATACATATATTGGATGAATGTGAGTAGTATTTGATCAGGATTTCGCATAAGATCCTCTAAAGAAGCCTGTTTATTGCATGTTCTTTCAAAAACTAAGTTTTAGTTTTAATGTATTTTTGATTTTTCTAAATTTTTCCAATGTTTCTATCTTAGTTTATCCCACCACTGCGCGTTGGCCGAGGGGCCGATTGGTACCAATGGTGATGCTGATCCGACAGATAACATACTGTGGAACTTCTGAAACAGAAAGCCAGTTTTTACAATAACAACAACAACAACAACAACAACAACAACAACAACAACAACAACAACAACAACAACAACAACAACAACAACAACAACAACAACAACAACAACAACAACAACAACAACAACAACAACCACAACAACAACAACAACAACAACAACAACAACAACAACAACAACAACAACAACAACAACAACAACAACAACAACAACAACAACAACAACAACAACAACAACAAAAACAACAACAACAACAACAACAACAACAACAACAACAACAACAACAACAACAACAACAACAACAACAACAACAACAACAACAACAACAACAACAACAACAACAACAACAACAACAACAACAACAACAACAACAACAACAACAACGACATCAACAACAACAACAACAACAACAACAACAAACATGTCGCCATCCAGTCGGAGAATAGATAGTTTGCCGATCGACTTGCGCACGACAGGCATCGTGTCGTTGAAGAAACCGACCACAAATTTTACCTGCAATGATATTTAATATTTATAAATAAACTTAATTAA
>OZ038447.1:888847-891347 GCA_964036265.1 Daptonema setosum | reverse complement strand
AATTTCCCCTCTCTGATGAAATTCCCCTTCCCTTTGAAGGATTAGCTCGTCTGTCAGTAGACGCAGCTGATTGGAACGTTGATGCACTGGTGCAACAGTGAGTATTGAATATAGCCGAGCCTGAGTTTCCTGCCACTCCAAAAGGTTTTGGCGCGCAATTTAAACTCAAATCTGTTTTTGGCGCGCTTTGAAAAATTTCGAGAAGTTTATACGTATGTTTCCAAACTACAATTGGACAGCAGACGCCATCGCACCTAGTTCATTGCATACGTACGGATCCGACACGCAAAATAAATTTTGAATAACAAGAAACCCTGACCAAGCTATACATGTTGTCGGAACACTGTGCGGTTTTATAGTGCGTTTAGTGGGTTGGGTATTTTTCTGAGACATTTTATGTGAACCTTTTCCCTGTCTCACTGGCAACAACAACAACAACAACAACAACAACAACAACAACAACAACAACAACAACAACAACAACAACAACAACAGAGAGTAACAAAGAGTGATAGACACGATCGCCTGGAATCGCATTGATCAACTTTTCCTGGCGATGATAAAAAAACAGTACCGTTGTCTAGACGTAACAGTTAGTCGATGATGAATTAGCAACCATCTAGCATCAGACAAGCTAGAGCACGGTAACTGTTTAGGATGTTAATCGAGAATTCACGCCCTTTTTGGAACAGTCAGGCGCTATTCATATTCTACTTATTTGCGAGTCATCGCAAAATCGCTAAATCGCAAAATCGCAAATGAGGAACACATTTTGGATTTGCGAATTTGCGACTTCTCGCACGTTTATCGCGTGAGGCCGAATAGCACCTAAGGCGCCGTTCATAGTCGCTTGCGATTCCGTTGCGACACTCGCGCGTGAATCGCAGGTAAAACATTATGTTGTCATTTAGCACGTGTGGCCCTGAAATTCAGGCAACAGCTAGTTGACCGAGCCACACGTGTTATACACAAACATAATGTTTTTTTGCGATTCCCGCGCGTGTTAACGTCGTAAACGACTATCATCAGCGCCTCACATTGGCGTCGGATGCTATTGGACGAAACGCCATGGAATTTTTTTCTGATTTTTTTGCTTCCGGAAATATTTTTTTGAATAAGTTAGCAAGATAACAATAAATTTACTGTTCTAAACAATTTTAAATTATTGCAATATATTTTTTATGTTCATCTTATTACACTTTGGCCCCGTACACGTCGGAATCTTAGATTAATTTTATATCCGCCGAGGATCTGAAAATGATCCGAGTCCTTGATTCTTCAACACTACGAACCCAGATCATTTATTGATCCGAGTCGGATCTAAAAGTAATCCTCCTCGGCTTTAACACGAAATGAGATGGATTATTTCTTAGATCCGATTCGAATTAGAAACCTAATTCGTGCCTATACTTATAAACGAGCGAACCGGGATGAATTTCTGATCCTTGATGGATGTAAAAATAATCCAAGATTTCGAAGTGCATGGAGCCATTTTCTTCATATGCGTAGAAAAACGCGTAGAAAAACGCGTAGAAAAACGCGTGTTCATAAGGCCGATATAATTTTTTCGTCTTATGAATCTCATAATGCGCGTTGCGTAATCACCTATCCAGGTTTTCATGTTATCAAAAACGAATTTAGTGGGCCGGTTACGCACGTATGCAATTAAATTAAATTAAATTTTTTATTTTGTCCTAATGCTAAGTGAAAAGTATTTTATATCTCGGAAAATTGAAAGTGCACCAAAAAAACAGATTTGAATACAAACTGCGCGCGAAAAAGTTTTTGGATAACAATAAACCCTGGATATGCTATAGCTGGCTCTATGACTATCGCTCACTACTACTCACGACTACTCACTACTACTCACGACTACTCACTCACTCACTCACTCACTCACTCACTCACTCACTCACTCACTCACTCACTCACTCACTCACTCACTCACTCACTCACTCACTCACTCACTCACTCACTCACTCACTCACTCACTCACTCACTCACTCACTCACTCACTCACTCACTCACTCACTCACTCACTCACTCACTCACTCACTCACTCACTCACTCACGCACTCACTCTTTCACGCACTCACTCACTCACACACTCACTCACTCACTCACTCACTCACTCACTCACTCACTCACTTACTCACTTACTCACTCACTCACTCACTCACTCAATCACTCACTCAATCACTCACTCACTCACTCAATCACTCACTCACTCACTCACTCACTCACTTACTCACTCACTCACTCACTCACTCACTCACTCACTCACTCACTCACTCACACGACAGAGCTTCTGAAAAAGTTAAGTTTGAAAAAGAGTTTTGATATCATACTCAAACTACAGAATGCGCAAGTTTATTTTAAATTTTTTTTTGTTTTTATTAAAGAAATTATAATAGGCATTTCATCAACTATTATTTTCGAAAAATATAAACATCTAGGAAGCAAATACTTAACATCTATTGTTGTTGTCGTTGTCATTGTT
>OZ038447.1:871482-881482 GCA_964036265.1 Daptonema setosum | reverse complement strand
GTGGATAATCAATGGCATGATATACATACATAATAATATACATAAGTACTTGACATAACAATTTTTCAGTATTGATTATTGAAAACTATACAATTTTTCTTGAATATGGCGTTTGACGAGCGTTTGGCGAAAGTAATCAATAAAGTTATCAAGGTGCGGTGTATGTTTGCGTATTACGTTGTAATTATTTAGATTATGCTATAGATACTGTTGCGTAGTTGCGTGCAGCGCGTTAGTGCATGACTAAAGGCGGTGCATGTTACACGGTGCGCGTAAATGATGGGGAGTATTCTGCTGACTATTTGTGATTGAAAAAATTACACGCATGATGGAAAAAATACGTTATGAGGGTTGATATTTATTTATTAGTAATATGTTGAATGAATTCAAAAATTATTTTTTCATTTTTGGGTGTGATTGAGACAATACATTTTTTCATATTTGCAATATTTTGAAATTCAGTTTTTATTTCCGTTTTTCGGTTCAACACATCATCTAGTGATGCTACTATACATCCAGAATGTGTAGTTTTACATACTACGTATGGTTTACTCCAGGGTAAAAGTAATTTTGGTGATATTCCTGTTTTTTGCTGTGGTTTGAAGATGAATGCCATGTCTCCTACTACAAATGGGTTTGGTTTTGAATTGATGTCATATTTAGATTTTGCATAATTTTGCGATTTTTGTACGGTAAGTTGTACATGATGGAAGGCCACCACGCCATAATCTTTCATAAAAATGTATTATGGCCTCCATTCCATGATACATTAGCGAATTTTTGAAAAAACCTTCCCATACACGAAAAGTGAATTCCTGAACACAGTAACCCCAAGAACGTAACACGAACTCATAATAACGGACAATGACCCTAATTATTATGCATCCTATGTTGTGGTGCATACATTTCATATGCATTTGTTAACTATAACTGTATTCAAAATAAGTCAAGATTTCCTCCGTTTCTGTTCACCCTTATTTACATCCTATAACACAGATAAACAAAACAAAAATACGCTTCAATCGTGATCGACGTTTCATTAAGATCATTTAAATGATGGACTGGGCAGGCCGTACTGGATGGACGGTTCATTGTATCAACATGTATGTACATATGGCTGAATCCGATGTACATACCATCGCCGGAAATTGGGAATTCTATTCACATTTGATATTTTTGATGATTACAGTATTTATGAGGTTTAGGTGGGCTTTGTTTTTTCTTGCCAACTCATCTGAATGATTACCTAATTCATGTTCATCACTCAGCTAATAAATATTACCACTCCGATAACTTCCAATTATACCTTTCACGATTCATTGAATTTGTCATAAAATAACGCTGCACAACAACCTGATTTTTTGTTAAATGTTAACGGCCATTTTGCGTTGATTAAAAGTACATAGATTATGTATGTCATCACAGTACAGTATGCAGAGTCATTTTTTTACAATTTGACAGTATGATTGATGGTTGAATGTGAAGGGCGATGGTTACTGTACAGTATGTACGTACGTCAGAGTCTTAGTGAATTTCATACATTCATGGAATAGTTCTGATTTATGACAGAACATGGATTGACGTTCTTCAAGAGAGAGATTCAATTCTAATGCATATTAAAGTTCATAAGAGTAGCTGGTTTGGTTTATATGGGCCTGGTACAATCAGTATGCATGCAAAATGAAACACCTATTGTAAAATATGCACTGTACATTACAATATGTACGCATGAAACTTTTTCAGTATTCGTGAAGCTTAATTTCGTTGACCCGTAAGGGAACAAGATTAAGAGGATAATCCGACTATAATTTTATGTTCTACGTTCAGTTATCTCCTATGTATATGTACTCTACATACGTACATCCTATGTCCCAAAACAGTGAATGCGCTCGGGCGACATAATTCAAAACTGTCAGTGGTAAAAAAGTGCATTTTTCATCCTATGTATTTGACCACTCGTTTTTTGCTGTTTTTTCCCTGTCCAAGAAATCCTAGTTTGAACGATTGTTTCGATTTTTTGACAAAGTGTTGCACGTACAGTATATTTCAGACTATGCTTTTTATACGTCAGTATCGTTGCTGCTTGATGCTGTACGAAAGGTGTTTTATCTTCGTCATAATCGTTTGCGCAATCAAAGTTCGTTTCTGGTAGTGACATTTGATACTGTCTGTATTTTTGCGGTGTGCATATCATCGGTGCTGTGTCTTCCTGATTGTACTGTTCAGTGGCTTGGAAAACAGAAATTGCGTTTTTTGGTATTGTGGCTCCATGTACTTGGTGAGTGTTGAGAAGCAAAATGCATGTTATTGCCATAACCAACATTGTACTCATGCTGGATCGCATGTTTTGAAGTTTAGCCTGTAAATTGTGATACTTAGTTACAGTGTTGCCGATTTCATTTTCCAATTGTTCTTCACTGACTAAATTATCTTGATTTTCAGGAATTACTGCAAAACTTGTTCGTTTTTGCATGCCACGGTTTGTTCGGTTTGTGTTGTACCTTTGTTGATTTATTGGTGCCCTGTAGGAGTTGGTGTTACTCCTTCCTCTCTGTTGTCTTGCTTGATCATTTTTCAGTTTATAGCATTGTGCTTTGTAATGACCTGGTTTGTTGCAATAAAAACAATTTTGCGGTTTTTTGTTCTGCCAGTTTTGCTGCGGCTTTCTAAACGGCCTGTATGGTGTGAATTGTTTTACTGCATTACTTTTGCGTGCTTGATTTTGCTGCAACAGTTGCGTTAACAGGGCTTGCGTCACTGAATCATTGACGTTGCTTCCTTGAACTGGTAGTCCTGCATAAGCATGATTTTGTGTTTGTGTTCCACTTCCTGTTAAGTGCATGATTGATTCGAGTTTTCTTGCAGTTTGTAGTGCTTCTTTGCTATTGTTGTAGTTGGTTTTCAGTACATCGGTTCTCAGGTTCTGTTGCAAACCACGTACAAACAACTGAGTTAATGCTCTATCAAATACATCTTTGTAATCCGGTGTATTTTTTAGTCCTGCCCAACTTCCCTGCAAATACTTACGTATTATGGTATAGTATTGTGTGACTGTTTCTCCTGGTTTTTGTGTGCGTGAGTACAGTGCTTGATCGTAGAAAGCTGATGCGTATTCCGGAATAAACTCTTTTTTCAATTCACTTATGCATTTGTCGTAGTTTTGTTTGCTTGCATCTGATATTCCAAGATAGACATCCAATGCATGTTCTTTGAGTTGTAATGGCAGTCTTCTTAATCTTTCTTCGTTACTCCAACTCTTTGCATTTCCTACTAATTCAAAACGTTCTATAAATGTTTGGAAATTTTCATCGGGTTCTCCGAAAAATATGGGTAAATCTGTGTGCCCGTCTAGAGATTTCAACTTTTGAGTAACTTTTTCCAATTCTGCTGTAAATGCTTCATTCATCTCTTGATTCTCTATTTCTGCTGATTCGAAGGAATCTGCCGATTCTGTTTCAGTCTTCAATTCCAATTTTGCTTTCTGTTTGTCTGCTATGCGTTCCGATTTTCGTGTATTCATTTATACATAACTATTTTCACCCAATTTTGCTTTTGCCGTGTTTTGATGAAATTGCTGCTGTTCTGCGGTTCTTTGCTGACGACCTCCAGTTGTTATATGCGAGAATTGAACTTTTCTGGACTGACTTTATTGGTCGTAAGATGCGTGTATATATAGTGTTTATGATGATGTATAAAAACAATAAGAATAACAAAGTAATAAATCATTTAGTTAATTAAGTCGTATTGCTTTGTGCGCACTGTGTTGCGTCGACAATAACAAAGTAATAAATCATTAAGTTTTTGCGTTGCGTGTGCTGCGTTAATTATCTTCGTTTCAGCGGATCATTTATTTACTCATTACACACTCACTCACTCACTCACTCACTCACCGCTATGTTTTCGCACTCAGTCCATCCTATTTCGCCATTATATCCAGTCGTGGAGTATATCTCTAGAAAGCAGGCATTATCAAAGAAACCAGCCTGACGTGTCGAACTTGTGGGAATAGCAGCACACTTGTCCGCCAGTTCAGCTGTGAGTGAGTGAATTAGTGAGTGAGTGAGTGAATAAGTGAGTGAGTGAGTGAGTGAGTGAGTGGGTGAGTGAGTGAGTGAGTGAGTGAGTGAGTGAGTGAGTGAGTGAGTGAGTGAGTGAGTGAGTGAGTGAGTGAGTGAGTGAGTGAGTGAGTGAGTGAGTGAGTGAGTGAGTGAGTGAGTGAGTGAGGGCATGAATGAGTGAGTGAGTGAGTGAGTGAGTGAGTGAGTGAGTGAGTGAGTGAGTGAGTGAGCAAAACAAACTTGAGTATGCGGCATGAACGAAAAAGATTACCACAATGAAGTTATTGACTCTCATCATTTCAATAATGGTTTTTCCTGAAAAGCACATTGCAAGAGCTTGTTTTGTAGCCTTTCCAGAGTTTATTTATGTAGTTTGAAATTTTTTGCATCCACATGTTATTCTTCGGGCGCATACGGGGCGTAACGACTGAAATACCACCGCTGCGCGGGCCTAACGCCTCACGATAGTTATGTAATCAGGGGTTAACGGGCAATAAAACTGCATACGGATTCTATTTTTGATGACAGAAAAATTTATTGTTTGAAAAAAATCTAGAAAAAGTTTTGCGTTTTGGAAAGAGTGGAAAGTGGTCAGGAGACCTTTTTCAGACGTTCGTGACACTTTTCCCAGCATGCAAAACATACATACATACATATACATGAAGACCAGTGTACCCAATTCATGAAAACGGCGCGCTCTCAAATTCCGTCTCCTCAATGATTATTAATTAAAGTAATTGATTATTACCATAAAAGCTATTTATGACCAATGTTTTGAATTTTCAACGCGTTAAAATTCTTGATTTTTCATCATACTTTTTTTTCTCTAGAGTCTAGACAACATGTAACGATGGTATAGCATTGGAACAATAGGTGAACATTTTAAATGGTAACCAGAAGTTATAACCAAGTTATAACACTGTCATCCTCCTTGTTCAACGGTTCATGCAAACAGTACTTAGTGTATGAGCAAAACACGAAGCAATCAAGAGTGAATCACGATCATAATTATGTACTCACTCACACCTACGTACGCCCGGTTTGGGCTGGCATATAAATCAAGCCGGTATTAATTGGCTTATTTGGGATAGAAAAATCTGGTTGCCGTATTAGTTTTGCCAGTGACGCACCAAGCACCAAGCACCAAGCACCAAGCACCAAGCACCAAGCACCAAGCTCGAAACAAAACGGTTCGGAGATTGATCCAGTTGATTCAATTGCGATTATTCAAATGACTTGATAGTTAAATGTAATTGTTGTAAACGCAATTTTTCGTACCGTACTATTAACCATCAGACAACCCATTATTAGACGAACGATTATCCTGTTATATTCTACAGTACAGACTCATGGAGCTAAAAAACGTCGGTAATTCAATGAAAATGTTTGGAACAGTATAATTGTTAATTTGCCTGACACATTCACGAAATGTCGAATAGTTCTTTAAAAAAAATTTTTTTATTAATTTTTTTACTTCATATTTATTTAATTTTATTCCAGGCTCTGAATTCCTAGACGTATTTTCTACGCATGTTTTCTCGTCACTCACCTGCCACTGGCGGACGAGGGAATATTCCCAAAGAGGGGGGAATTGGCAAAAATTTGGACATTTTAGTTGCAACTCAGGGAACAAATTCTACTTTTTGAAAACGCCAAAGAGGGGAAAATTCCACTTTTCCCATCCCTTCTGGTCACCTACATAGTGTCACCTGCCGAAATGATCGACCCGAATGGGAACTCTAACGAAAGGTGAATTCGTGCAGAAAGTATGCATGGGGGGATTAATCTGCCAATTAGTCAATTAACAGACTGGATACATGTGAGGACCAAATGGATTGCGATGGGTACATGCCACCGGTTTTGTTATAATTGGATTACATGCGATGACTTAATGTATACTGCTCATGATTGGCTATGAAAAAAAATCCGAAACAGTTTAGCCGAGGATCCGTAAGATTTTTCCTTCAGTGTCAGTTGCATACGAGATTTTTAAGTCAGGAAATTGGATCAAAATGATGCAAATATGTTTAAATCTAAAGTGTTAAATCTTCAGTGATAAGCTGTAATTTTCATTTTTATGCGTGTTTTAAAATTAATTACACGACTATTACCTCGAAGAGATGAGCGCAGCCAAGTTCCCCAGTAAGATTTTTTTACATGGTCCGAAAGTCTTACAACGTATTGCATAATGCAACACGAGCAGTATACATGTGAGCACAACATGGATTGCGATGAGTACATGCGAGGATTTTATTTCAGACGTTAGTATTGATGCTTGTGGAGTATTATAGCAACGATGTTTGATGAATGGCTGGTTGGTCACTGACTAATGGACTCGTGGTCCTTACATACATACGATACGAGCTTTGATGAATTGATGGCAATTTTTGTTTTTGCTTCATAAACTGAAACCATCGAGGCACACAATTGGGTGGACAATTGGTTATTAGAATGGCCACAAAAAGGTAATCAGTGTTTCCCACATAAAACCGAAACTTGGGTTTTGTGCTCAATTTTGGATTCTCACGTAATTCGATCTTTATTGAAAAAAAACAAGCGAAATAATTCTTTGTGAATCCAAAATCCAAAATCTAAAATTCGAGTTTTGGATTTACAGATAATTTAATTATTCTCTTTTTTCTTGTTTTTTTTACAAAAACGTTAGCATCTAAAATAGACATCAAAATCTAAGATTCAGTTTTATAGAGGATACACTGATTACCTTCTGTGCCCATTCTAATAACCAATTGTCCACCCTATTATACCATATTAGATTGGTGCTTTCGTAGTGGCCCGAAAATTGATTAAACTGACGGGCAAATGCAGAAACCCCCGAAACACGAGTCAGTTTCTCAATTCAAGTTTCGAAATTTGGAACGCCAGGTTTCTAGGCGGGCGTCCTACAGGGTGGGCCAAAAAAACATACGATTTTGAAAGTTAATAACTCGAGCTATGAACAACCGATTCAATCGTTCTTGTTTTCATTTGAAAGCCAATACTTTAACTTAAAACCCCTCCAATTTTAGTCATGTTTATAAAGTTGTCCTCAAGTTACAGAAGAAACCCTCAAAAATCGTGTTTTTGAACGAGAAAACCCGAAATTTTATGGATTAGCAAAATGTTCCTTTTGGGCAACGAATTTCAGAATTTGAAAAGTTCATTAGGAGAAATTGAGTTTGCTGAGCTCAATTCTAACTTGGAAACTTTAGAATACCATATTTGAGTGTTTGGACAAAAAATTCTTGGCGAATGTCATAGACGCCATTGACAAATTTAACCCTGAGCTCAAGCTTTGGTGGTTCAGGAAAATGATCAAATCGAGTGTACCATTCATTTATCTTCGATCAACAAGGTTTAACTAGTTGTTATTTGATGCATTTCATTTATTCATAAACTTAAATACTCCGTTTACAGTTTTTAAAACACAATTGCCCATGCATATCGATGACTTTTTCGCTAAAAATACACGATTTTTCAAATTTTCTTCTGTAACTTCTGGGCAACTCCATAAAACACAACCAAAACTAGAGGGATTTTAAGTTGAAATATTGGTTTTCAAATGAGAGCAAAAACGATTGAATCGGTTGTTTATAGATCGAGTTATTAACATTCAAAATCGTATGGTTTTTTTGGCCCACCCTGTATGATGCTATGAACTAGACTAGACAGGCGACACATGGAAATTTTTTTAATGCATAGTTTTGTTTTTATAAGGCTAATTTCATTACATTCAGTGTTGGAATACTGAAAAACTTACTGACTGATTGATTGACAGATGACTGACGACTGACTGACGACGGACTGACTGACTGACTGACTGACTGACTGACTGACTGACTGACTGACTGACTGACTGACTGACTGACTGACTGACTGACTGACTGACGGACTGACTGACTGACTGACTGACTGACTGACTGACTGACTGACTGACTGACTGACTGACTGACTGACTGACTGACTGACTGACTGACTGACTGACTGACTGACTGACTGACTGACTGACTGACTGACTGACTGACTGACTGACTGACTGACTGACTGACTGACTGACTGACTGACTGACTGACTGACTGACTGACTGACTGACTGACTGACTGACTGACTGACTGACTGACTGACTGACTGACTGATTTACAATCCGAATGACGAATAACAAACAATACTTAATGACGACGCACTGTGTGATTGGCTGACAGTCAAATGACTGACCCACTAGTGAACAAGAGGACAGTGGAATTTCCCTCTCTTTGTTGATTTCAAAAAGTAGAGTTTGTTCTCTAGAGTGCAGGTAAATTGACATTATTCATGCGATTCCCTCCTCTATGAAGAGTTTTCCCACCCTTTGACGACTTGTCTTGTACGCCACTGTAGAGACCGACTACATAAATGATTTACCAACTGAGTGACTAACCGGCTGAATGATTGACAGACTAAACTTTGATGACACACAGCCGAAAAAGTAAAAGAGTACAAATGGGGCACCCTCTAAGCGTACGATAATAGGATTAGGAAGAACATACAGTAGTTACATAACAATAGAACGTGAGCGGGTGAGGGAGTGAGTCAGTTAGTGAGTGAGTGAGTGAGTGAGTGAGTGAGTGAGTGAGTGAGTGAGTGAATGAGTGAGTGTGTGATTGATTAAGTGAGTTAGTGAAAACAATCAGGCTTTCCAATCCTTTTTAGGAGCGAATGATTGAATGAGTGAATGCTTGAGTGACTAACCTGAAATTATATCAAATCCACTATTTTTGGAGTCGATAAGTTGACTGGCTTCAATGAATCTCTGTGAAGGATAATCAACTTGACTGAGACGTGCTGAATAAAACTGAAATAATTTGACTGGGGACTGATTGACAGACTGACTGACTGACTGACTGACTGACTGACTGACTGACTGACTGACTGACTGACTGACTGACTGACTGACTGACTGACTGACTGACTGACTGACTGATTGACTGACTGACTGACTGACTCTCTTACTCACAGACTGATTGAGTATCTGACCCACTCAGTGAAACACTTTATTTGATCCTATTTAAAACCTCAGAGTCACAGGGAGGCTTGCATTTCGTTGCGCATTCTTTAACACCATCAAGATGTTTCGTTGTATACGCGCAACTATATTTTGTTCCAACATTCAGTTAGACAGACAGACAGACAGACAGACGGACAGACAGACAGACAGACAGACAGACAGACAGACAGACAGACAGACAGACGGACAGGCAGACAGTCAGACAGACATACATGCTGACAGACAGACAGACAGGCAGGCAAATATACAGACAAACAGACAGACAGACAGACGGACAGACCGACAGACCTTTTTAGTTGAGTTGGCACACAGTAATTAAAAGCGCGAAAAACGCTGAACTTCAGTAATTTCCTACTTATCGGTGGCAGACAGTCACAGAACTTGCTTGTCAATGTAACAAAACAGTCTAAGTGGCACATTCCAGCACTGTATTGAGAAGGTATCGAGTTGTTATGTCGTTGCAATGTTAACGACTGAAACAAAAGTGTCAACAACAACAACAACAACAACAACAACAACAACAACAACAACAACAACAACAACAACAACAACAACAACAACAACAACAACAACAACAACAACAACAACAACAACAACAACAACAACAACAACAACAACAACAACAACAACAACAACAACAACAACAACAACAACAACAACAACAACAACAACAACAACAACAACAACAACAACAACAACAACAACAACAACAACAACAACAACAACAACAACAACAACAACAACAACAACAACAACAACAACAACAACAACAACAACAACAACAACAACAACAACAACAACAACAACAACAACAACAACAACAACAACAACAACGACAACAACAACAACAACAGTATTGAACCTGAAGCTCTGGCGTTTCGTCTTCTAAGTAACATCTGTG
>OZ038447.1:854476-871282 GCA_964036265.1 Daptonema setosum | reverse complement strand
TCCCGTGAGTGAATACAGCCCCAACAACCAATTCTCCGTTTGGCAGTACTTGATCCTTCACTAAAGATTTCACCCAGGATTCCATCGGATCGTTGGATGTGAGTGAGCGGAGGATTGAGTGAGTGAGTGAGTGAGTGAGTGAGTGAGTGAGTGAGTTAGTGAGTGAGTGAGTGAGTGAGTGAGTGAGTGAGTGAGTGAGTGAGTGAGTGAGTGAGTGAGTGAGTGAGTGAGTGAGTGAGTGAGTGAGTGAGTGAGTGAGTGAGTGAGTGAGTGAGTGATTGAGTGAGTGAGTGAGGGACTGAGTGAGTGAGTGAGTGAAAGAGTGAGTAAGAGAGTGAGTGAGTGAGTGAGTGAGTGAGTAAAATCTTACCTAATAGTACAAATTTGTTTCGATATTAGTTCAAATTAGAGAATTACAGTGAGAACCCGTGGAAATTTTTAAGTCACCCGTTAAAAAATGAAGAGTAGCATTAACTTAATTAATTTGACCCGCGATCCGTAACTAATGAATTGATTCGAACAAAAATAAACTTTGGAAACCATGGATCACGTTTCGGAGTTCTGTATATGGTAATGATTCACAATGTCGATGAACAAAATTAGAGAGAACGGCACCCGTGGCACAAAATTCATGGCACATTTCGGGCACGACATTTAAAAAAATTCACGGCACGGCATCTTCTTCATTTTTCTTTTTGTGTCTCACCCATATTTTTTCGGATTTTCTCGGAAAACACGCGAAACACGGATACATGAACGCACATTCTGGTTCACTCGAAATCGAAACTGAAACGGTAGAAAGTATGACGAAAAAACGAAACGTTTGCTTTTCGGGTGAAGTTTCGTGTTTTGGTTTTGGTTTCGGCAAGGCATATCTTATATATTGAAACTGAATCTCTGTTTGTTTGTTTGTTTATGAATACGAATATGATTATGCTGACATGGCGTTGTCGAAATCAACCGACATACCTGGCTAGAATGATTGATGTTTGCTGCGATTAGATTAGAGATAATCAACAATGATTAACATGGAACCGTAAAGACCGCACACAAAGGATAATCAGACAGCCAGTCAGAAAGACAGTGAGTCAGGTAGACAGTGAGTCAGTGTGTCAATGTGTCAGTGAGTGAGTGAGTCAGTTAGTCAATATATCAGTCAGTCAGTATATCATGTACCGCCTACATTTACATTACATTAAATCATCGATTAAGGTCGAACACGCTATAAATCGCTAATCCGGTCTCTAATACAGAGCGTGGCGCCGAGCATAAAATTTGAATGTTAAAATCAACGGAGATATTTTCCTAAGATAATTTCAATTCATAACCGAACATTATTACCTGTTGTGAAGATATGAAAGCTTGAATAAACTGACTTGTCTAACGATAAGTTCAAATACATAATTGCAGTAAGAAAAACCCCGTTAAAAAGTCAGAGCCACTCGTGAAGTTAACATAAGAGCGCGCACTTATCTAATTTGACCCGCGATTTGTAACTAATGCATTGATTCGAACAAAAAATGAAAAAAACATTGAAAAACAAAATCCCGTTCAGGAGTTCAGCATATTCTTCCATGGTGGTAAACTTCTATGAGTGAAGGTGATTATGGTAGAATTCGTGGTTTCTGATAAAAATGACAAAAGAGATTTTAGCATTTAGCTGCTGATATTTATATCGTTTCACTTGCAGACACACATAAAAACAACCAAACAAACAAAAAAAACGAACAAACAAACGAACAAACAAACAAAGTAACAAACAAACAAAAAAACAAAAAAAAACATTAAACAAACAAACAAACAAACAAACAAACGAACAAACGTACAGTTTTTATATTTACGATAGCATGTCATGCGAATAACCGCGTTGAAGTGTATAAGTCTAAGCACAATCCTAAACCTAAGCCTAAACCTACATATTGTAAGTCTAATATCAATCCTAAGCCTAAGTCTAAACCTACATAAGTCTAAGCACAATTCAAAGCTAAAGATTTGATAATCCTGGTTTCAGCTTGAACATGATGATGCTGACATGGCGTTGTCGAAATCAACCGACATACCTGGCTAGAATGGTTAACGTTTGCTGCGATGAGATAAGGATTAATCATTAATATTTTTTATATGAACCGTAAAGACCACACCTAGAGAATAATCAGGCAGTCAGTCATGTAGACAGTGAGTCAGGTAGACAGTGAGTCAGTGAGTCAGTGTGTCAGTGAGTCAGTGAGTCAGTGAGTCAGTGAGTCAGTGAGTCAGTGAGTCAGTGAGTCAGTGAGTCAGTGAGTCAGTGAGTCAGTGAGTCAGTGAGTCAGTGAGTCAGTGTGTTTTGTTTGCCATTAACTGTCATTTCCAAGTTCATAAAATCAACCATTTCATTTAGATAGTAGAAAGATAGATATGTAGAAGAATATAAGTGGAAGAGAAAAGTTAAGTAGTAATGTAATAGCAATAATATAAGTTGCAATGTTCACGCGTTAAATATGGTTCGTTATCAGTGTTCCATAACATTTACCCATCAATCATTTAGTCATATGTACATAAAATAAGTATTATCTGAAAACGGAAGTGTCAATCACTACACTCCCGAAACCAAAAAGTTTGTAAAAATAAAATATCTAACTATAGTTAAATATCGTGAAATGTCGTTCAATAATCAAAATATCTTAATATTTGAAATGTCATACAATGTTGTAAAATAATCAAAATACAGTAATGATTTGAAATGTCCTACAATGTCAAAATAATATCGAATATCGTGAAATGTAGTAAATAGTCAAAATATCGTAAATGTAAATATCTGTTACAATAGTATCAATGAAATGTCGAAATAAATTAAATAAACTGTTTAAGTAATGTCAACATAGATTAAATATATTGTTCACCATCTGTATGCCTTGGCCGCTTCGAGAGCGGCTCTTCTGCGCTCATCAATTGTTCTGTCATCGTTTTTGATGAGTAGGTACTCTCTGATGATTGTGAGGTCTTGCCTTGAGAGTTGTGCGGCTGACAGTCTATAATGTGAATGTATCTTATGCCTATTTTACTTACAATTCTAAACATGTAATGTGAATTGTATAAATTATTTAAGTTGAGTTTTAAATGTAAATAAGATAAAAGAAAAAATGTGAAGTGAGAGTATGAGAGTGTGGTTGCTACGTAATTGTAATGTTATGAGAGTGTGGTTGCTACGTAATTGTAATGTTATGTTAAATGTTCTTAGTGGTCCTAATAGTAACTAATACTAAGTTGGTAAATATGGTTATGTACCTATGAGTCATACCACGTTGAGAACTGGCTTGACTGCTCAGTCGGTCACCATCATCGAGAGCGTTCACCTCGCTACTGTCATTGTCATTGGCATTATTGTCGACATTGTTGTTGTTGTTGTCGTTGTTGTTATTGTCAGTGTCATTGTCATTGTTGTTGTTGTTGCTGATGTCATTGGCATTGTCGTCGTTGTTAATGTTATTGGCATTGGCATTGTCGTTGTTGTTAATGTCATTAGCATTGTCGTTGTTGCTAATGTCACTAGCATTGTCGTCGAGTAAATCTGCCAGGGCTGACTCATAATTAATGGTGTTGTTATTAGTGGTAGTGAGGTTCGAACCAGTCTGGCAGAATTGTTCAATTTCCTCAATGGAAACGCCAATATTGTCGTCGATGGTTGGCAAGGTGAGCAGTGAAGGTTCAAGCGTGATATTTGGATAAGTGCTCGGGCCGGGTTGTGACTGTTGAGTAGACTGTTCCGTCGGTTGATGTAATGTGAATGATTGTTGTTGTTGTTGTGCGATAGAATGTTGTTGCTGTTGTTGTGCGATAGAATGTTGTTGCTGTTGTTGTGCGATAGAATGTTGTTGCTGTTGTTGTGCGATAGAATGTTGTTGCTGTTGTTGTGCGATAGAATGTTGTTGCTGTTGTTGTGCGATAGAATGTTGTTGCTGTTGTTGTCCGAATGGTTGTTGTTGTTGTTGTCCGAATGGTTGTTGTTGTTGATGTGCGAGTGGTTGTTGTTGATTGTTCAAACGTTCGAGGCGATGGGTGATTAAATTGAGTAGAGTATGGTTAGAGTCCAGAAGATTTGACCAGAATGGATGGTTCAATATGCATTTAAGGTGCGTTAACGTATGAATAGAAGGTTTATTAGAACGATATTTAAATACAGTTAATAAGGTATCCATGTTGACGTGATAAAGGTTCAAGGTGCATAAGTGCATATAGATTACGGCTGCACTATTGAGGTGGACCTCTGCCACCTGGGCCATGGTAAACTGTTCGTAGTTTATGGTCGGAATGCTATTTACAAAAAGTGCAATTATATCTCTGGACCATTGTTCAGTATCACTATTTCGTTGCTCTTGGACAACGAACTCGGCCAATATTGTTTGGAGGATATAAAGACCAGAGAAGAATGGTCGTTCTCCAGTTTGAGCCCTGATCAAAGTGTACAGTAGACGGTAGGTTTCGGCGCTGGCAACCATGATTGTGCTTGGTGATTGATTTTGAATGTGCGTAAGTGCGTAACAACAAGCTATAATGTATATGTACGAAAATATGTAATAATTTCGAAAATATGTAATAATTTAAATGTAGTACGAAAATATGTAATAATATAAAGTAGACGTAATCATCCCCTTTTTGAAGTAAGTTAAAGAAAATTTAAAAAAAAATTGTCAAATTTCACACATAAGTGAGTCGCCTTCTAATGGAAATGTAGTATAATATTCTAATAATAATAGGAATGATTAGAATGTCGTCAGGAAGTGGAACAAGAAAATCGTTATTATCATATTCATCCAAGTGAATAATTGATCTATGAATGATCTTGGACGCAAAATTTTCGGTAACTATGGTCAATGTGCGTATATCATAAATATTGTCAACTGAGACTTTGATGCCTTGCTTATCACAAATGAACTCTACCTGGACCAAATTAGGGTCTTGATTGATTGATAGGTTCTTTTGGTCATCATAAAAAACGTTTAAGTTTTTTCGTGACTTCCAGGCTGTTATCGGTAATTCCATCACAGATGAGCTGTAAACTGCATCAAGATGTACGTTTATAAAAACTGAATGTATATGTCGGCGATAACAATAAATGTTGGAGGTAATGCTACAACTATTATATGTACAGAACTCGATGGTACCTGTGACTTTTGTGACGTTATCAGGGTTTTGTATTATCGACCACAATGTCTTGGTAGGGACACTATTGTTAACGTGTATACAAGTAAAGTCAACATCCAGGGTTTCTTTATGACGAATATTAAGACTGGGGACTGTCCAAGTAGAATTGTCGGGTAATAAGACTACATACTTATTTTGGGGGTTTTGAATTTTCTTGAGAATGGTTATAAGGTGGGGATCCAATGTATAATTGTAGAAAGGTGGTACGCATTCAAAATTGTCTTTGCAATGTACACATTTCGGAACACAGTTTCCGTTTTGATTGAGAACTTGATGATTGTTACAGTGTACGAATGAACTACATAAACCTATGCTTGAGTTGTAAATGAGATGGCCACGGGTGTAACATTCCTCAGCGTAAATGATTTTGTGTTTTAAAAAATCAAGATGGGTTTCACATTGGGTAGATGCTAATTCAAAGTAAGAAAATTGTAACAATGTGTGTAAAGTCAGATGTATGGAGCTATGAACGTAGTTGCCACTTACATACGGAAGTAATGATAAAGAAATAAAAACGATTGTTAGTGTGTTAGACAAATTCTGTAATCTCTTACTACGTCGTAAAGGTAATTTATCTTTGTCATGATTATTATTTAATGTAGGGGTTTCTTTAGGTACAGAGTTTTCAAAATTGTCAGGATTTTTTGCATTTTTATGTATTGGAAAAAGATGTGATGTTGCTCTAGTAAGTATGGTACCTTCAATAGTTTTAACGTCACAACTACGTATGTTATTGTCGTCAGAATGGTTAAGTTTTGTTATTCGACCAGATTTCCATTGACTTCTTTTCATGTTATCATCTTTAATGAGCACAATATCACCAACCTCTGGTTGATCAGTGTCGTGCACACGTGGTGACTTATGGTGTTGTATGTACCTTTCCCGTAAGCTGTCCAAGTAATCGGTTGACCAAATGGACCAGAATCGTTGTAATCTCTGTTGTTGTGATTGCCATGCCTTCCGGAACCTGTCGTCCTGTGTACTTAAGGTTTGATCTACATAAGTTGGATCATCTTCGTCTTCTAAATAATCAAGCATTGTTATGAATTCAGTGCCATTGTTATTGCAGATCAAATCGGTTGGACGCAGTATCTTAGGGTCATTATCGTAAACATTAGTAAGTGGTCGTGCATTATATGATGCTTCTACCTGCACTAATGTTGTATGGTAATCATCGACCGTTAGTAAACTTCTAGAATTAATTGCAGTTTTCAATGCTCTTTTAACTGCACCAATTGATCGTTCATAAGTTCCTCCCATCCAACTCGCTCTTGGCACAATGAGGTTCCAGATAAATCTTTTCGAAGCAAAGTCAGAGATTATGTCAGTGGGATTGTCATAATTTCCTAATTGCAGAATATTATTTTTAGCGTGTAAAAATGTGCTTGCATTGTCACTTAGAATGTATTGAGGAGATCCTCTTCTGGAAATGAATCTTATGAATGTATTTAGGAAGGCAGTTGATGTCAAATCATTCACTATTTCCATATGTATTCCCCTAGTTATGAAACATGAAACGATGAGAGTCCAGATTTTTTGGGTTTTGTCGCCTATTTTTACGTTGATGGGGCCAAAGTAATCTAAACCTACTTTTGAGAATGGATTGGCTTGAGTGGTTCGAGTCAGTGGGAAATCAGGAAAATTTGGTTGTTTATAAGGTCCGCCAAAGTGATACTTACATGTTTGACAAGTTTTCAAAATTTTCTTAACGTGGTTTCTACCTTTGAGAATCCAGAAACCTTTAGTTCTTAAAGTTGTGAGAGTGGATGGTAAAGACATGTGGTGGCATTCAATGTGACTATCCATAATAAGTGATCTTGCTAATGTCGTTGGTCCATGAATTAAAATAGGTGCTGTGGTCGCCTGAAATCTATGTTTAACTCGAAGTATATTATGTTCGTCTAATGTAAGGTTAAGTTGCTTATGTAACTGGTGGTCTGGATTTTGCAGAATGTCAGAAAAGTTTTGTTGTTGGTGATCTCTAATTATCTGCATAAAAGATATTTTACGAATATCAACTGAGTCATGAGGGAGCGTTATGATCTTTTCATAACTATAAGTACATGACTGTAGGTGTTTCGGCCATCTATTAAAAATATTACAGAATGTAAGTGCCAGAAATTTAAGAACAAAAGAGACTACATTAGAAAGACGATTTACGAGTGGTTCTTTTGATCTTATTGGGATAGGTTTACTGCTTTCCAATCTGTTCAGAATGTGGTCATATGAAATCCAACATAACTGTTTATCCACTATTGTTTGATAACTGATACTTACCTTCTTTTGTTCAGTCAAACTTTCCTTTATTATCGATTCGTTGTGTTCGTATCCTTGTTTCGAAATATCGATTGGCCAATGTGCTTCTGATTGTCGTAACCATGTTGGTCCTGTCCACCAGTGGTGTTCAGGATCCTGCAAATCTTCCAATGTTACCGTAGCTGGACGTGTGCCAATGTCAGCTGGATTTGATGCTGTTGGTACTTATCTTAATGTTGTTGGTACCTGAATGTTCTTTAAAGTTTCCTGAAACTCACGCACTCGGTTTGTTACCCATACCTTGAATGTATCTGATGTGTCTTGGCACCACGCAATGGCTACTAGACTGTCACTCCATATCGTTATACTATTAATTAATGGTGTTGTCGGTACATTTTCGTAAATAAAGGTTGCTAATCTTGAACCTATCAGAGCTGCTGTTAATTCGAGACGAGTCAATGTCAGCTGTTTCTTAATTGGGGCTAACCGTACTTTGGATGTCAATAAAGCCGTGTGAACGATATCCGTTGTGGAAATGCGCAAATATGCAGCAGCACAATACGCTTTGGTTGATGAATCTACGAAAACATGAAGTGAAATGTTCTTACTATTATTTATTACCACGTTGTCCAAAAGTTGTCGATTCATGAAAAGTTTATTAATGTTTTGTAGAGACTTATAATGTTCTTTCCACCAGGATTGAAAATTGTCAGGTAAAACGGCATTCCATTTTATCGGTTTCTCAGATGACCATGTTTTCTGAAACGTTAGTTTGGATTCTAATGTCAAAACGGTGACTAATCCGAGGGGGTCATAAATTGATGATATGAAAGAATATAATTGTTTTCTGGTTATGTTTTCTACTTGAATGTCATCAGAAAGTCCTCGAATTTGAATTTTGTCCAGTAAAGAGTTCCATGTAATGCCTAAAATTTTGCATGTAGTGTCAGAAAGGTCTTCTTTATTAGTTTTATTTATGAAGTCTCTCAATTCATTGGAGTTAGTACAGAATTCACGTAAATTCCAATTAGCCTCTGCGAAAATTTTCTTAGCATTCTTATAATACTCTATGGCTTCGGAATGTGAATGTACGCTTGAGATTAAGTTATCGACATAAATGTCCTTCATCAATTTCGTTGCGAAATCAGTATTTTGTCGACGTAGCTGAAATTGGATGGATTCTTGTAAGAGAAAGGGAGAACTTATGACTCCAAAAGATACACGAGTGAAACGAAGTATTTTAATGTTATCGCGGTGAAAGGTTATGTTGTTTGGGTCTTTTAACCAAAAGAATCGAGTCAAATCTCTCTGATCGGTCCGCAGCATGATTTGAAGAAATGCTTGTTGTAAATCGCTCGTTATAACAATGGGTGAGAGCCTGAAAATCATTAACATGGTCAAAATTAACGGTAGTTTTATTGGGCCTCGAAGTAAAAGTTCATTCAAACTCTTCAATGTTTTACTAGCCTTAGAGCTACCATTAAAAACGATACGTAATTTCGTAGTAGATTTTTGTGGGGTTAGAACTGGATGATGGGGGTATAATATTCTGTACCGTCAGGTTCTTCCGGTGCTGGTTCTACGACACCTGATTGAATGTGGTTTTCAATACGTTCATTGTATTTTTTAAATAATGAAGGTTCTTTCTCTAGACGGTCCAACAAATGTCTCAAAAAACGTAGAGCTATCCAGTAGTTTGATTCTAATTCATATTGTGAATTTCTGTAAGGCCAACATACTACGATGCGCCTCATTTTTTCGTCAAAATACACGGTTTTATTGAATTGTATCATAGCGTCACGATCTTCATCCGACTGTTCAGTTGGGCCTTCTATGCCAATTGTATCTAAATTTCCGAAAATGTCGTCGTTTATGTTATCATCATCGAAAATTATATTGTGAAAATTTATCGAATATGTAACTTTATTGGTTGGGAAACCTGCAAGTACGTAACCAAATTTTGATGGTATACAGTATAGTCCGGATGGCAATGGTAAAAAAGTTTCGGATTCCATAATCTTAGGCATCACTCCATTACCTAGAAGTAATTTTGGATTGAAATAATAAGTGTCGTGTAAAACAGTTGGATCAGCCAGAAATGTATGTAAACTTTCGTCACCAGTAAGATTTTTTAAGAAAGTTATATCTTGGTCAGTCAATGGTCGTTTTGATTTGATGAGTTTAGAAACGGATTTAGTAGCAATAGCCGACACTGAAATCACTTGATTGTTATCCGTTAATATATTTAAGTTAACGAACCATGGTTTGACTTTGGTGATTGATCCCGACAGGCCGCTGATTTCGTCGACGTCACATTGTTTACGTTCCAAATTGAGAGTGTCAGCTGTATGTTCATCTATGAAGGAACGTTGTGAACCTGTATCTAGTAAAGTTTGTATAGTAGGTAATGTAGTGCAATCTGTTAATTGCACTGCCACTTGTGCTGTGCTGAGTATGGCATCCTCAGAAGTTATAATCACACCACTGTAAATTGTATTCTTGTCAGGTTCATTGTCGTGAGTCTCAATATAATCTGAGTGATTGTCATCTTGAGTTGTTATAGCAGAAAAACTGTGTGAAGAACTGCTAAAACGTTCTGGGCAAATTGCCGAATTGTGTTTTCCGACTGACTTACAGTAATAACAAGAACGGTAACGTTGAGAACATTCGTTGAAATAATGTCCCTTTTTCGCGCACATCAAACAGAGTCCTAGTGTAATCATTCTTCTTCTTCTTACGGCCATGGTATTGTATTCTCTACAATCACTGTCCCTATGTTGTCTAGCACAGAATATACATGGTCTAGTAACATTTTTTGTAGTGTCAAATGTGACCTGTTGTCGCCTATAATTATTTTGAGGCGAACGAGGTGGTGTACGACTGCGTGCTCCTTGATTTCTTATATTATTTTTATTGATGTATTGTGGCTTAATTGTGGAGCCAATATGTTTGGGACTGTGTGAACGGCTTCTTGACATATGTGATCTATTTTCTCTGAATGATCTATGTGGCCTGAAATTGAATGACTGTCTTTTCTGCGTCATTCCACGAAATTTATAATTATTTTTTGGAAATCGATTGTATCTCTGGTTAGCTGACCTGTTTGGTTGTGAAGTGGCCGATGGCATTTGAAAGAATGATGACGTAGTTCTTTCCCCGCCGTAGTCGGCCTGTTGATCGTTTTGATATCGCCGTGATGAAACCTGTCTCTGTTGCCTGTGGACCTGATCTGACGTAAAATTTTTCAACAACAAACATTGTTCACTCTGAGAGGTAAATTCCTCTAGGTGCTGTACAAATTGTTCTAATGTCCAGTTAAAATTAGAAGGTTGTCGTTTATAAATGTCGTCTAGCACATCCCATGGTAGACTGTTTTTTACTGTTATTAATAGTGCACTGGAACTTCGAGTGTTTTCACCTAAACGCTCAAGTTGTGAAAGTATTGATGTCACGGTATCTACGAATGTTCTTAGTTTCTTAGCGTCTGTCGGCTGACCTGGAATTCTAGAAGGAACATACGGTAAATTGGTTAATTTATGATGCAATGTTTGAATTAAGATATTCAAGTTTCCATAACGGTGATTTAAGATTCCTATAGCCTGAAAATAGTCAGTTTCTGTGTTCTGAAAATCCTTAATCAGTTTGAATGGTTCAGAATTATGTTTCATTGAATGTTTCAACCACTGCATTTTTTCTGCAGGTGGTATTGAGACGTTATTACCTATTATTGAATTAAAATGTTCATAAAATGGTAGAAAGTTGAGTCTATCACCGTCAAAAGTTGGTAATTGAGAAGGTGGTAATTGGAAGTTGAGTGTTGGTCTTATTGTCGCAGAATAATTTTGTGTTGGATTAAAGTGAGATTGGACTGGTGTAGTATGTGTGGTGAGTGGGAACATTGATAAAACAGAGGGAGCTGAAATGTGTTGTGATTGTAACTGTGAGGCAATATTTTGTACACTAGTAGGTAGATACATACTATATGAGCTTGGATTAACTAGTGGAGTTATTGGAGGTGGTATATTGATTGGTTGAGGAGGAATCGGGTATGAGTATGCTGTTTTAGGTGACGTTAATGTTGTGGTGATAGTGGTTATAGCTATAGTTGGAGTAATCTGCGAACTTGGTAAAGGTGAAGTCATAGTCGTCGTGACAGGAGCTGTAAGTTTAGTGTACTTAATTGAAACAGCGGTTTGATGTTGTTCTAATTGTAGAAGTAAATTTTCTGCAGTCTGTATATGAGTTAAATAACCTTGAACTGCAGTTTCTTTATATTTTTGGTCCTCTTCTTGATAAGTTCTTACTTCGGCAGAGTCGGGAGCAGCCGATTCTGCTAATTGTTCTAATTGTGAAAGGTGAGTTACCCAATTGGCATCTAATTTATTGACTTGATTCAGTGAAGTTTTCAATTTGTCAGTTCTATCATCAATATCGTGCATAAGTCTACGTAAGTGTTCAAGTGTATAAGCATCGTCGATGTTAAATCCAATTAAAAGGTCACTCGTAATTCGTATTTGTTCCTTTAGATTGTGCACTGCCAAGTTAAGCGACTTTCTAATTTGTGGTGGAGCATTAGTGTCAGGCATTGTAATGTAATTTTTATGTAAAACACATGAAAATCATTTTCAAAAAATGTATGTCTATACAGTGTTCAAATCAATGGCTTATTGTCGAACACATAGATCTTTACTCCAACGTTCAAAGTTATTGTATACAGACGTAATATACATATGGGTCATACCAAGGTTAGTAAATACATGAAAAATGTGTACATAAAATGTGTTTTTTTTTTGTTTGTTTTTTGATTTTTGTTCAAGAAAATCTGTACAAAAGTCAGTGAGACGAATTATTAATTTGATCAATAATTCATTATGGTAATGAGTATGTAGAATATGAGGTGAAGGTCCTTCAAGATCGCTGAAGTCTATGGTGACTGATGGTGGTGGTGTATTAGATTGGGAAGTTAATGGTTGTTGATTGGAAGTTGTTGTACAAGTTGTGGTTTTAGGTGAAGTTGTAGTGTTTTTACTATCAACTAGTGTTGTTTTATTAGAAGTTGTGGTGGTTAAAGAATTGTCAAAAACACGAAATGTTGGTTGACGTAAATGTAAAATAGTTTTACCTCTACCTCTACCTAAACTCCAGTACATACGGTTATCTCTATTCATTGTAATGTGATCAATGTTATAATGTTGAATTGTGATTCTTATAATGTACTTATGGTAATGTGATTCTTATAATGTACTTAAAGTTTTCTATGAAATGTAAATGTGTAATGTAGTGAATGTTAAGTCTATAGTGTAGTTGTATAAGATATTAAGATTCTATAATGTAAATTGTAAGGTATAAACTGCTTAGAATAATAGACTAGAAATAAAGTGGGACACGAGTCGCTCGGGGCACCATGTTTTGTTTGCCATTAACTGTCATTTCCAAGTTCATAAAATCAACCATTTCATTTAGATAGTAGAAAGATAGATATGTAGAAGAATATAAGTGGAAGAGAAAAGTTAAGTAGTAATGTAATAGCAATAATATAAGTTGCAATGTTCACGCGTTAAATATGGTTCGTTATCAGTGTTCCATAACATTTACCCATCAATCATTTAGTCATATGTACATAAAATAAGTATTATCTGAAAACGGAAGTGTCAATCACTACACAGTGAGTCAGTGAGTCAGTGAGTCAGTGAGTCAGGGAGTCTGTGAGCCTGTTAATACGTCAGTCAGTCAGGCAGATTTACAAAAGCGACCCCTTTTTCAACCAAAACGTGTACCGTGCACCATTGTTCCGTTCGACAAAATGACCGAAGATTTTTATTTTGGGCGCCAGTTTGAATTTGCGTTGAAAATGTGATCCACTTTGAAAACAACATGAAGAAATAAATTAAATAAATTAAAAAAGTTTGGGAAACTGAAGTTGAAGGGAAAAAATAAAAGTTTCAGCAATGTTGGAACTATATAAAAAGTATCTTTTGTGTGTCTCCATGTGATATTACGATCTAGAGCGTATTATAGACCGTTGCTGATTTTTTTATATTTTCGTTCGAGCTCGGGTTTTTTGGGCTAATCACGTCGGGATCAGACTACACAAAAACACAAATTGACGAAAAACTAGTCGTTAGAGGTTCATTGATCCCCTGAAAACGTCTGTGATTTTTTACTCCAGAAATTGATTAATTTCGGTTTCTCCGCCGTGCAAAACTCTGAAGAAAGCATATGAAGAAACAAACACCCATTACGCCGCCCGGCCGCCGAGCTGAATTTGACCCAAAATAATCCGTTTCTCAAAATTAAAAAAATAATAGATAATTTCAGGAAGTCAATAAACCCCCTGAAAAGTTTTCATAAGGTTAAAGTTATCGCATAGTAAGCCACCGACGTCAATAGCTCGAGTGGACTGCGTGCATTATAACACGGGGGCTTATACACGTGCATGCATTATAATTTATAACACGCGCTAGTATCATCAATAGTGGGACGAGGAGCCGAGCCAGTGGTCTTGGGTATTCCATCACAAAAAAACTTTTTCTGCAGATTTTTTGTTGCGCTGTTTTGAAAAGTGCTCATGGTTGTTTCGGTATTGTTTCGCTGTCAGTTTCGCTGTTTTGTTTCGGTGATATTGCGGTCTCTGTTTCGGTTGTTGTTTCGGTGCGAGTATGAACGGGGCTTAATAGTGGGTTTTCAACAGAGATGAGAAGATCTCTGATTTTTTCAGACGTCAGAAAGTGTCAAATTACCCGATACAGGAATTTAGAGAAAAGATAAGGCTCGAAAGCCATTATAAATGTGTGTGCTTGAACCTAAAACGTTGATATATCGGGATTCCCCGCTTAGTTTGAGTTTTGGGGCTATGTCTATTCTCGTTATTACGTCAGTTGAATCCATTTACCTATTAATAGTTCTTAACTGTTGTGACTACTATTACAACCAAAGCGATTCCTATGAATTTCTATATAAATGTGGTCATTTCGTCGAATGGGAAAAATGGTGCATGGTACACGTTTTGGTTGAAAAAAAGGGTCGCTTTTGTAAATCTGCGTCAGTCAGTCCGTCAGTCGTTTTAGTCAGTCAGTCCGTCAGTCATTCAGTCAGTCATTCAGTCTGTTAATCAGTCAGTCAGTCAGTCAAACAGTGAGTCGGTCAGTCAGGCAGTCAGTGAAATATATGGTGAACCACCTAAATTTTCATGAAACTAAATTTGATATCAATACAGCTAAATCATCGAATGAGTTCGATCACGCTAATCCGCTAATCCGCTAATATGTAAATTGCCAATTCGGTCTCCAGTACCGAGCGTGGCGTCAAGCGTAAATTTAAAATGTTAGAATCAACGAATTAGTTTTTTTGTTTTTAACTGAGTGAGTGAGTGAGTGAGTGAGTGAGTGAGTGAGTGAGTGAGTGAGTGAGTGAGTGAGTGAGTGAGTGAGTGAGTGAGTGAGTGAGTGAGTGAGTGAGTGAGTGAGTGAGTGAGTGAGTGAGTGAGTGAGTGAGTGAGTGAGTGAGTGAGTGAGTGAGTGAGTGAGTGAGTGAGTGAGTGAGTGAGTGAGTGAGTGAGTGAGTGAGTGAGTGAGTGAGTAAGTGAGTAAGTGAGTGAGTGAGTGAGTGAGTGAGTGAGTGAGTGAGTGAGTGAGTGAGTGAGTGAGTGAGTGAGTGAGTGAGTGAGTGAGTGAGTGAGTGAGTGTGTGAGTGAGTGAGTGAGTGAGTGAGTGAGTGAGTGAGTAAAATCTTACCTAATAGTCCAAATTTGTTTTGTTATTAGTTCAACTTTGAGAATTCCTGTGAAAAGAACCCGTGGAAATTTTTTCCCATCGAGAAAGTAGTGAAGAGTAGCAGTAGCTTAATTAAATTGACCCGCTATCCGTAACTGATGAATTGATTCGAACAAAAAATAAATTTTGAAAAACATTGATCACGTTCCGGAGTTCTGTATATGTGAATGATTTACAATGTAGATGAACAAATTAGTGAGAATGGCACCCGTGGTACAAAATTCACGGCACCTTCAGCTGAGGTCAGTTCAGGTGAGGTTGAGATTTCCAGATTAGCATATTGGTTTTTTGATAAAAAAATGACGAAACCGTTTTCAGCATTTCACTTCTGACGTTTATATCGATTCACTTGCGGAAACATGTACATACTTAAACAAACAAACAAGCAAACAAACAAACAAATAAACAAACAAACAAACAAGAAATTCAGTTTTATTGTTCAAGATATAGAGATTCACCCAAGCATATTTGTTCTCAATGTTGCTTGCCTAGACAAGTGCGCAGGGTGCCAACCTCGAAAACTGGTTGTCCTAGGATCGAAACCTGACTTGAGACATGCTGCTCTGGGGTTTCTGCCATTGCCCGTCAGTTAATTCAACGCTCGTTGGCCACTACGAAAACACCATTCTGAATGGGGTATAAGTGGGCCCCTGTTGGCTTCATTATTGAAGAAGTACCAGTGAAAAACAAACTCCAGTGAAGTAGAGCCTGAAGTGATCTGAAAAAGTTGAGCTTTCTATTTTGTAAATTACAAAACTTCTGACTTTGTAACCCGATCTCAAATTCATTGGTTTTTGCCTTTCTAAAATTTATTTTTCAATCAATTAGGTGATCTATATATATACAGGGTGGGCCAAAAAGCGAATATTTTAAGCCAATAAGCCAACGTTTTGCTCTCATTTGAAACCAATATTTCAACTAAAAATCCCTTTTAACTTTAAGTCGTGTTTTTCAAATTAAAAATTCATTGCCCAAAAGAAACATTTTGCTAAACTAAAAATTCCGGAATTTTTCATCCAAAAACAATTTTTTTTAGGTTTCTTCTGTAACTTGATGGCAACTCTAAAAAAAGACTTGTTCATTAAGGAAGACAGCAGGTCACAAATACAAAACAGAACAATAATAATATTAATAACAACATTCACAAATAAAATAATGAACATTAACAGTGTTAATAATAACATTCACAAATACATTGATCAACAATAATAATGATGATAATAACACTCATAAATACAATAATGAACAATAATAAGTTGATTATAACAATCACAAATATGATAATGAACAATACTAATGTCAACTACTTCTAACAATCACATCACAAATACAATATTGAACAATAATATTGTTTATTATAATATTCACAACAGATGCAAATTTCATTTTTAAAAGATAGACTGAAATCGGCAAAAAGGCACGCCATACTTCGCTGAAACCGAAACAGAAACACGAATTTTCACCCAAAACGTGAAACGTTTCAAATTGACGCCATACTTTTCTTCGATTTCTTTCGTTTCGGCCGAAACTGAGGCAAATTCCTTCCCGTGATTGTGTTTCAGGTGTGTTTCGGTCAAATCCGAAAAAAAAAATG
>OZ038447.1:839476-846976 GCA_964036265.1 Daptonema setosum | reverse complement strand
CACTCACTCATTTGAGATATCACTCACTTATTTGAGTTACAACTCACTCATTTGAGTTATCACTCACTCATTTGAGTTATCACTCACTTATTTGAGTTACCACTCACTCATTTGAGTTACTACTCACTCACCTGAGTTATCACTCACTCATTTGAGTTATCACTCACTCATTTGAGTTATCACTCACTCATATTAGTTATCACTCACTCATTTGAGTTATCACTCACTTATTTGAGTTACCACTCACTCATTTGAGTTACCACTCACTCATTTGAGTTATCACTCACTCATTTGAGTTATCACTCACTCATTTGAGTTATCACTAACTCATTTGAGTTATCACTCACTCATTTGAGTTATCACTCACTCATTTGAGTTATCACTCACTCATTTGAGTTATCACTCACTCATTTGAGTTATCACTCACTCATTTGAGTTACCACTCACTCATTTGAGTTATCACTCACTCATTTGAGTTATCACTCACTCATTTGAGTTATGACTCACTCATTTGAGTTATCACTCACTCATTAACTTTTCCACTAACTCATTTGAGTTATCACTCACTCATGTGAGTTATCACTCACTCATTTGAGTTATCACTCACTAATTTGAGTTATCACTCACTCATTTGAGTTATCACTCACTCATTGGAGTTATCACTCACTCATTTGAGTTATCACTCACTCATTCGAGTTATCACTCACTCATTTGAGTTATCACTCACTCATTTGAGTTATCACTCACTCATTTGAGTTATCACTCGCTCATTTGAGTTATAACCTACGGTGGTCATTATAATAAATATAAGGCTTGATTTATTATTGGGCTCCGATAAATTTGGTGCTCGAAAATAAAATATGACAGACACACGCACTGGCGGACGAGCTAAAGTGAAACTTAGTGGTATTTTGGTGTCGCGCAACTGCTAGTAGAAAGGTGGTATATATTAGATATATTTTGTTATATATTGTAATAAAACCTCTGTCAACATTAAGTACAAACTATAGTTTCATTATATCTCATACATCAGCATTTATACGAGTGAAAATATTGAGAATTAAGACATTTAGATTAAACGACTACACTTCCAGGAGATTACCAATAGACTATACGAAACAGCCTAAACTTTCAAAAGGCTTCAAACCTTGAGCACAAACATAATATGTAAAAACCACGTAGTATAACATTTCCATTAATACGTCTGCTGGACTCTAGCCAGTCAGACACACACAATCTTCCTACATTCCTACACAACACTACCGGTTGAACCGCGTATGCTAGAACACGCGCCCTGAAAGGCAACGCTCAACACGTAGCACACCGATCAACAATGAGCTCGCCAATTTTCCAGCGCGAAGCCCAATTGCAGTAAGCACAGCAATCGATAGACAAATTTCAAATATTGTTATACAAAAGCTGGTCCTGGGGCGAACATCACGTGACCAGTACTCAAATTCAAATATTCAAATAAACAGTAAATGCTCCATTTACTACTTCTCCCCTCCCTTCACGGAGCTTGGCCCGACCAGGATTGAGAAGTGAAAACTAACACAGAACGGAAGTGCATTGGCCTTAACTTACAAAAAAACCTACGGCACGAAAAATTAGCCTACACATAATGATCATAAAATATACTCAAATCATTACCAATAAATCATTTAGGCATCATGATCAAAAATATAGCATCACTCAAAATACGTAGAATAATCAATCACTGTAGAAAACAATGCATCAATATAGATATCCAATATAGACGTACAATATGAATACACAATCGAATACATTTAGAATACGTGCCAACTATAAAACCTCACAGCAAAAATGTACCGTGGAAATATGCCATAAAAACTTGGCTCATCAAAATAATATAATGCCCAAATAACAGTTCGTGCAGACGTCAACCCAACAACGTCCAAATGAGCGTCAAAACAACGACGATCATCACGAACCTTAGTCACGCACAAATAACCAATAACCACATACACCACTGCATGACTACAAATTTCTACCACAAAAACCTCAATCCATATAATCATCAACAATTCAACGTAGACGTGCCCAGCGCAAACAGCGTTGCGACCTGAGACAGGCATGTCTTTCTCCTCCCTTCCACATCAGTGGTCTCCTATCGGTCACACACACATCTAAACACGCGACACCATAACATAAACTTCATCAACACGCGCGACCACTGAATCATCACAGCTAGGTGCGACCATCATCATAACACAACCATCACAAACACATAATCTTCTTTCTATCCAGCACAAAAAAGTATCTCAAGAACCGGTGGTTCATCCATAAAACTCGCTTTCAACTCACACACGCACACATCCATGCTGGATTTCACTGCCAACAAAACAACACATTATTGGAACATGACTTGACATCGACACCCACATAGTCAAATACATCATCTCAAAAAAAACTTGACACATGAAGCCTCTATTAAACATTTTCGCATTCATACAGGAGCACATCTCACACATAACACGACCAAACTGAACATCCAAATGTGCCACACACTAGTACGCTTTATTACCGTACCTTTTACATTGATGACACCAGAAAATATGACGCAACTCACATGAGTGGTTGTCGTTGAACTGACACTGGTTATCGTTTTAAAATTTAATTTTACGATGGCTATCGCAGACATCAAACTAAACGACACAACGTGCTTTAATAGCTACGTTTAGTAAAAATAGGCCGATCATAAAGAGATTGCCTCACATTACAAGGAAATTCACGATCAATCAACTGGGCGGCGACATCATCAAAACTGATACGTGAATTATGATTAGAACAATCAACCTTTTCAGATACAGCTACACACACGCTATGAAACCAGTATATTAATCATTTGAATAGCCAACTGATGCTTCCTCTATAGAATTAAATAAGCATACTTGAAAATTCACTTCTAGCGGCTCCCAACAGTGAATCAAGTGAACTACTTCAACATAAACAGGCTCATGATTAACGGTTAGACTGTTAAACACGCTACGAAACCAAGAAAACTCATGATCTCAAGTGGCGTCACACGAACCCTCGAAACAGTAGTTGTACAGACCCATGTATTACACCACTTGCCCATGAACAATCAAAAAATGCACACTACAATTATAGGCCCCATGAGTTTTCTCACTTGCCTTAAAAACGTGCACCAGACAGGCCAGAATAAACATTACAAAGTTCATACCAACATACATGGCCTAAACGCGTATTACTATGAATCTGTTCCAGCTCCTGACACATAGGTGTGATATTTGTAGAGTTTGAGCTCCCAAATAACCTTAGTGATCAGCCTGACAGTAATTTAAAATAATACGCGTGGCAAAAAAAATATAGTTTTCTAAACTGTCTAAGTGATGGTACTTTATATTCATATATCCGGGTATCCGGCCTGGGTTTCAGGTCTAACACCTTCACCACTTGCCTCCGGTTGTTGACACGGGTGACGTCCCGGCTCCACCTCCGGTGTTTAAGACACCATCCGGTATTGCCTGCCACCGACACACAAAGCGCGTACGGACCTGGGATAGCGAAGCGGAAACTTCACCATCCACCTGTCCACGCCTACTCATTATGCAGTTTACCAGCCTGGGGCCGAAACCCACTTGCCACTGCTGTAGAAAAAGACACTCAAAGCCCGGGTTTCATCGGGCAATGGGCCCTCAACCTTTAGCTTGTCCATCCAAATTCACTAATGGGTAGTGATTGCTCATCTTTGCTGTTGTGATCCGCCACCGAAACTCCAGATAAAAAATAGTACCCTCGACCGTCGACTTACTAAACTCAAATAATACACATCAATAATCATCAATTTTACCAAAATTTGTGCATAGCGGCTGGACCGTTCATCTGTCTGTCAAAGCTGCCATCCGCCCTTCAATTGCACACGGGTGTCCACGGATCGACTGGTAAATATTGCTCGATCGCTTCAACGGCCGCGTCATTTTCACCAAGATTAATGTATTTCAGTTCGGCCCGACGCGTACCTGATATAAATTAACCCGCAGAAGCACAAAAAAATTCTCACAAAATTCTCAAACAATAAATTATAACTTAAAATCGACAGATGGTGGTTTTAAAGACAGGAGCGCCAGTGAAACTTAGTGGTATTTTGGTGTCGCGCAACTGCTAGTAGAAAGGTGGTATATATTAGAGATATTTTGTTATATATTGTAATAAAACCTCTGTCAACATTAAGTACAAACTATAGTTTCATTATATCTCATACATCAGCATTTATACGAGTGAGAATATTGAGATTTAAGACATTTAGATCCTATGAAACTGCTTTAGCAATAATGACGATCAGAATTCAGTTTGGCAAACGGCTTGACTGTGATCAATCATATTAAACATTAAGCTTCGCTTTTAATTTATTGCTTGAGAAACATCGTAACTGGGAAATTATCTTTTTTCGCTCAAAATGATTTTTTTAAGAAATGCCGAAGCCAAACAGTTTACATTCGAAAAACTATTTAACGTAATTATTTACATTAGCTTCACAATCCATCATTACCAGCTTCGCTTCTATAAGTTACATAGCTTTGATATTTTAGTAGATTTGAAAGTATTCATTAGCATTAGTTTAGTTTATCTTAATCCAAGATAAACGGATGTGCTCAATTTAGCACAATCATGTTGTTAGTAAATTTAATTGTGTAAATACATATAATCATCATAGATTCCAGCACAAGTCACAAAGTTAAGATATTTGATTTGGTTTTGGTCACCCTCTGGCTTGATATTTAGTCTACGTTACAGTGATTGTTTTTTTTAAAGTAGATATGCATATTTTCTTCAGTCAACTGAATATTAATTAATTCGTCAATGTATTACATGCGTTCAAAAGTATGTTGATTTCTAACAATGATAGGAAAAAGTACTGAAATAAAAAAAATCGTGTTTGGGGTTCGTAATTTTTTGATATATCGCTCGAGAATACTTTCTGGTGCGATAACAGAAAACCCAATTAAGATTTTTCTCATTTCACAATTTCCGAAAGTCTTACAGAGTTTCGCATAAATGATTCGCGAGCAGAATATGCAAAAATTTCCTAAGAGGTTTATAGGTTTCTGCATTCTTGCATCTGCGTAGAGATTTTCCACAAGATTAGTCAAACAAACGGCATCATTTGAAAACGTATCTTTAGAATCAATCATATTGAGCGTCGCGTATATTTTATGATAAATGTAGTCGATTTAAAACTATTTCACTCATTGTTAATAAAGTTGTCCTTTAACCAATAAACTCACCAAAAATAGTAATTTGTTAACAGCGATATGTTTTTTTTCGTTGAGGAATTTATGGCAAATGCAAAATTAGAATTTTTCTTTTTGAAGTTTCATGTATTACTTTGTTATGTGAGTTACAGTTAAATGTTTTCGCTCAAAGATGTTCGAAAGTCTTAAGGCGATTCGCATAAATGAAAGCAGCTTATGTATTTCTAAAAGGTTGCAATGTTTTTACACGATTTTACTTACCCGAATTTTTTTCAAGATTAGCCGAAGCCAAACGATCGGCTTGATTGAAAAACGATCTTTACAAACATTCATATTCAGCGTCGCTTTCAGTACAATATCTGGCATCAAAGCCGCTTCGGTCAATTTGACAGTGAGCGACTTTGTGATACTCATTCTACAATGTCACGAATAAAGCCTGTATGTTGTTTCTGCAAGCAAAATGTTGCCCAAACCCTCCGATAATGAAACGAATCCGTGTAGTTTCACCCCGGGGAACTTTCACCCCGCGATTTTGAGGTATTTTCACCCCGCGGGAAAATGGGATTTTTGCGGGGTGAAAGGACACCGCTGAAATTTGAGATTGACACCCCCGAGAGCGGTGTCTTTTAACCCCGCGTGGTTCACCTACAGTAAGCCAGTTTCTAGTTCATTGGCTGATCGACCAAGATATGTTGCATACCCATGATGAGTGAGTGAGTCAGTGAGAGAGTGTCAATTTTAATTTCGACAGTCATTTCATGCATCAAAGTGCAAAATAAACTTTTTTGTAAACTTTTAATAATGATTCGAAAATGGTTTTCCAGAATAAATCGAACCTTCTCATCACGGTGTTGAAGTCAGAATTACCGTGGTGTGGTGTAAGCGCTGCCAAATGTTATGAAATTACCTGCTTTAAAATATACAAGTTGAAATTAGAGAGGCTAAACTTACAAATTGAACTTCAGGAGATCTTTGAGTAAAAATCATAGTTACAGAGGATGAAAAGAGAATTGAAAAAAAAAACTCTTTTGATATTACAATGAATGTGGTTAATGTGTGATGAGAACAAGGGAAGCAGAATGTACAGTCGGTACAGCGGGTTATGTCATAAAAACTGTTGCCATATACTTCCTAAAATTGAGTTTTTCTCTGATTATAACAAGAATATAATGATAAAAAATGGTGGGAATACGAAATGGGTTCTGGGACACCTTTTCAGTTTGAATGATAATAAAGAAATTGTATAGCCAACACATATTATGCTGCCAAAACCGTGTGTAAAACTCTTCACTAATGAAACATCACTTGTGCATGTGCCTGATGTTTACCACAAGTGAGTGGCATAGCGGGCAGCTTTGCTGGCAGAAACTTTGTGTGTGCTTTATCACGGGCAGAAAAAAAGAAAACTGGTAGTAAAGGTGATGTTTCATGAGGAAGAGCAATATTTTTATTGCTCTTGTTAACCGAAATGGTGCGTCAGACCCTTATTTCATATCCCCACCCCAATTTTATCATCATATTCTCGTTATGATCAGTGAAAAACTCAGTTTTGGAAAGTGTAAGTCAACAATTTTACGAGATATTATCCGCTGCACCGACAGTATATGACATAATAATATTTTCAGCGTATATACCACGGCGAATCTGACTTTACCATCGTAATCAGAGTGCCCGGTTTAGTCCGAAAATTCAATATCATGCAAATCGAGAAAATATTCACAGTTTGCTAGAAAATTGATTTCGTATTTCAATGAACAAATCGACTGTCAAACTTGAAATTGACACTGTTTCACTGAATCACGGACACATCATGTGTATCATACATATTATGGTCGATCTGCAAACGAACTAGAATTCGGGTTACGATAGGTTAACCAGGCGGGGTGAAAAGACACCGCTCTGTAGTGTTAAATTTTATAATTTTGGCGGTGTCTTTTCACACCGCGGAAATTCAATTTTCCCGCGGAGTGAAAAGCCCTCAAAACCGCGGGGTGAAAGTTCCCCGGGGTGAAACTTCCCAGTCCCTAATGAAACATCACTAGCCTCATTTCAACTCGGTTGACACCATAGTTTAACACAGTATAGCTTGGGGTGATGATGATTAATGTGCGTGTTAACACTGCATGTCTGATGTTTCATTATCAGATATGTACTTTGATATGTACATGATTTCGTTTCAAGAAACAACATGCGGGCTTTATTTAACAATGTCATTAATATGCTTTGGGCGCGTTCAGAGTTGTCTTGAGAAAGTCTCGAGATT
>OZ038447.1:817389-829889 GCA_964036265.1 Daptonema setosum | reverse complement strand
GACTACACAAAAACCCTAATTGACGAAAAACTAGTCGTTAGAGGTTCATTGGTCACCTGAAATCGTCTGTGATTTCTTCTACTCCAGAAATTGATTCATTTCGGTTCCTCCACCGTGCAAAATTCTGAAGAAAGCATGAAGAAACAAGCATTACGCCGCCCGGCCGCCGAGCTGAATTCGACCCAAAATAAACCGTTTCTCAAAATTAAAAAAAAAAATCTGATGTTTTCAGGAAGTCAATAAACTCTCTGAAAAGTTTTCATAAAGTTGAAGTTATCGCATAGTCAGCCACCGACGTCAATAGCTCGAGTGGACTGCGTGCACTATAACACGGGGGCTTATACACGCGCATGCATTATAACACGCGCTAGTATTCAAAACAATCAACAGTAGCGGGACGAGCCGAGTGGGCCCAGAAAAAAATGAATTCAACGGTTTTTTGGTTAGATTGCAGTTTCTGTTTCGGTTGTTGTTTCGGTGTGATTACGAACGGGGCTTAATAGTGGGTTTCCAACAGAGGTGAGAAGATTTATAATTTTTTCAGACGTAAGAAAGTCTCAACTTACCCGATACAGGAATTTAGAGAAAATATAAGGCTCGAAAGCCATTTTAAATGTGTGTGCTTGAGCCTAAAAAGTTGATATATTGGGATTCCCCGCTTAATTTGAGTTTTGGGGCTAATTCTATATTCGTTATTATGTCAGTAGTCAGTTGAGTCCATTTACCTATTAATAGTTTTTGACTATTGCGACTACTATGACGGTGTCATATTTTAACATGTTTATTGACAACCGAAGCGATTCCTTTGAATTTCCATGTAAATGTGGTCATTTCGTCGAAAGGGAAAAATGGTGCATGGTACACGTTTTGGTTGAAAATGGGGTCGCTTTTGTAAATCTGCGTGAGTGAGTGAGTGAGTGAGTGAGTGAGTGAGTGAGTGAGTGAGTGAGTGAGTGAGTGAGTGAGTGAGTGAGTGAGTGAGTTAGTGAGTGAATGAGTGAGTGAGTGAGTGAGTGAGTGAGTGAGTGAGTGAGTGAGTGAGTGAGTGAGTGAGTGAGTGAGTGAGTGAGTGAGTGAGTGAGTGAGTGAGTGAGTGAGTGAGTGAGTGAGTGAGTGAGTGAGTGAGTGAGTGAGTGAGTGAGTGAGTGAGTGAGTGAGTGAGTGAGTGAGTGAGTGAGTGAGTGAGTGAGTGAGTGAGTGAGTGAGTGAGTGAGTGAGTGAGTGAGTGAGTGAGTGAGTAAGTGAGTGAGTGAGTGAGTGAGTGAGTGAGTGAGCGAGTGAGTGAGTGAATGACTGAGTGAGTGATTGAGTGAGTGATTGAGTGAGAATTGATATATGAAGATTTACTTCTTAGTTTTTTCATGAGGTATTTTCACTTATGTTGTTAAAATAATGAAACAATTTATATTTATTCCTACAGAAGATTAATTCTATCATCCCTGTTTTTATGTTTTTGTTTTTGTATCGTGAATCAAACGCGTTAATCAGTAAATTACGGATATTATGTTTTATTTTTATGTACGTATCATTCGTTGGCCATCAGTAATCTACGCGTTATCTGCGTAGAATCTGGTTTGTGTAATATGTACGAAGGGCCACATACTGGCATTACTAAAACTCATTGTGATGTGCTATAACATTGTGGAATAATACAGTGTAAAAGACATTAGGAAATTTGCTTGTTTGTATTATTTTTAATATTCCTACTAACTTCGTAATTGCAACCGCATACAAGTTATAATTCAAATTTCCCTCTGTATGTATTGTAGTTCTGTTACCAGCCTAAGCTGGTTTTTCTGAAAATTCATGTCAGTCATCATCAAAAAACGGTTAGTGTGTTTATATTACTTCGTAAGTTCTTCTTTCTCATGATATATAATTACAGGAAAAGCGTTGTACTCGTGACGGACGGACCACACATGAAATCGTGAAAATTACCGAGATTTGGTTATCAATTCAGGATGTGGCATCATTTCTCTGACCAGAAATTATTCGGATGTTGCATACATGTGTACACATATAACAAAATAAATAGTCACTTTTTATACACACATTCAAAATCGGACAGTTGCGTAAGAAATTTATTTTGTGGAAGGTCATGGTTCGTGACCGAATAACCGAATGACAAGGTAATTCGCATTCACATATCGGTGATCCAGGCAGGTGGGGAAGCCATCAACTAAGATATGTAAGATAAGATAAGATAACGTCGACCCTCGATCTATCGTAATCACCACCGATCCATAAAATCTGGACCTGCCAATCAAGAGTGTCATCAGTTAGCGCACCATACAAACCAGACGTTCCCGTTTTTTTATATTCTTACATTCTACATATTCATGTTCATATCTGATATCACGCATTCCTCACATTTTTAGAACAATACAGAACATTCCATTTTCAACTATTGAAAAGATTAACCTTTGAGCTTGTACTGAAAAGTTGCGGAAAGGGAACAACAGTTGTAAATTAACTGATAACCTTTAAAAAATCGGTTTCAAGTAGACTAAACATTCAATTGAAGTGAGTTGAAATAATATAATAGAAAGTTCTGGAATGATTTATAAAACTGTATAAATACCCCACCGGAATTCGAAAATGGGATTCAGAACATTGGACATAGCACCCTTTCCACTGGGTTTCACGCCATCTCTCTCTCTATATAAATTACATATATTACGCTATATTCCATATGACTTATACCTTATACCTTATATTACATATGACTTATACCTTATACAGTGGCGGTCATATGTTTAAATTCACTTACGATTTTTATGATTTTATCGATTATCTCAGTGTTTAAAGGTTCTTTTGTCTTAAAACTTTGATATGATGTATATAATAGTTGGTCCAAACCGTAATAACCTTAAAATAAAAGATGATTCACGTTTGTCACATGTCCGGTGGCAACAACCGCCGATGCGTCGGCCGTGGTACACGTGAAAATTTGCATGCGCCATTAGGGTTTCCAACGTTGTAAGTCGCATGATCTACCTTTGATTGATATGAGATTAACTTTAGTAATACATTTAAACATCCACCAGGCATCGACTTTTTTTCCTGATTTTACATGCCAGGCCCCCCTACGCGCTATTACATAATGAGGAAGGTATGGCGATCTGTAGAGGTGTGGGTCTGACCTTGAGGTACCTCAAAGGAAGAGCTCAATCATCGTATTAACAACGAATAATTCACGTATTAGACACCTTATTTGATAACCGGACGGTAAATAATGGTTTTATTAACGGAAACAAGGAAATTTAATCAAATAAATCGAACAGTCGAAAACTATCGTTACATGTGTGACCGATGTCCCTTTGTTTTATGCATGAAAAAGTACACACGCTGTTTTTACCAAACTTATTTGATTGACATGGTGTTTATAAATGTATGTTCGAAATTTAAGATGAATACATAATACACATCATGAGTAAGAACGCCGCAAACCCCAATGGCGCATGCAAAATCGCACGCGTACAACGGCCGACGCATTGGCGGTTTTTGGCACCGGACATGTGACAGACGCTAATTATCATTGAATTTATGATTAATACTGTTTGGTCTACTTAATATGAACATCATATCAAATTGTTAAAGCCAAATAACTTCACAACACTGATATAATCGATAAAATCTTAAAAATCGCAGGTGAATTTAAACATATGACCGCCACTGTATTACATATGACTTATATCTTATATTACATATGACATATACATACCTTATATCTTATATTACATATGACTTATACCTTATACCTTATATCTTTGTTTTGTACCAGCAGCACAATGTCTGAATCTGATGGACAACCCGTGAATCTACCCGTTTCCATCGAGTGTAACCCCGTTAGTGAAGTTATAGAAAAGGGTGTATAGTGTAAACTAGTGTGTATTCTAGATTAATCTTGAATGTTCGCTGGACTCATGATGACAGACATGATGTCATTAAAGATCACTGATAATAGAACCAGTTTTTCTGGATAACAATAATTCAACATACGCTTTTCGTCAGGCACAACGATCAGATCCTTTTCTCTCTGATATTATTCAGGCGTTGCAGTTTCAGAAGTTTCCTGATGGAGACTCAGGCCGACTCGATAAGTTATATTTTTAGTTTGAGTTGATCGATGATATTCTGTTCTTTGTTGATAGGGCTCAGCCACGCCTAGTCTTATTGGTAGTCCCATCAGAATATCAGGAAGAAGTTATACGTGCCTGCCATAAACATATAACAGCTGGGCAGTTCAGACAATTCACAAAATACGTAATTGATATTTCTGTCCCCATATGTTAAAACTTCAAAAAACAGCTCTGTGATAAATGTCTAGATTGTGCTAAATCCAAAAGCAACACTCCACCTTCAAAAGTGTAATTACAACCTTTTTAGCAACGAGTCGTCCATTTCAAAGATGTGCAACAGCTTGTCTTGGTCCGTCCAAAGTTCTGAGCCAGTCGGATTATAAATGCATATTTTTGGTTTATTGACTCTTTTACTAGGTGGTCAATTGCTGTTCCGGTGAAACAAATTTCTGCAAAGACAACGGCCAAGGCATTTGGCGAACATGTTTCGTGTACGCATTCCTGCGTACGTCAAATATTTACTGACTGAGGCCCTATTTCACCTCGGAATTGTTGGCTGAGAATTTTCAACTTATGCAAATACAGCACATTAAAAGTCTTCCAAACAGACAGTGTGGTAATCTCCGATTACCAATAATTTACATTCACACAACATTTAAAACAGATTGACATTATCGCATTTCATATTTTAAACATCCACAATTTCCACAGTTTGTTTTGATTAATCCCACACTTTTATCAACATTTAAATGCCATTGAAACTGAGATGGAACTAAACGTTGCTAAATGAAATCATTCTACGGCTGAAACGATTTGGAATCGTCTCAGACAGAGCACAAATGGCCAAGTTGAACGTTTGGGGAAAACTGTTACTCAGGCTTTACGTATTTTTCCTTCAGGATAGACGAGAAAAATAGGCTAGTGATTTGCCTTTTCTTTTATTTAGTATTCGAACGGCCCCGCATAACTCGTTGAAAAATCTCAGTCCGTTTCAGGTACTTTTCAACCGTGAACCAGTGTTACCTCCTGATTTGTTGTTCACACCAGCTAACAACCCTTACTTATGTGACATTGATTCTTCAACATGCTAAGGCAGCATGGCAACTTGCCCGACTATTTCGGATTGATGCACGGGTCACTCAGAAGCAACAACATGAAAAAAAAATTATGTTCCAAAAATTGAGTTATGTAGTGGTTATGTACTTTATAAAAATCAATGTGCACAATCTGGAACATAAAAAATTGGCTAAGCAGTTTGAGGGTCCTTTTCCAGGTTGTGTCCATTAACAAACGTTACACTGCGTATAAATAGCAATATTACTAAGACAAGATAAGACTAAGTACAGTACATATGGACATTGTTAAGCGTGCTTGAACTAATAGAAATATGGAGGTTCTAGAGAAGGAAAATAATCCAGTTAGCTTGTTAACAGACAGACAGTTATCAAAGAAAGTTTATCAAAGAAAGTTTATCGTTTACAGTGATTTACATAAAAGTTGTTACAGAAAAAATTAAATAAATGGGAATGCATTTGCGCACTCGGATGTTTGGGTTATTACATCAATAAAGACCAGAGTGAAACAGATTGAAATGCAGATAACAGTTTGGGAAACAGCAAAGCAACAGAAAGTTAAATCAAAGTTCAACAGTTACAGATAGTTTAGTCGGCTTACAGATAGTTGAGAGGACAACATAAAAAGTTGAAAGCACAACGCAAAAGTTCAAAGTATGAAGCAAAAGATCATGGGAAGCCGATAACAGATAACAGTATGATACATTAATGTGATTCTGGTGTTCCAGTTTCAGTTGATCAGTTGCGTTCTATACAGTCGGTCCGTGATCTGCTCATCATTCGTGATGCAACAGTTTTTACAGCATGTACTTTATGTTCTGAGTTTACCACTTTGCATAAATACTCTTAAAGTTGAGACAGCCGATGGGATGTTTATATAAATAACTGAAGAGAACCCAGACCGGGCGTGGTTAAGTTTTGAAGTAAAATAAAGAGAGTAAAAATAGAAAAAGGAAAAGTTGAAGGGAAAAGGCCCGCGGTCTCCAACGGGTTTGGAGGACCATTTTTATAAAATAGTTCGCATTTTTGTTAAAATGCTAAAGTATAGAAAGTAAAGTATGTTAATGGTTTCAGACGTGAAATCCATTCAACACAGAGCCTTCAACACAACCTTCAAAGCAGCAAATGTCCGAAAGTAGCTTGTCAACAAGCTTGGCTCATAATCCTTATGATTAATAATCCACAAGGCATAATCCTTGTGATTATATTCATTACGCATTTACATTGTTTTTTCTTTCTTCACAATGATAACTTTATATTGTTCGCTTTTACGACTTTTTCCGGTGACGTAAATCGTAAATAATAGACATTCGAGCTTGAGGTCAAGCTTGGTTAGGAGGGGGAGTTGTAAACTACAGTAGTGTGTATTCTAGATTAATCTCGATTGTTCGTTGGACTCATTGGTTTTGTTTATCAGTGATCTTTAATAACATCATGTCACTCATCATGAGACCAACGAACATTCAAATAGCAATTTCGATTAAATCATAAACTGTTCGCAAACTCAGAATGTTCGATAACCATTCTTTGAATGTTATTTAAACATGATTGGCGTCCGAAACCAGATTCCCACATTCACATCCGATTCATTATTGACAAACTATCTATTATTATACAGAATGAATGCTCTAAAACCAGGCCCTCGCGGTGAACTCTGGCGGATTCATAATACATAGTTTACAGTTGATAGGGCTGTCTACAGTTGTGTCGGCGTGGGTGGTCGCCCTCACTCTGGTGTCTGCCACTCTTGGTTGCGCCTCGCGAGACCATCATCATCATCCTCCAGCCTTCAGCATCCTGCCTCTCCATTCAACCTTATTATCATACATTCTATACACCCGAATATTGTGAACAACCAAAAGTGATGCGGTATGACATCACTTTTAGTGTAACTGTCTGGTTGAAACAATCCGAAACATCCAGAAGCTTCCAGAGAGTTCTGTACACGAATTGAGACCAAAAACCAGACACCCGCATGAACCATATTTGAGCATTAGCTGATAAACTGACTTGACATTTCGAAGATCGGGCTCGATAGACAAAACATGTTGAACTTTATGAAAAATAGATTAAAATAAGAAGTTTCTGGAACATTTCATAAATCTGTATGAAAGCTACCAATAGCTGGGGATCCATCCTTCCATTTACATCCAGATACCACACTCGCCTACCACATTACCACCACTCGTTATATCACTTCTTCCACGTCTGTGTTGTATGTATCTTAAATATATCGACAATAAAACTTCAGTTACCGTCATAACCCTTGTGGTGGAACTCGGAATATTAACCATAGTTTCTTGAAACTTTACATGGAGGTCCCTCTTTTTTGTAGCATACTGTAATACTTACTGTTGAAATATGGTAGCTCGTAATAAAGCAATAGAGTAAAGTTACTGTTGAGACTTCTATCTATAACAAGTAATAGTATTATAACCCAAGAAACACCGTAACAAACACGATCAGGACGAGCGAGGAGTCGAAATGGAACCTCGTCCTGACGGAAGTTTCGACATGACGCCGTGACGGATAAAACGATAGTGAAACGTACCAAAAATGATCAGCTAATTATATATATAAATATATGTTATTTTTACTTCGTTTCACGTTTCAACCTTGTTTGAGTTTTATCTATGAGAACTGAAATCCATCATTATTACCTTCGTTCCAGGGATTCAACATCACGAAACGATCAAACGGGAGGTCAAAATGGAACGCTGCGCTGACGGCAGTTACGATATGACGCCGTAAAGGGCAGCACAACGGGACGGGAGTGAAACACACCACAAAATGATTAGCCTTTATATAAATGTTTTTTTTTCTTAACTTTATTAGTTATTCTCGGTATTTTAGCTTAAATTTAATAATTAACAATAGAATGAAGTGATACTTCATCAAACAAGAGTGAACCATTTTTCTTTTTATTTCTATATAAATCATGTCAAGGCAATTTATTTATTTAAACACACCATCATTGCTTGTTATTAACTTATTATCAACAGATCCCGTTTGGAATTAACAATGCTGGAAAGAAAAAATGGGAAAAACACTTTTATGTTATTTTAAACTAGATCAGTTTTATTAATTGGTCATATTTAGTTATTTATTATTATATTGTTTTATAAGCCGGTATCCGAATATATCATGGAAACGTGTCCTCTCAAACTGGCTGAACTTATCCGAATACAAGTTTGGTTATGTCAAAATTATTGGTCCTTTATCTTACTATAGTATCATGATACATTTATGATTATATTCGTATATTATGTATAGTATGGAAGATGGCATTTAAACCATTCTCATGAAACGACTTAAACAAGCTTGAGGACAAGCTTTTCAAATAAGGGGGAGCTGTAAAGTACGCAATCTTAACATTCTTAGAACAATCCAGAACATTCCAGTTAAATCTATTGAAAAAATTAACCTTTGAGCTTGTGACGAAATGTTGCGAAAAGGGAACATCAATTGAAGATTAACTGATAACCTTTAAAACATCGGTACCGAGTAGACTAAACATTCAGTTGAAGTGAGTTAAAAATACGGAAATATAATGTTCTGGAATGTATTATAAAGCTGTATAAATGCCCCACCGGAATTTAAAAAGAGATTTTTAGCTATCGACACCATACCACCTTGTCACGAGGAGTAACTTACATATCAGTCATTAAAGTGATTTCAGGACAAATCCCTCGAAAGAAAGGGGATGTCAAAAAGAGTACTTTACAGCAAACGCATTAGAAACAGACTTAGCGATTACGTTAGCTTACGGTAGTGTTATTGCTTATCAGTGAATCAGATCAGAAGCCAGGTTCGAATAGAACCGAAATATGGCGAGACAATAACGTCAGTATGACGTGAAGATAACAGAATGTCAGATAAACACTGAATTGAGGATAAAATGCTGAATAAGTCATCTTATCACTAAACGACACGAATGCCGATGACGCTAAGTGACGAACAGCTAAACACTATATACATAAGGTGCAACAAAGTGATTTTAGGTTACTCAAATATTCATGTTTGCTACTCATCATATATATCATATTCATCATAGTCGACGTGTTCGACATCTATGTACACTTCAAGAGGTAAATTCTATAAGTTACTGAGTAACTCGGATTGCTCGTTTTTATTTATTAAGAAAGTTAACCGATAAACTTTACAACCTTTCCACTGGGACACCGTTTCACGCCATTTCTCTCGCTCTCTAGTAATACTTTGTAACTTTATATCTTGACTTGTACCAATAAATCCTCAATTACGGCAACCCTTGTGGTGAACTTGGCTATTATTATACATTTTATTAGTTTACAAACGATAGAATAAGTAAGTGAACCCAAATCTACATACATACTCACGGTTCCATCACCTCGCTGAATCGATCATGCATAACATACATATGTATCTTTATAGAACACCATATCCGCTATCCGTGCTATGTATGTACGTCTATAACGCAAATCTCCGAACCTAAAAAATTTTCCAAGAAAGTTTTCTAAACACAAAATTTTTTCGTGCTTCCGAAGGTGGGTAAATTAAAAAAAATCTGGTTACTTCACCACAGTAACGCACCATCGTTTTCCTCCCGCCGGTTGGGGTTTTCATCAAATTCGGTGTTGAACGCCGCTTTGCCTTTCGCGTTGGTACATTGGGGAAATTGAAATCATCCATTTTGATATTTCTGCCGAATTGATCAAAAAACGGAATTTTTCTTCTAGTAAAACACCAAATTATTTGTCTATAAACTTAATGACCGCATAAAAACTTGATTAGAGCTATTGTTGTCCACTGGGATCATGAAAATTTTTATAGAAATAATACCTAAAAGAGTCAGCCAACATGAGACTTTTCTATTAAGATCTGCGTTGAACAACAATATATCGCTGATTGGCTGACTGACTGACTGACTGACTGACTGACTGACTGGCCGTGACTCATTGGCTGTGCCTCTTTTAATAGACCTGAAGGAAACGTGTCCGTTGCTTGTAGGGAAGCTTATCCAAATCCGCATTACGCAACGGTTAAGTACAATATTAATAAAGTTTGACGTAAATTGACTAGCAACCGCTAATCGAGGGAATTCAGGGATTAAACCAGAATGCTGTTTCTCTTGAAAATAACACTTTCGATCAATCATTCACTGAGGATTCAAACCATTCTAATTATCCGTTCAAAACTAACTGTAAATGTATTTAGAAGATTAATTTGATGACTAATTCATATGCATCTTTACCGACTGTGTTATTCAGTGCAGTCAGCTAGTGTAGGCCGGTAACATTTTTTAGCCCAGTATTGGATGACTTCTCCTGAAGTACGGGCCTTTCAAAAGCCGTGTGTGTCTGTGACTGTCTACTCCACTATGCTGATACCGCGTAGAGTCGCATAAGTTTTAAAAGTGTTAAGCTGCATAAGAAGTCGATAGTAATAATATTATGACGTGTGAAAATTCATCGTTTCAAAACAATAGAAATATCCGTAATAAAAATTCCCTACCAAATATTTAGTGTCCGCCTCAAGAGACATCAGGGAACGACTGATGATCGACGAACGAGTGGTGGTGCTCTCGCTGTTGCTTTCGATCTGCAGTTAGTCGGTCATTCAGTCAGTCAGTCAGTCAGTCAGTCAGTCAGTCAGTCAGTCAGTCAGTCAGTCAGTCAGTCAGTCAGTCAGTCAGTCAGTCAGTCAGTCAGTAAGTCAGTCAGTCAGTCAGTCAGTCAGTCAGTCAGTCAGTCAGTCAGTCAGTCAGTCAGTCAGTCAGTCAGTCAGTCAGTCAGTCAGTCAGTCAGTCAGTCAGTCGGTCAGTCAGTCAGTCTGTCAGTCAGTCAATCAGTTAATCAGTCAGTCAGTTAGTGAGTCAGTCAGTCAGCCAGTCTTTTAGTCAGTCAGTCCGTCAGTCAATAAATTGTTTGGGACACAGGTAATAGTTAACGTACATACACTAAATGTAAAATATTGATAGCTTCGCTTCCGAATTTCACAGAAACCAACGACAGTCACAACAGCTGCTTCTCGACAGTTGCTGATTCACAGTTCACGTTTCATCAAAGATATAAATTTTATTTGTACCAACTTAGAGACAGCGGACGGAAAACTCTACTCAACTGACGGGGTAACGACAACCACTGACATCGATTAAACGGATGCTGATTTTTAGTTCATGTCAGGCAAAGAGTATAAGTTCGATTTTCGACAACTTTGGTGTAAGGGAGGTTGAACGCTGGTCAAATTCTGGGGTAACGACAGCCACATAAAACGATGCTAAACAAACTTTCATGTTTCATAACTATGGAAATATAATAAAAACGAACTTCAATTGTGAACCGCTGGCGCGTTAGCCTCAGCAGGGGAACTAATTGTCTATAACCGTCAATAGGAAACTTTTCTTATTTTGCAATGAGGTCAAAGGTTTGCCTCGGAGTGTCAACTAACGAAACCAAAATTGTTTTACTCACTCAGTCACTCGAAACAAAAATTGCTTTACTCACTCACTCACTCACTCACTCACTCACTCACTCACTCACTCACTCACTCACTCACTCACTCACTCACTCACTCACTCACTCACTCACTCACTCACTCACTCTTTTTTACTCATTCACTAACTCAGTCACTCAAGTAAGTAAGTCAGTCAGTCACTCAGTCAGTCAATCTGTCACTCTGTCAGTCAGTCAGTCAGTCAGTCGGTCAGTCAGTCTGTCAGTTAGTCAGTCAGTCAATCAGTCAGTCAGTCAGTCAGTCAGTCAGTCAGTCCGTCAGTCAATAATTTGTTCGGGACGCAGGTAATAGTTAAGGTACATACACTAAATGTCAAATATTGATAGCTTCGCTTCCGAATTTCACAGAAACCAACGACAGCCACAACAGCTGCTTCTCGACAGTTGCCGATTCACATTTCACGTTTCATCAAAGATATAGATTTTGTTTGTACCAACTTAGAGACAGCGGACGGAAAACTCTACTCAAATGACGGGGTAACGACAACCACTGACATAGGTTCAACAAATGCTGATTTTTAGTTCATGTCATGCAAAGAGTATAAGTTTGATTTTCCACAATTTTGTTATAAGGGAGGCTGAACGCTGGTCAAATTCTAGGGTAACGACAGCCACCCAAATCGATGCTAAACTAACTTTCATGTTTCATAACTATGGAAATATAATAAAAACCAAGTTAAATTGAGTACCGTTGGCGCGTTAGCCTCAGAAGGGGAACTAATTGTCTAAAAGCGTCAATAGGATAACTTTCTTATTTTGCAATGAGGTCAAAGGTTTGCCTCGGAATGTCATCTAACAAAACAGAATTTGTTTTACTCACTCAGTCACTCACTCACCCGCTCACTCAGTCT
>OZ038447.1:794772-817189 GCA_964036265.1 Daptonema setosum | reverse complement strand
CAAAAACCGCTATAATTTATGAAAAAAAAACGCAAAATTACCGCAAACTCATAGCATTTATTTATTAATATCCGGTTTTGTAGTTAGCCCAAGCTGCTTCGAATCAAATACAGGGGCGATGGAGGGGGGAGGGGGAGGGGGGGGGAGGGGGTGGGGTGGCGGACAGGAACAGGGGGGGGGGGGGGGGGTGGAAAGGATTTACGTTCTCAGTAGAGTACGAATGTTTGTGAATCATATATTCCCTTCTCTTCATAATTTAAAAAAAAAAATCAATCCACTTTACATATCAGCGATCAACGTGCATGTAGTAAGTTCTCGCCCAAAACTCGAACCTTCAATCGAAACCGAACTTTCAATATCGAATTATTTGGTTGATAGAAACAGAACTCTTTTAATTGTCATCCGCTAGCGAAAATATAATAATATATAAATGAAAGTTTTTTCGCACCATATGTAACATCCCCTTTCTATCAACTGCCTCCCCCCCCTTCCCCAACAATAAAAACTTCCATACCTCCCCCCTCCCCTTGAATTGCGATTGTTGTTATTGCGCCAACCCGAATTACGTGATGAGTCAGTGAATGAGAGTAACATGTAAAATTAGTTGTTTATTTCCACTGTGCATTCTCCATGATGTTTGTGTGAAAATAATATTTGAATTTTATTTTGTTCACTTTTATTTTTCATTTCATTAAAATTCAGCACTTGTAATTAACTGAGAAAAGTTCAAGGTTTTCGCTAACTTTTCTACTTCATGTTTACTCAGAACTTATCCACATGAGTCTTCCAGTATGATGATAAGTGACCGTATACAAGTTCCTCACTCAGTCATGCATCAAACAGTCACTCTGTCAGTATTAGATGGTGATTCAACGACCAGTCAGTCAGTCAGTCAGTCAGTCAGTCAGTCATTCAATCAGTCAGTCAGTCAGTCAGTCAGTCAGTCAGTCAGTCAGCCAGTCAGTCAGTCGGTTAGTTAGTCGAACGATTATGTTATCACATCAGGAGAAGCGTTGTACATATTATATACATTTACAGGTAAACCAATGCATTATTGTTTTACATGTAATATTTACACGTTAATTGCCAGTCAGTCAGTCAGTCGTCGTTCCTATATTTCACTTTCCCAACTGCATTGCATTTCATGCAAACTTTCAGCAAATTTCCATGCGGCGAATAAATAGTCAGTTAAATGTTTCATGTACACTTGGTCTTTTCTAAGTCAGTCAGTCATTCAGTCAGTCAGTCAGTAGGTCAGTCAGTTCGTCATTGAGTTAGTCTGTCAGTCAGTCAGTCAGTCAGTCAGTCAGTCAGTCAGTCAGTCAGTCAGTCAGTCAGTCAGTCAGTCAGTCAGTCAGTCAGTCAGTCAGTCAGTCAGTCAGTCAGTCAGTCAGTCAGTCAGTCAGTCAGTCAGTCAGTCAGTCAGTCAGTCAGTCAGTCAGTCAGTCAGTCAGTCTGTCATTCATTCATTCAGTCAGTCAGTCAGTCAGTCAGTCAGTCAGTCAGTCAGTCAGTCAGTCAGTTAGTCAGTCAGTCAGTCAGTCAGTCAGTCAGTCTTTCAGTCAGCCAGTCAAACGTACACTCCCCCGCAGTTTCACACTCCTACAGTACGTAAAATATAATGTACATATAATACATGTATATAGACTTGGTCATAAGTGTCTACCATGTTTTTATCAACTTCACTCATGTCATAACCAGAAGGCACAAGTCTGGCCAGAAGCCAATATATGTACTAAGGCATGCGTTCGCAATCGTTTCGTTCTTTTTATAGCTGTATATAAAAAAGAACCTTCATATCGAACTTCAACAAACTTTAAGATGAACTGTATACATATTTAGCTTCAAGACTATAATTTACACATTGAAATTCAAAATTATGGCAATTATATGTGTGCCGGTTTATGACTTGTAAAACATTCGGCATAACGCCTATCCAGGTTCCTCCTTATTACTCTCGAACACATTACGAACTATTGCGCCCTATTCATTATAAACGTGGTAACGTTCATCTGTAGCAAGAAACGAAAACCAAACTATAACTGAGGTTCGAATATTTCGCGACAGTTTTCCGGAACATAGTCGGGACAATTTTTTTGTAAAAAAATTTCAAGCACACTGTTTTTTGTTTTGTTTTTCGTAACACTTTTGACTGGCACATTAAATAAAAAAAATTTAATTTAAGGTGTGTGGCAAAAGTCTTATAAAAAATCTGTGAATTTGTCGCCTTTGTCGCGAAATATTCGAACCTCAGTTATATAACTTGATTTTAATTACACTAGTGGACAAGAAGGAGTGAGAGATGTGGAATTCCTCCCTCTTTGGCAGTTTCAAAAGGTATAGTTTGTTTTCTAAGGTGTAGGTAAAATTGCTCAATTTCTGCCAATTCCCCTCTCTTTGACTGAATTCCTATCCCTATGGAGGATTTCTTAGCTCGTCCGCCATTGGTTCAATTCGTTGTACATTCAAACCATTCACTAAAATAGTAGGCATGTTAAGCTACCATTCTATATTTAGTCAGTGAATGAGAAAAGCTTTACGACATGTACAAAACCATAGCCCATAGTTAACGACAGACACTCCGAATCTGGCCGCTGCTTGAATGGGTTCTTTTTATGTTGTCTTGAACCGAGCAGAGACGCCGGTTCAGGTTAGCATAGCCAATCTGGGGTTTCATGGAGAGTGAGTGAGTGAGTGAGTGGGTGAGTGAGTGAGTGAGTGACTGAGTGAGTGAGTGAGTGAGTGAGTGAGTGAGTGAGTGAGTGAGTGAGTGAGTGAGTGAGTGAGTGAGTGAGTGAGTGAGTGAGTGAGTGAGTGAGTGAGTGATTGAGTGAGTGACAGAGGAAATTTGAAAAACAAACACAAAAAACTGTTAAAATTTTTGGCGCGCAATTTGAATAAAATCGGTCTGACTTTTAAGAGAGTTTCATGACATTTAAACAGAATCACACTGAATCCATAGTACTGTGTACACATCCTAAATCTTTTCAATCCTAAAACTTTTCGCAGAGCTCCTTCGGTCATATTTCAAGTTCGAATCGGTTTTCATGATTTTTGTTTCTCTCTCTTGCGATGTCTATCTGTCTGTCTGTCTCTCTGTCTGTCTGTCTGTCTGTCTGTCTGTCTGTCTGTCTGTCTGTCTGTCTGTCGGTCGTCCTGTCGGTTCGAGTTCATTTTATGTCATCACGAGGCACGCAAAGACGTCATGTCAATGGAAAATGGCTCCTAGCGCTAGCGGACGAGTTAGGGAGGAAAAAGTGGAATTCCCCCCTCTTTGGATGATTCAAAAAGTTGAGTTTGTTCCGTAAGGTGTATATGAAATGATATATTTTCTGCTTAATCCCCCCTCTTAGGATAGATTCCCCTCCCTTTGGAGGTTTAGCTGGTCGGCCAGTGGCTCCTAAGAACCCCATGTCTTCCCCGGCCCCATCCCGCCAACATCATTCAAGTTTGGAATGCATTTTTATTATGTTGTTTTCATGCACTAGCGGACGAAAAGGGGAGAAAAAGGGGGAATTCCCCCTTCTTTGGCAGTTTCAAAGAGTAGAGTTTGTTCCTTAAGGTGTAAGTAAAACGGCCTCAAAACTGCTAATTTCCCCTTCTTTGACGAAATTTATTTTCCTTTTGGGGAATAGGCTCCTCCGCCGGTGTATACATACATGAATAGCTTGTTCATAGTACTGTACATGTACTCTAGTCGTTTTATCGGGTTAGGATATTTTCTGATTATAAAACAGCACAATTTTGCTACTTAACCGACATTCACTATTCAGAACATATCTGACAGAGGCATAGTCGCGCTGAACATGTCATGTACACCGTGCCATTGAAATTGTAATTTTATTCAGATTTTTGTGTTGCATTTCTTCAGTCACCGAATCAGGCTTGAGGTAAAAAATTCGACCCCCCCCCCAATAAAAAAAATAATCTCTGGACTACGGTAAGTCTAAAAAACATATCTGACTTTTTCCTACTTACATACAGTACATACCGTATGTGATTGATAGACAATAGTGGGATCCAAGAATTTATGTTTTTTCTCGTTCACCTGTATAACACTTTTCCTATGCATTCACCGATGTATAGAATGATTTTAGTGGGAGACTCATTTCTCATAACTCATTTCCCACTGTATAGTCCTAAATAACGCCCACTATAACTCGATCAAGATGTATCGTTGTTAAAAATGTGTTTTTCTGAAAACTGTTCATTTTAATTCGCGCCAAGAAGATTACGTTGAGAAGTGCGAAAAAAAAACAAGAAACTCTGACCATACCGTATAGGAAATCTAGTGTCTGTCCAAGAAGGGAGAGAAAATTTATGGTTGTTCAGGCACACATTTGTAAACGAACATCTCGTACTAGTCAGGATACATCTCGCCAATTTCAAGTTTATTACTTGCCATTCTCAACCAGATTCTCAAAGTTATTACTCGTATAATACGTTTATTGAATTACATATTGACTTTTTTTCGTCGAACTAAAAAACTATGTACGCTTACTGCTTCAAGAGAACTCTCTCAACAGTGAGTAAAGTATTTCAAATCAGCAGAAAATATGTGAATTGGAAAACTTCATGTAAAACATTATCCGCTCGCTGGTCAAGTGGTTAAGGGATACAACTCTTAAAGCGCCTGGCACACGGGTTCCATTCCCGGGGCCGTCACCAAAACCCGTTAATGGCTGTTGAACTGTGACCTATTAGCTGATGTTCTTCAAAGATTATGCCTTGAACACCCGATAGAGTGACTTGGAATTTGATTCCAAAATATGCCTATAGCAAGCACCATTCTTGAATAGAAACTGGCGAAGTCTTGGTCCGAATGAGACAATGATCCGTACAATAAAAACCAACCAATTCAACCATTTCCTTGGTAAATAAACTCGTAAAATGTTTGAGTGTTTTTCATGTTTCCGTCAATTCGCACGAGAAACAGTTTGACAAAAAAAAAATTATGGCAAGACCGTTGAATTGTGGTATACTTGCATTTTTTGATTTGACATGCTGCTTATTGATTCCAGATCTTCCTGACTTTTGCAGAAACATAAATGCAGTTTTGTGATTTGGCAGTTTTTCACTTCCAATGTGAGTCTGCAGTCTATGTCATTTTTTTCAGTCCGCGCATAAGCCGATAAATAAGCTACATATCATATTCTACAATATGCCGGTATATATCGTATGCCATACCGTTCCATCAATTCCCCTGGTATCTGAAACTCGTGTGCCAGTGCTGTTAGGGCGTGTTTCCACCATTTCCGTGGTTTGACTGATCTGGATACATGGATATGATAATCTATGTATCGTGGTAAACCGAGATAATACTGTCGATAAATATAGATTGGTCAAGGTACCTTGTTTCTGCATTTATTTATGTACATACATGTATATGAACCCGTCATTACAAATGCAATGAAAGATTATGTACATATGTATGTACATATGTATGTACAGTATGTGGGCGTACATATGTACATATGCAGGGTTCTTGTATTCTATTCTCTTGGATTTTTAAAGACATATACAAATGGTAACGGTATTGAAAAACGAATTCCAGTCGGACCAACAAAATGAAAATTTTCAAGATCGTGGTAGGATTCGAATAAACGACCTTCCGTTCAGTAGACGGACGTGCTAACCGCTACACCATGCATAGGTACATTAGACTAAATAAGACTGTAAACTGAGTGCTCATGGCTGATTTTATTTTATCGTTCATTACAAGCATTTTAGTGTTTAATTTCTTTAAAAACATTTTTTCAAAATGTACGAAACCGTGTTTTCTGGATAAATTTTTCACTCCTGAAAAGTTCTGGAAAGATGAAAATATGTACGAAAAAAAGGTGCACCAGGCGAAAAACCACCAACTGTAAACTTCGCAAGATTGTTGAATTGTGGTATAATTGCATTTTCTGATTTGGCATGCTACATATTGAATTTCCCAAGCTCCTGACTTTTTTGGACACATAAATTCAGTTATGGGCTTTGGCTATTTTTCACTTCCTATATACAGGGTGGCCCAAAAGTTTATGTACACTTTTTGGCCATCTTTTTCGCGTGTGTAAAATCCTAATATTTCAACGGGTCAATAATGGTAGGACTGGAAATTACCTGAAATTTCTAAAAATGCCCTCCGTTTTGTTCTCAGAAGATTATTTCACGAGTTTTACACACAAACGTACAAAAACACGTTTTTTTTACTTTTTACGCTTATTTCTCTCTTACTCACGATTAAAATCATGTGTTATTCCTATTGACTGTGAGTATTTCAGCGTAATTACTCCAAATAAAGTAGAAAAAGATTCTAACTAGTATATCACGCTACTTCCGATTACCCAGATCAGGCAAAACCGTCAAAACATGAAACATTAGCGTTATGCGATACCAGCCCTGTTCAAGTGCACGTGCATTGACTACAATCGGCTTGCATCAGGGCTCTTTTAGATGATAACCTTGAAAATAATGTTATAAATTTATTTATTTATCACTTTATAAAACGACCTTATCGGTAGTATTAACCATTCATTAAAAATAGCCCTGATGCAAGCCGATTGCAGTGCACATGCCCTTAAAAAGGCTGATATCGCATTTGACGGGTGTACCCATATCTACGGGACTGTATAAAAGGGATCGTTCGTTTGCGGAAGTTTATTAGCGGAAGTCTTTTCTCCGGAACTGTTATGTGCGGATTGTTTGTTAGCGGAACTGTATGGATCGGATTTTTTTTCATCGGAACTGTTAAAATCGGATTTTTTTAAAGCGGAAGTCTTGCCAGCGGAAGTTTATTTGCGGATATTTTGTTTCCGGAACCGTTCTTTGCGGATGTGTTTTCAGCGGAACTTACGACAGCGGAACCTTAAATTAAATTGGTTTTGCGGAACTCGGTGAAGTAAATATTTTTTTGCTATTAACATTTGGAGGGCCTATTTCATTGTTTATAAGGCTTCGGCTTAGTCATTAGCACAGACTGTTCGTTCTAAGCGAGATCGCCGAGTATGAGGCTAAGAGTTAGTTTTCAGTTTAGGCTTAGGATTAGGCTTAGGGTTTGGGGAGGGCTTGGGCGCGTAGCGCCCGAGCCCTTCTCCAAAGGCTAAGCCTAAGCCTAAGCCTACACTGAAACCTAAGTTTTATGCCTCCGCCTTGGACCGTTAGCACCGCGAAGCGGAGTTGTCCACTCATGAGAACAAAACGGAGGGCATTTTTGGAAAGTTCGTGTAATTTCCAGTCTAACCGTTAATGTCCCGTTGTACTTTTATGATTTAACACACGCGAAAAAGACGGCCAAAAAGTGTACATAAACTTTTGGGCCACCCTGTATGTATGTAAGTTTACAAGTCAACGAGCTTCCTCGAACATAATTTCGCTTCGGAACCTTCGTTGTGAATTTTTTTTTCACTCACTTACTCAATCACTCACTTACTCTCTCACTCACTCACACACTCAATATCTCACTCACTCACTTACTCACTCACTCACTCACTCACTTACTCACTCACTCACTCACTCACTCACTCATTTTGCTCTCATACTGCATCTGTAAAGGGCGACCATTTGGTTGGACCATGCTTGAAGACACTTCTAAAAACGTTCTTTGCACTCTTTAATGGAAGCTGCTTGGCTCAGGTGCCACCAGTTACGTAAGACTTTTTCTTCACGCTTTTATACTGGTCGTATTTCATTATGCAATACGTTGTAAGACTTTTTGATATTGTTGAAAAACAAAAAAACTTACTGGAGGAAATTGTCTGCGCTCGTCATTTCGCGTAAATAGGCATGTTTAATTTACTTAATAACAGCTTCTTTTTTTTACTTTAATTTTTGCTTTACTTAACCTATAAAAAACTATTTTAATTCCATTCCTCAATAAATATGACTGTTCGCTATTATGTAATTGATTCGAAAACATGCATAATTTTTTTTTAGAATGACGGATTATTTCACTGAAGATTGCTGTACTTCAGAAACGAAATATTTGTTCTAATTTAAGCCATTTTCAGATTTAAAAACTCGTATGCAACTGTCGGGGATGGAAAAGTCTTACATAACCGATCATAAGCAGTATGTTTTTCTCTGTGCACACGTTCATAAAGCTCGTGAAAACTATGTAGTGTTTGCCTGTTTTCAGCTGGTAAGCCAAACTTTGAACAGATTACTCGATTCAAATTTGCTGTATTTTCTTTCATGATAATCACCGTCTCATTAAAAACTCTTCCTTGCTGCGTGCAGGGATGTAAAACTCATAGAGAAGCGACGTTCTTTTCGTATTTTCAGTCGGTAAATCAGTTCGCAACTCAGGAACTACTTATTCTATCCATTATGAAACATGCACATGCATGCTTCTAGCTATTCCAAGTCTTGAGTACCGGTGCTGACATGCAAACGACTCATGTATGTACAGGGTGTCCATCTAAAGGTTTCGTGATTTGGATGTCAAAATAAGGGACTTTCGTAAATTCGGCATACAAATTGATAGGTACAAAACCGATTCAAAAAATTTCTCCAAAAGTTTCCAAAACATTTGGCCTAGAATCTACATACTTCATATGCCGCATATGTAAATGGAATGTCTATAACAAAACTAATAGCGAAAACAAACGTAAGTTTTAGATGGGACACCCTGTACACGCATGTACATACAGTACGTACATTTGTATGTCTTGGTCTTATGTCAACAAAGTTTCCACACGTGATCACTCAGCTTTTCGATTTTGATAATCATGTGTGCTGTCCACCAGAGTAAGTGAGTGAGTGAGTGAGTGAGTGAGTGAGTGAGTGAGTGAGTGAGTGAGTGAGTGAGTGAGTGAGTGAGTGAGTGAGTGAGTGAGTGAGTGAGTGAGTGAGTGAGTGAGTGAGTAAATGAGTGAGTGAGTGAGAGAGTGAGTGAGTCATTACAGTAAGCATGAATCAGGAATGTTTTTCAATCGTGCTATGCATATGTGCACAACATCTGTTCAAAATCAGAATATTTTTTATCAGAGTCATTATTTAACCGCTATTCAGTTGTCCACTCACTCACTTACTCACTCACTTACTCACTCACTCACTTCCTCACTCACTCACTCACTCACTCTTCACTCACTTACTCACTCACTCTTCACTCACTTACTCACTCGCTCACTCACTCACTCACTCACTCACTCACTCACTCACTCACTCACTCACTCACTCACTCACTCACTCACTCACTCACTCACTCACTCACTCACTCACTCACTCACTCACTCACTCACTCACTCACTCACTCACTCACTCACTCACTCACTCACTCACTCACTCACTCACTCACTCACTCACTCACTCACTCACTCACTCACTCACTCACTCACTCACTCACTCACTCACTCACTCACTCACTCACTCACTCACTCACTCACTCACTCACTCACTCACTCACTAACTCACTCACTCTTTCACTCAGTTTTTCACTCAGGCTTGACAACACAGTGTGACCATACTGTCCTTTTCATCACAGTAATCAACTTAGGACTTAAGGACGGGTCTCATGTATATTTAGTAGCGTCCCACGCCGTAAACAAAATAAAGTGCGTTCCGTTCATACAATGTATTTTAATCTAGTGGTTATTACAAACGAACCCGGAAAACCTTCTTTTTTGGGTTTTTATAGAAAGGCCAGGGGAACTTGTTATAGAAAAATATTCGATTTTCAAATAGTTTTGATTCGCCTTCCAAACGTGAACTTTGAAGGGTCACAGGTTTGGACTCACAGATGTTACATATTTAATCAGCTTATAACTGTAATGGTTTTTTTTTTAGTTTCACTTGTTCTTCAGTTGATAATTTCCTACCGTCAAAATGTGCTGGATTAATTTAATGAACTTCAATATGATAGTTGTCATATTCGTTCCTAGCCTTTTAGAGCGTTAATAACACTTGAACTTTCGTTCGTTATAAATCTCCAGTAAATCAGAATAACTGAGAAGTGAAACTCGCCTTATTCGACGATATCAGAGATTGAATTTTTTTCTCTATTCGGTTTGCTTAATATATTTTCCTTGGAAAATAGAACATACCAGGCTCAATACCATGAAATTGTTATGCTGTGTTGATTAACACGGTTCACATTTTTCCATAAAATGTAACGTCGACACGCAATTTTGTGTTGATTAAAAATGGGGTAGTTTTGGTGTTCTAACTTTTTGTACCCAAATAATAATGCCCAATTAGAAGATACGTTTTCCTGAGCTTGTTTTCATGTGAAAATTGTGTTTAACGTCGCCTTTTTATTAAAAATGTTTTATCGGTCCATTGCGGTTATGTATTTAAATACAGTCCCTGCCCTAATAAACGGCCGAATTTCCATGGACCAAGCTTTGCCCATACTTGGGCAAAGCTTTCCCCAAAACTTGGGGAAAACTTGGTGTTTACTTGGTATTCCTAGTGTATAAGCATACGAAAATCACACCAAGTTTTGCCAAGCTTGGGCAAAATTTGGTCCAAGTATGGTCCAAATAAAACGTGGATGGGCCAAGCTTGGGAAAGACTTGGCCCAAAAGTTCGGCCAAACCGTCAACTGATGTTTCAACGCATTTCGAATATTTTTTTCTAACTTTTTAGTTTTTTTCTCAATGCGTTGGTCATTAACCATAAAGTTAGTTATAAGTTAAGTTAGTGAACATAATTATTGGTGTGTTCCGATGCTTGTACCACAAGGAAATCTTCCTGATCATTTCGTTCCAGTGAAACGAGTGATTACACGTTTTGTGTACAGCAAGCTGGTGACGTCACAAAGAACTTTTGATTTGTAACACATATATTGCTGTCCTTTAACAGAAAGGAAACCTACCTTAAGTTGCCCTGTGTCGCATTATAAAAAATTAATGGTTTTTTGAAAACCAATACTTAAAAATTTTTCGGTTTGAAGACTAGTTTATGGGTTGTTCAAGATGAAGACCCGCCGAAAACAAAGTGTTTGGTTCAAAACAAACCATGTATAACCATGGATAAACTTCGTTGCATTAAATATAATTTTTATGTGATTTTTTTCAATGGTCCCTGTGTGGCTTTTCTTGCATTTTGCGGGATTCGCTCCAAGTGGCTTTATGAGGTGTCAAACACGATAAAAATTACGCATGGAGGTGTGGATAGTATTCTACCAATAACTATCATCAGGCTGCGTTCAGTCTCAAAGTAAAGTTCATAATCTTGTAACTGTCTTCAAACCACCTACAACACATGCTAATAGATATTACACTTGTACTGCCCAAAAACCATCCATAATGAATGAAACACAATTATACAAATAAAACAGGATTAGACACATGTTTTTCACATCTCCTAAATGTTTCAGTACGAGTTATCGTCATCCAACCGTGTTTTATAGGGTTAAAACACCCAAATTGAGGGTGTTCCTAAATATTTGACCGCTACTGTATGTGAATCGTAAAAAAACAGTGCAAAACACGAAAAGATACAAGTTGATGAAAAACTATGTACGTTTAATAATACTGAAATTTTAAGAAAAATGCCAAAAACCTGTCATGGAATTTTTTTCACTATTCAGACAGCAAGATGATGTTTCATTCACCAAAAAAAATTTGGGGCGTCCTTTTTTTCGCTTGACAGTACTTGATGTTACTTGGCCCAAAAATTCCCCATATTTGGTATGTCTTGGGCCAAATTTGGTATTACTTGGCATGCCATGACTATGTTATAACACGCAATATTTTTTTACTTGGTTCAAGCTTGGGGAAGACAATTTTAGCCGTTTATTAGGGCAGGGACTGTAAGCTTGTTCACTCAATCACTCTTTTTCACTCACTCACTCACCCACACACTCATTTACTGACTCAAAATTACAATTTGTATAATAAATATTTACATATTTATTAGGTTGCTCCCAGGATTCAGTCAACCAATCCATCAATCAGTTAGTAGAGGTAGCTTTAGTGTTCAAACTTGTTCGTCCCCGGACAGTAATTAAAATGGTCGAATAAAAATAGCTTTATGGCCGCTTATTTTATGCCTGCGTTCCCATTCCATAATTGTATTAATCACTGGCGGATGATCAGAATCACCAAAGGAGGGAGAATCTTTCCAAAGAGGGGGGAAATCGGCCGAAATTAGGCTATTCTATCTACACCTTAAAATTACAAATTCTTCTTTTTGAAACTGTCAAAGAGGGGGAATTATACTTTTCCCTCACCTTCTCGTCCGCATTGGTATTAATGTCGATGCGAATTAACGTCATGTGGGGTTTCAGGCAAAATCTTAGCTTAACGTCTAAGAATACACCTCTAGGCCAAATAGTGAGAAACGAGATTAGAAACTCAGTGAAAGTGTAGCCTAGAAGTATTGGGTGCTTCATACATTATGTACAGTATCTATAGGATGTCCGTGGTTGAAAAATGTGTTCTCACATGATCATGAAGCTTGAACCAACATACAGTAGGTAAATCCCGTATGTTGTTAGTGCAAGCACAAATATTACCCGAAACGTTTAATTATGAAACATCAGACAAACAGTGTTAACACGCACATCACGCATCACTACCCCATGCTGCACTGTGTTGAGCTATGGTGTGAATTGAATTGAGTTGAGGCTACTGATGTTTCATGACTGACGTTTTGGGCAATACACAAACAACATATAGTCGAATTTTTCGGTTACGCCTTTTTTGGGTGTAAATCCTTTCCCTCACCCAGAAATTGGCGGTCGAAAGCAGCAATTTGGGGTTGATGAAAAGGTTATACACACAGAAAAGTTCTTTAAAAGATGATTATGACTTTTTTAGGAACTTTTTTGTGTGTAAAACCTTTTCATCAACCCAAACTGCTGCTTTCGACCGCCAATTTCTGGATCAGGGAAAGGTTTTACACAAAAAAAGTTCCCAAAAAAGGCGTAACCAAAAAAGTCGACTATACGGGCTTTACCAACGAAGGTTACACCTAATTTATTGTGTTTGTAAATTGTGACAGGTACTGTACATAAAATTTTATATTACAAAAAACCCTATGTTCACTGATTCTTCCAAAGCACGTAAATGAAATTTCCGTACTTAAAATGTCAAGAATTAATTATTCTAGACTATTCCATGTATGTATGAATTTGATGCCAAAATACTTGACGAGACGACGACTTGTCAAAATGACATGTTTTTATTATTTTATTTACTCGCTCAGACACTAGCGGACGAGAAGGGGAGGGAAAAGTAGAATTCCCCCCTATTTGAGTTTTTCAAATAGTATAGTTTGTTCCCCGAGGTTTAGGTAAAAAGGCCAGAATTCAGAAATATCCACCTCTTTGAAAATGATGCCCCTCCCTTTGGAGGTTCGGCTCGTCCACCACTTCAGACTTGGCTCAGACTCACGTGGCGCAGTGTGATTGTTATTCACACAAGGTTTTGATACTGAATTTCAAAAAAGCCTAAACCAATGACTCAGCCTAAGCGTTTGTAAGTATAAGCCTAGGCTAAAAAACCAAACCTGGAAAAAATAAAACTTTCACAGACAAAAAATGGAAGTCTTACAGATTCCTGCAAAAATGCGCGATTCTGTTTCTATTTATCAGGAAGTTCTTCTTCTCTACATATGCAATCGATTGTGAACACAACAATATAATTGTAGACATGAGTATGCATTTTATTGCATAAACATGTTTGTTTGACTTAAAAAAATTTTATCGCCATAGTGCAATTGGATAACGCGTTGGTTGATGCGCATAATGAAGAGGCTGACCCCGAAGGTTCAACACTCATGATGGGTGTGTCATGAACGTTTGTTTGCCCGCAAAGCATTCGAATAGGATTGAGCAATTTCTTGGATGCTTGCCATACTCTGTTGCGTTGTAGTTTGTTTCACCTTCGTGTTACATTTTGAGTTTTTTGTGAACCTTTTTGCAAACTTTATATTACGTACGTGAAGAGAATGTTGTTCAGACTGAGCGTATACTTTTGAATGCGTGCCAAAACGTGGTAACTGTGGTGAAACTCACATGAGAGTTTACCTCAGTAACCCGGAAATCCAGAAAAAAATTATTGAAACGATAAACACTAAGAAGAATTGCGAATCAATCTGTCAGTTAATCAGTCAGTCAGTCAGTCACTAAATCGGTCAGTCAATTACTTATGTTCCAATTCATCAATCGTATTTATCATGCCATGCACCACTACTTAGGAAACCCAAAATATAATCTGAGCCACTAACGATACATTCAAAATCTTTCCGGTAACATTCAAACACTCAAACCGGAAAGCCAATTAACCACCACACCAGTCCTGAGTTATGACATTCCGTAAATCAGACAGTCTGTCTAACTGTCTGTCACTATGACAGTCAGTCAGTCAGTGAAATAGGCAGTCAGTCAGTCAGTCAGTCAGACAGTCAGTTAGTCAATCAATCAGTCAGTCAGTCAGTCAGTCAGTCAGTCCGTCAGTGAATCTGTCAGTCACGCATGTGCCGTTAGTCGACAGTCAGTCAGTCAGTCAGTCAGTCAGTCAGTCAGTCAGTCAGTCAGTCAGTCAGTCAGTCAGTCTGTCAGTCAGTCAGTCAGTCAGTCATTCAGTCAGTCAGTCAGTCAGTCAGTCAGTCAGTCAGTCAGTCAGTCAGTCAGTCAGTCAGTCAGTCAGTCAGTCAGTCAGTCAGTCTGTCAGTCAGTCCGTCAGTCAGTCAGTCAGTCAGTCAATCAGTGAATCTGTCAGTCAGTCAGTCAGTCAGTCAGTCAGTCAGTCAGTCAGTCTGTCAGTGAATCTGTCAGTCACGCATCTGCCGTTAGTCAACAGTCACTTCCGTTCCGGTCTTCCTGTTCAGTCAAGCGAGAAATCCACTGACTGTGCTTGGTGTTTTTCCTGTTCCAAACTTTACTGGCTTGACAGACAGCGCAGTGGTTAGCATGTTTGATTGCCGATCACATGTTCATGGGTTCGAATCCTATGGTGTACCAGGCTGAATTATGTTGTTCAAACGGATTACATTTCCGATTCAGTATTCTATACATACATATGTAGCTTTTTAGAGACTGCTCGTACATTTATTCACTATGTAACTCACTCACTCACTCACTCAATCACTCACTCACTCACTCACTCACTCACTCACTCACTCACTCACTCACTCACTCACTCACTCACTCACTGATGTCTAACTGATTGAAACCGACAGTGGACGGTGAAGAAATTAAAGCAAAAAAGTCAGCGCACGGTTCCGATTCATGTCCCTCGTGGCCGAGTGGTTAACGAGTTTGCTTGAGAACCAAGGCATTAAGGGTTCGACTCTCTTCCTGTTGATTGTATATTGGTCAGCTGTTTTATGCTGTCGCTGATTGCATCCGTAAGTCATATAAGCTTGATTTTTTTCTCATTCTGACGAAGTTCTGTCGTCATTACAGTTATACATAGGTCAAGAAAATTAAATTGATAAATTGTCTGCTAACGGACCTCTTTTATCTGTTTTAACATGCTAAAACAATAAGTAAACCTGTTGGGAAATCGAAACCGCTTGGCGTTTTTCTGAAAAAAATACACCCGAAAATTTTTATTTTGATATGCCAATCTACAGTGGTCTGGACAATCTGAACTGAAAATTTTTGCTTATATTTATACTTTAAGTAAGCACTTAAAGTCAGCTGGAATCCATTACAGATGTGAATTGAATGTCCAACTTTTCGGTTTCTGATAGCATGTGAAGTTCCGAGGGAACGTAGGTTCACAAGAAACTCATAACATAAAGTCCCTGCCAGGAAGCACATGGCACATACAGTACGTCTGGATGCAACTTCCGGTGTGCGTACTTTATGTAAGTCGTAAAATATGTTAATTATTTGCTTACAAATTATCATACATAAGTTACAAGTTAAGCAAAACCTCTGCATAGCCGATTCATAGTTTCTTGTTATTGAGAAATTTATACTGCCCAGACCATGACGCGTTGCTCTAGAATTTCTGCCGTCGCCCGTCAGGTTATTCAAACTCTCTGGCCACTATGCGAACACCAATCTTATAGTATTAGTCTGCCTAAATGGCTTCAGTGATGAAGAAGTACTAGTAAAAAATATGTGTATATTTATTTTATGTACATGTAGTTATGTTAAACATCCAGTAATTATAAGAATAAGATCATCATCATGAATATGCCATGGATGTGTGCATCAGCGCATGTCGATTAAATGAGGTGAGACATACATAATTAGTGTTCCAGTGGCTATATGTACAGTACATACGGATTATGAGATCTTTCGCCCCGCGGCTGTTTCGCCCCGCGAAAGGTAGGTCGATTCGCCCCGCCAAAAAATGTAAATTTTGCGGGGCGAAACGGCCTACCTCAATTTTGACGCTGACGGGGCTAAAGCGCACGTGTCATTTCGCCCCGCGTGATATTTGGCGGATTAAGGAGTTATTGACGCTGGTGTGTGTCTAATGCGTTTAATGGAATTTACACACATGAAACCATTTTTTCATTAAAGAGTACCAATTTTTATTTATACCATTTGCCAAATTCACACATGAAAACTTTTTCTCAAGTACGGATGCATTAACTTACTCACTTACATAAAAAAACTTCCACGTTTCACGCATTCATTGGCTTTCTCACTCAACCATTCAAAAACTTCAAACCACCAAAACTGTATGAAATACTGCCAACTAAGTTTTTAAAGAGGGTGCATATTGTAGCCGAGTGTTCATTCTATCGTCGGTGCGAACATATAGTGACTCGGACTACCGTAACTCGAGAAAAAGACAACTTTATTTAAAAACTTCAAAAAACCAAAAATGTATGAAATACTGCAAACTAAGTTTCCAAAGAAGGTGCATAAATGTTCATTATATCGTCAGTGTGAAAATCAAGTGGTTTGGACTACCGTAACCCGAGAAATAGCCAACTTTATTTAAAAACTTCAAACCACCAAAACTGTATGAAATACTGGGAACTAAGTTTTCAAATAGGGTGCATATTGTAGCCGAGTGTCCGTTCTATCATCGGTGTGAATATGAAGTGGTTTGGACTACCGTAACCCGAGAAATAGCCAACTTTATTTGAAAACTTCAAACCACCAAAACTGTATGAAATACTGGGAACTAAGTTTTCAAAGAGGGTGCAAATTGTAGCCGAGTGTTTACTCTATCGTCAGTGTGAAAATCAAGTGGTTTGAACTACCGTAACCCGAGAAATAGCCAACTTTATTTAAAAACTTCAAACCATCAAAACTGTATGAAATACTGGGAACTAAGTTTCCAAAGAAGGTGCATATTGTAGCCGAGTGTCCGTTCTATCATCGGTGTGAAAATCAAGTAGTTTGGACTACCGTAACCCGAGAAATAGCCAACTTTATTTAAAAACTTCAAACCATCAAAACTGTATGAAATACTGGGAACTAAGTTTCCAAAGAAGGTGCATATTGTAGCCGAGTGTCCGTTCTATCATCGGTGTGAAAATCAAGTGGTTTGGACTACCGTAACCCGAGAAATAGCCAACTTTATTTAAAAACTTCAAACCACCAAAACTGTATGAAATACTGGGAACTAAGTTTTCAAAGAGGGTGCATATTGTAGCCGAGTGTCCGTTCTATCATCGGTGTGAATATGAAGTGGTTTGAACTACCGTAACCCGAGAAATAGCCAACTTTATTTAAAAACTTCAAACCATCAAAACTGTATGAAATACTGGGAACTAAGTTTCCAAAGAAGGTGCATATTGTAGCCGAGTGTCCGTTCTATCATCGGTGTGAAAATCAAGTGGTTTGGACTACCGTAACCCGAGAAATAGCCAACTTTATTTAAAAACTTCAAACCACCAAAACTGTATGAAATACTGGGAACTAAGTTTTCAAAGAGGGTGCATATTGTAGCCGAGTGTCCGTTTTATCATCGGTGTGAATATGAAGTGGTTTGAACTACCGTAACCTGAGAAATAGCCAACTTTATTTAAAAACTTCAAACCACCAAAACTGTATGAAATACTGGGAACTAAGTTTTCAAAGAGGGTGCAAATTGTAGCCGAGTGTTTACTCTATCGTCAGTGTGAAAATCAAGTGGTTTGAACTACCGTAACCCGAGAAATAGCCAACTTTATTTAAAAACTTCAAACCACCAAAACTGTATGAAATACTGGGAACTAAGTTTTCAAATAGGGTGCATATTGTAGCCGAGTGTCCGTTCTATCATCGGTGTGAATATGAAGTGGTTTGGACTACCGTAACCCGAGAAATAGCCAACTTTATTTGAAAACTTCAAACCACCAAAACTGTATGAAATACTGGGAACTAAGTTTTCAAAGAGGGTGCAAATTGTAGCCGAGTGTTTACTCTATCGTCAGTGTGAAAATCAAGTGGTTTGAACTACCGTAACCCGAGAAATAGCCAACTTTATTTAAAAACTTCAAACCATCAAAACTGTATGAAATACTGGGAACTAAGTTTCCAAAGAAGGTGCATATTGTAGCCGAGTGTCCGTTCTATCATCGGTGTGAAAATCAAGTAGTTTGGACTACCGTAACCCGAGAAATAGCCAACTTTATTTAAAAACTTCAAACCATCAAAACTGTATGAAATACTGGGAACTAAGTTTCCAAAGAAGGTGCATATTGTAGCCGAGTGTCCGTTCTATCATCGGTGTGAAAATCAAGTGGTTTGGACTACCGTAACCCGAGAAATAGCCAACTTTATTTAAAAACTTCAAACCACCAAAACTGTATGAAATACTGGGAACTAAGTTTTCAAAGAGGGTGCATATTGTAGCCGAGTGTCCGTTCTATCATCGGTGTGAATATGAAGTGGTTTGAACTACCGTAACCCGAGAAATAGCCAACTTTATTTAAAAACTTCAAACCATCAAAACTGTATGAAATACTGGGAACTAAGTTTCCAAAGAAGGTGCATATTGTAGCCGAGTGTCCGTTCTATCATCGGTGTGAAAATCAAGTGGTTTGGACTACCGTAACCCGAGAAATAGCCAACTTTATTTAAAAACTTCAAACCACCAAAACTGTATGAAATACTGGGAACTAAGTTTTCAAAGAGGGTGCATATTGTAGCCGAGTGTCCGTTTTATCATCGGTGTGAATATGAAGTGGTTTGAACTACCGTAACCTGAGAAATAGCCAACTTTATTTAAAAACTTCAAACCACCAAAACTGTATGAAATACTGGGAACTAAGTTTTCAAAGAGGGTGCATATTGTAGCCGAGTGTCCGTTCTATCATCGGTGTGAATATGAAGTGGTTTGAACTACCGTAACCCGAGAAATAGCCAACTTTATTTAAAAACTTCAAACCATCAAAACTGTATGAAATACTGGGAACTAAGTTTCCAAAGAAGGTGCATATTGTAGCCGAGTGTCCGTTCTATCATCGGTGTGAATATGAAGTGGTTTGGACTACCGTAACCCGAGAAATAGCCAACTTTATTTAGAAACTTCAAACCACCAAAACTGTATGAAATACTGGGAACTAAGTTTTCAAAGAGGGTGCAAATTGCAGCCGAGTGTTCACTCTATCGTCAGTGTGAAAATCAAGTGGTTTGGACTACCGTAACCCGAGAAATAGCCAACTTTATTTAAAAACTTCAAATGACCAAAACTGTATGAAATACTGGGAACTAAGTTTCCAAAGAAGGTGCATATTGTAGCCGAGTGTCCGTTCTATCATTGGTATGAATATGAAGTGGTTTGGACTACCGTAACCCGAGGAATAGCCAACTTTATTTAAAAACTTCAAACCACCAAAAGTGTATGAAATACTGCAAACTAAGTTTCCAAAGAAGGTGCATATTGTAGCCGAATGTTCATTCTATCGTCAGTGTGAAAATCAAGTGGTTTGGACTACCGTAACCCGAGAAATAGCCAACTTTATTTAAAAACTTCAAACCACCGAAACTGTATGAAATACTGGGAACTAAGTTTTCAAAGAGGGTGCATATTGTAGCCGAGTGTCCGTTCTATCATCGATGTGAATATGAAGTGGTTTGAACTACCGTAACCCGAGAAATAGCCAACTTTATTTAAAAACTTCAAACCACCAAAACTGTATGAAATACTGCCAACTAAGTTTTTAAAGAGGGTGCATATTGTAGCCGAGTGTTCATTCTATCGTCGGTGCGAACATATAGTGACTCGGACTACCGTAACCCGAGAAATAGCTAACTTTATTTAAAAACTTCAAACCACCAAAACTGTATGAAATACTGCAAACTAAGTTTTCAAAGAGGTGTGCATATTGTAGCCGAGTGTCCGTTCTATCATCGGTGTGAATATGAAGTGGTTTGGACTACCGTAATGCGAGAAAAAGTCAAGTTTGTTTAGCAAATAATGAGAACTACCCAGGTAGCTCGTTGGAACCGTTTGAACCCAAAATTTATCACATGCTAGTTTTAATTGAAAGCGAAAAGTTTGGCAATTGCTATAAATAAAGTTGATATTTTTTTATACTTATTAATGAAAAAATGGTTTCATGTGTGTAAATTGCATTAGACGCATTAGACAGACCGGCGTCATGAACCCCTTAATCCGCCAACCATCACGCGGGGCGAAATGACACGTGCGCTTTAGCCCCGGCAGCGTCAAAATTCAGGTAGGCTCTTTTGCCCCGCGAAATTACTATTTTTCGCGGGGCGAAACGACCTATCTTTGGCGGGGCGAAACAGCCGCGGGGCAAAAGCGCCCATTACCGTACATACGGTACAAACAAATAAATAAGCATATATGTCGCTTTCACAACTGACTAGAAGACTGAATTTTTGAAGCCCACCACCATTCGAAACTAGAAAAGAAAATCCTCGCACATGGCACAGGACACAAAAAACAACATGAATGAATGTTATGAAATCAGTATTCGATACTTCGAAACAATATATGACTTGCATTTAGTTACCTAAATTTCAGCCGAAATGCAAGTTCCATAGCCTCTTGTGTGATTTGTTTTACCCCATTTTTCAATTCTACTCAGTCTGCAAAAGTTCGCATTCATGTCTCTGAAAATGTTTAAAATATCTCTCTTGCTTTCCCTCTGTTCATCTTTCATAAATTAATAGAGTAGTTTCAGGTTACAAAATAAAGAAAATTCATCAAGAATCGGGTTAGAAAAAGTATTCAGACTGATTTTCTACTAGTCAAAGTGTTTTTTTTATAAATCATGCTGGTTGAGTCATCATTCGTTCCATTCCAACTGTCAGAGCCAGACTCGCTGCTCATTTGTATTTCTACTCCATAGAATATTTAGCATTCTCAAATGATTACGGGGGCTGAATTTGAGCGCGTGCCATTTTGAATAATGTTTTCAGTCTTTATCTAAAGTTTGAAATGCTTTAGTCAAAGTTGTTGAACAATTATTACCATTCATTTTTCACCAACATAAATTATGTTTTTCAATAAATCATCATGGTTGAGTCATCATTCATTCAAGTCCAACTGTCATAGTCAGACTCGCTGCTCATTTGTATTCCAAGTCTATATTAAGCGTTCTCAATGGATTACTGGACTGAATTTGATTTCGCGCCATTTTGCTCAATGCATTTCAAGTCTTTTTAGCTTGTGATGTTTCGCAGGTATGCATTGGTTTGACACCTTGTGTATTAAATTTAATAAATATATAGCAACACTTTAGAATAGGAAACTTGTAATTTGTTGTTATCTTGCATAAAATTTAGAGAAATAGTTTCGACAGCAGTATTTTAGTGGATGCATGAAATTGTCTCACTAAAGTTAAGCAGGTACTCACGTTTTATCATACAGTATGTCGGTTTTGGAAATTTATAATTAATATTATTTCACCAACCAATGTGTTTCTCTATAAATCATCTCCTCATGTTGCAGTCATCATTCATCCAATTTGAAATGCCAATTTTATACTGTTACCTCATTCGTATTCCAGCTCCAAATGGATGGCAATTTCGATTCGTTTTTTATGTGTAACAGCAAGACCACAAGCGGGCAAGCTAATCCTACAAAGTCAGAGGAGTTTTTTCAAAGAGGGTGAATTAGCAGTTATCAGGCGTTTTCATCTACATTTTAGAAAAAAAATTCGATAATGCCAAACAGGGGGAAATCGACTATTGTCACCCCTTCTCGTCCGCTAATGAGCAAGACTACTGAATTCCTGTTTTCCGCCTATAAACAAACTTCCTGAATGGGAGGAAGGAATTCTGCCAAACTTTTACTGGTAAATATCGTGCATTCGAATTCCATCTCTCAATCAATTAGGAATACTATAGCCATGTAAACATACTTTATTGCCTTTGTTCCAAGGTCAACTACCTTGACTGAACCATACTGACTGAGACGAGTTCTATGTACAACCCGCTGTGACATTGTTTTATGAAAGCATTGAGGCAATTTTCCAAACGAAACAATAAGGTCAACTGCATGCAATTTAGTGTACGATTTGATGTAAAATTTTCATGTAGACTGCCGAAATTTTGCTTTTAGTGAGCGAGCGAGCGAGTGAGTGAGTGAGTGAGTGGGTGAGTGAGTGAGTG
>OZ038447.1:772992-789572 GCA_964036265.1 Daptonema setosum | reverse complement strand
ATGCCAGGTACGTCCAAGAGGGTCCGCCAGAGTGGCGCCGGTATATAAGCCATACAATGGCACAAAATCTGTGATATGGCCCGACTAACCTGTAGTGACAGAACGCTATGTGATTATGATAGTTCTATCGGATTACTGGACTAATGGTGATACGATGTCAGTTAGCTCGAATCTGAGTGGGAATTGTTTTGATTGTTTTTTTTGCATGGGGTCAGTTGAGTTTTTTTAGATCTCTGGGGGTGTGCATCTCGGCGTTTCGAAAGTTATGGGGGGAATGGTTTTGCTGAACATTTCGATTGTTTTTTCGCACGGGGTTAGTTGAGTTTTTGTTGGATTTTGGGGTGGTAATTCGAATTTTTTTTCGGAGCTTGTTTTGATGCCTGAGTTTGCGCAAACGACTCCTTTCTAGTGAACCGTTCCTCCCATAAGTCATGTTATTTTCAAAGTCTGTTCCTCCAACAATGAATCCGCTGGCTTATCGTGATATTATACTGCTACCCAAACCCAAGTAATAATAATCAACGAGTTTTTTCTGACGTTCAATTGTATTACTGTATGTAGTGTCCGATGGTAACGCCATCTGACATTGACTTATTTTATTATGATTTGACTGTGATTTTTGCGAACGTCTAACGCAATAATAATCAGACAACAATGATAATGTTATTTGTTATAATAACATGATTAACTCACTCACTCACTCACTCACTCACTACTTACTCACTCACTCACTCACTCACTCACTTACTCACTCACTCACTCACTCACTCATTCACTCACTCACTTTCTCACCCCAAACACCGTTCCCTGTCCGTAAAAAACAATTCAGTACAGAAAAACTCTACAAATATCACATGGTTGATTGGGCAAAAACAATATGCCGTATTAGAATATGGCGTAAATTCGAAAGCCGGTTGGCTAAATGCCGTATAACTCGGTGACATACCGACAAACTAAGCTAACCAACCGGGAATAATTCGCAAACAAGTATACGTAGTTCGAGACATTACTGACTGAATTCTATTACAGTGACTGTAACGGGAATTTTAGAATTCGTTCCCCGCACCAATTGATTAAAATCAAGTTATAAATAGGCATTACCATTTAGTTACATAGGTTTTAGAATACGCAGAATTATTTCCCAACGCGCTTTTTGTAACAGTAATAAAATCAATACAATCACCCACTGTTAACTGTTTTCAGCAACCAGAAACTTCAATACAATTGATAAAACTTTTAATAATCAATATTAGTTTGTATACCAGTCATAAAAACAGTCTACAGTCATAGAACACAATATTACCAATGTGTGGTTTTTGTTCCCTTTCATTCTTAGTCTATAGCTTGATCAGAATTTCTTGTTATCAAAAAATAATTTTGCAGGTCTCATACGCACGTATTGTACGTAATGAACAATGCGCAATTTTTGCGTGTTTTCCACATGTTCGGAGAAAAAGTATTTATTTCTCGAAACTTCATAAGCAAAAACAGAGTTGAATTCGAACTGCGCGCCAAAACATGTTCGGCTAACAAGGAACTCTGGATAGGCTAGGCTATACATACAGGGTGGCTAAAAAAACGTGTCGCGTTTGAGCAGTTATTGTGAAAGTTATACCGAACTTTTTTGCGTGTTTATTTATATTTTTTGAAAAATATTCTTTGCTTGTATTCTCTTGTCTGTGATGTTTATGTGGACTGAAACTTCATCAACTGTTTTGATTATTTATTCACTTTTACCACAAAATAGGAACTTTTTGATATGAAATCCGATGTTTTCTTATAATCACGTGTAAAATTTTAGGAACTGAAAGATTAAACTTCAGTAGCACATCATTTTGTAGGCCAAAACATGCCGAATCGAATGCTTTTTATCGCAATCTCACAGCTCATGTATAATTTTCTCAGCAACTGCTCAAACGCGACACGTTTTTTCTGAGCCACCCTGTACATACATACTGTACGTACAAGTGTGAGTAATCATTGCCACTACCGAAGCCAGTTCCCCCTCGTTTTTTAGATCGCACATTCTAAAAGGCGGGATCGACTTTACAGTAATATGGGACGGTTGTTACAATGGGTGGAGGGGCTAATGTACGAGTACCAAGTGGTACGAGGGTAAATGTGTAATGTGAGAATAGGCAAGGATTTCACTTGTTCTTTGATGTTGTGGCATTTCTCACAGTCTTATACACAGTTTTATCTGATTTTAGATTTATACGTTTTTATCATGTACTTTTTAATCACTTAATGCACTTTTTATTCCATCTTGCTCTATCTGATTTGTTTTATTATAATTTAGTTCAAATTAAAAGTTGGACGACACTCCGATACGTCCCCCTTCAACAAATACAATCAAGTCAACAGCGTCACGAAGCAAGTGGCACGGGCCATTAATGGTATAAATAATTCACGAATCTAGAACAACAGTCAGTCGGCACAGACTGACGCGAACCGATCCCACCCCGGGGCGGCATGTCGGCAAGTCAGTTAAACGGCACAATGAGTAAACGGCAAACTAAAGTGCTAATCCATACTAAGGCATGGTTAAATAGAACTTGAGTTTCCTCACCTGAACTTTCCCCACCTCGTGAGTTCTCTGGTATTGTACCATCGTTGAAATACAGACTCCACGTAGTATATCCCCCGCATAATAATCGAAGTTTACTGCATGTGGAACAAAGTTTGACATACCCATATGCCACGACCACGTAAGGTCTCTGGATCAGATGGTATGGACCCGAAGTCTTTGACATATCTGACGGTTTCGATCAGCATATACATATCTTACATAAATATGCATTATACGTGAGCAACTTCCTATGCACGTGCCGTGAGGGGGGGGGGGGTCGTGTGTACTTTGAAGTTCCACCATCCCCTCTACCCAACGGTATTGAACCCGTTATCCAGCGATCCTGGATTGACATACGTACTACTGTATTTCCGTATACGGATTATCAAGGAGATCGAGTGACGGACTGACGGACTGACTGACCGTCTGACTGACTGACTGACTGACTGACTGACTGACTGACTGACTGACTGGCTGACTGACTGACTGACTGACTGACTGACTGACTGACTGACTGGCTACATAAGACAGACAGTCCCTTTGCATTTCGTACCCCTGAAACCGTGAAACGTGAACAGACTTTCTACTGTACGTTACTACAAAAGTACGCCTGTTCTCTCTTATCAAACCTATAGCAGGCAGCCATTCCTTGGGTTCAAGGCGTGTTTCTATAGAAAACAGCTGATTGAAGTAATGAGAAATACTACATTGTGTTGGTATGCAGCTGTATGCCTGACTGACTGACTGACTGACTGACTGACTGACTGACTGACTGACTGACTGACTGACTGACTGAAAACGAAACTAAAAAACAACTGCCTGTAACATTCAACCTACGAAACAATAAGAATCTCCAGTAAGGAAACCCAATCCACAATCAGCCCCTTTTTATCCAGACTGTCCACAACCAACGATCAATCAGTTCAGTCAACAACGACGAAGAACAAATAAACGAGGACGCAAAAAAGTGCGAAAATCCCGGTCATCATCACCTCTTCTATCATTGTACGCGATCTGAGTAAACGTGGTTGGAACTAAGTGTCCAAACCTCTGAAGTATGGAAAAATTTAAAATAGGAGAAATATCTTGTTTCAGCTTTCTTATAAATGGAATGTTTTTGGAAATTTTGTTCTTTAGAAACCCTAAAAGGCAGGGTAACTTCGATTCTCACCCGCTTCGTCAAGACCAACCCAAGGCAAACAAACATCTAGATCGCCTGGATGGTTATGGAGAAGATGGTCTGACCTCCGACGCACGCCTTCGGTAAACACAACTGCATTGTAACGTGTAACGTGTAACAAAACTGCACTGTAACGTGAAACGTGTAACGTGTAACAAAAAATGTACTGTGTAACGTATTGTATTGAGTTTTCAAGTGTCAAAGAATGTGTCTACTGCAAACACCTAATGTGAAGTGAACACCTGAGTTTACACGGAGGCAAAAACTTGCGGACTTCGTGAAGAAGTTTTCACCGTAGCTGTAAATCAAGTAGAGTAGTTTTTAACGGCGGCAAAACAACTCGTGGACTTGCCCAGAAAGTTCACGCCCAAGCTAGATATTGGGTAGTATTCTTTAGCAGAACCTCAAGATCGATTCCCTGATCCCGCAATGTTCTCAGATTCCCGCACATAATCGTTATAACCCGAATTACCCACCCAAAATCAAATCATTGATTCAATTGTTTCATGGTATCCTGACAGCCCTCTTTATAACACGATGATGCCCAAAACCCACAATTACAATCAGAATCAGTGTGCCACAAACAGCGCGGATTTCAGAACGAAATCCGAATGTTTTCAAATTTCGAATTTTTTTAAATGAAATTAACTTTTTTGAATTCTCACGAATTGTTTTTGTTCCGAAAACCAAAACACGAAAATTGATAAAAGAAGAGGTTTCTTTAAAGTTTCATCCGCTACTTGATATCATGTGGTAGATAAATACCCTTTAACCACACCCACAAATGGCTAAATGCCCACCAATAAAGCACTGATTACACCAAATGTTATGGCTTGTTGTTACGCGCTGTTACACCAAATGTTACGGCTGGTATAATGGGTGTTACGGGTGCCCCATAATTTCATGGAAATTCGTCTTCATTGCTCATTAAGCGAGATCAAGAGTTCAAATTAGGTGAGAACAACTTAGGTAAAATTATTATATGATATAACAAAGTGCAACTGTAACAATTTAGGTAACTGAGTTTATGTTATATGAGTTTAATTTCAACCGTAACCCTTTAATATTACCTACCCCTTTTCACGATAGCTCCAATGGAAGTTTAGCTGGTGGCTGCCAAAAGCACTACAGGTATTATTATGCCGCTAAGTGGACAATTTCCGGAATATTAGATTTGCGATTGTAAAATGAAAAACGGTGAATATGGGGCAAATATCAGCAAATTTATGAATATGAAGCATACAATTGCGGGATAATGAAACGATATTATTGCTTTTTCAATGGGGCCCAACGTTGAGAAGCAATAATAATATTGCATTGAATGTCTACGTAACCGGTTTGTCTCTCACGTTTTTTTGGTCATGTGCTATGGTTTACAAAATCATGCTTAGTTTTTTTGGTTTGGATAGCTGAATGGTTAAGATGCCAGACAATGAAGCGAGCGGTACTGAGATCGATCCCATGATGAGAAAATATTGGTTGAGATTCATGCCCGCGTGGTCAAGCCTTTTCCCCCATATCTTTGTGTGAATAAACAACAACAACAACAACAACAACAACAACAACAACAAAAACAACAACAGTATAATACAAACATAAATTATCATTATCTTTTTTGTGTCGGTCAACCAAACTGATTTATATTTCAAATCAAGCGGAATTTCTGCAGGCAAAGACGCTAAGACATGTCACTCTAGATTAGCTGTAAAAACCCTTTAACCTTTTTTTGTAGACACGATATCTAACACATAGTGAGTGGGTGAGTGAGACAGTGAGTGAGTGAGTGAGTCAGTGAGTGAGTGAGTGAGTGAGTGAGTGAGTGAGTGAGTGAGTGAGATAGTAAGTGAGTGAGTGAGTGAGTGAGTGAGTGAGTGAGTGAGTGAGTGAGTGAGTGAGTGAGTGAGTGAGATAGTGAGTGAGTGAGTGAGTGAGTGAGTGAGTGAGTGAGTGAGTGAGTGAGTGAGTGAGTGAGTGAGTGAGTGAGTGAGTGAGTGAGTGAGTGAGTGAGTGAGTGAGTGAGTGAGTGAGTGAGTGAGTGAGTGAGTGAGTGAGTGAGTGAGTGAGTGAGTGAGTGAGTGAGTGAGTGTAGTTAACAACCAGCAAAAAGCAAAAACAACGAAATTGAAATTTCAACGTATGATACCCGATCCCCCTGAAAGTCCCCACCACACAACCTGACAATCATTTTTTTTTGTTCCACCATTCCCATGTATTGTATGTACCAATAGGCCCGGACACTGGCAAAAAGCGATCGCGCTGTTTGCATTAGAGCTTTCATTAAGCACTATATGCCCACGGACGCTTAGACCGTGCGGGGCTGTGGGTCCTTGACAAGAGGAACCCCTACCATGTACCATTAGCAGACGAGAAGGGGTGGGAAAAAAGGAATTTCCCCTCTTTGGCGTTTTCAAAAGTACAATTTGTTCCCTAAGGTGTAGGTAAAATGGCCTGAAAATTGTCAATTCCCCCCTCTTTGGCAAAATTTCCGTCCCTTTGAAGGATTAGCTCGTCCACTAGTGCCATGTACCATGAGTGGGGATATCCCATAATCCAGAGGTTCCTTTTCTCCCTATCGGATACTTAACCTTTTTTATACCACTGACAGAGTTAAAGTCTAATGTTTCCCAAACTGAGTTTTTTCTTATCTTTGTAAGATGTTTACTATCCACGGAAGACCCCCTCTTATCGTGGGTACTACAAGCCTGGGAACACCCCCCCCCTCCCTGTATCTCTGACTAGAAAGCTTTTATCTGGCGCTCGTGTACATGTCATTTGTATGAGTGTCGCTTACGTTGCGCAGTCGTTAAGGGCGTTCGCAGAGAAAACATATGTACCCGGGATCGATCCCCCGTCAGACTGACAAAGAAGAGACAGTCGAGCATGTAAGGACGATATTTATCACGATGGATCGAGAGAGAGTAAGAGAGTATGGTTGGGTCTCTGAAAATTGCGTGCGAAAAACACTCAACTTGTATTGGAGAGTTTTGGCATGTGTATAACAGTTGGCATGTTGTTGTTGTTGTTGTTGTTGTTGTTGTTGTTGTTGTTGTTGTTGTTGTTGTTGTTGTTGTTGTTGTTGTTGTTGTTGTTGTTGTTGTTGTTGTTGTTGTTGTTGTTGTTGTTGTTGTTGTTGTTGTTGTTGTTGTTGTTGTTGTTTTGTTGTTGTTGTTTTGTTGTAGTTGCTTAACTTGGTCCCTATCAGCATTTCAGACACAGGCCACGATGGTACAAACAAGTGAGAATCGGAAGTATCTCTTGATGACTTGACAAATATCCATTAGTTACATGACTCACCAAACTAGCTGTCGAAATACTCAATTCCACATCCAAATATAGTATGGCAAACATTTGATTACGCTGAACACGTCCCATTTTGTCGAATAATTCATGCATTGAGTGTTTTGTCACATGGAAAGGTTGAAAGGGGAAAGCGGTAAAAGGGTGAAAGGGAAATGGGGTGTCAAGCCTAAACAAATATTGTGCCCCCCTCTTTCCCCACACCATCACTAACAATTACTCATCATCACCCACCCATAATTGGTTGTAACATTTTTGTCATCACATTCGAATTGTTTATTTGGTTAGGGTATGCAGTCGGCTGGTCGGAATGACTCAAGGCCGACGCAGTGAGTGAGTGAGTGAGTGAGGGAGTGAGTGAGTGAGTGAGTGAGTGAGTGAGTGAGTGAGTGAGTGAGTGAGTGAGTGAGTGAGTGAGTGAGTGAGTGAGTGAGTGAGTGAGTGAGTGAGTGAGTGAGTGAGTGAGTGAGTGAGTGAGTGAGTGAGTGAGTGAGTGAGTGAGTGAGTGAGTGAGTGAGTGAGTGAGTGAGTGAGTGAGTGAGTGAGTGAGTGAGTGAGTGAGTGAGTGAGTGAGTGAGTGAGTGAGTGAGTGAGTGAGTGAGTGAGTGAGTGAGTGAGTGAGTTAGTGAGTGAGTGAGTGAGTGAGTGAGTGAGGAAATGAGTGAGTGAGTGAATGAGTGAGTGAGTGAGTGAATGAGTGAGTGAGTGAGTGAACCGCATGACCAACTGAAAGATATACATATAAAGCAATTCACAATTCACGCAACCGGCCCTGAACTCAAAATGCTCAAACTGTTCGTTCCCAAAAGAATCTTCTCGAATCGATAAGTCTAAAATGAGTTTTGTCGCCGCCCTATTCCGTTTATTTTTGTTAATAGCCCAGCAAATTCATCACAAACATGATAAATTATTGAATGTAGTTTTTTTGTTCTTGGAAAACTTCTAAGCGAACCATTTTCACAATCTGGAAACCGTTAAGAAGGGTGGAATTCCACCATTTCATCCCGTTGCTCGTTCGCTAGTCGGTTGTTGGTCTAAGTAGCCCTATTCAAAGCCAATCCATAAATCCGGTTCAAACTACCATAACCTGACTGCGGAAATGGAACCAAAATCAGGTCGTTTATGCAGAATTATGGTAGGTGATTTTTTTGACCGTGCGCCAGGTTGTACAACAGAAATTCGTATGTTTTGTCCATGACAGACGTTTAGGAGCCAGATATATGACGTTTGTAATGAGTTGTATTGGTAAAGACCCTTTCGGGAATCTAGTGAAATTTGACAGACAAAAATAGTCAGACCATGAACCATTAGGTTGAAAACTTTTTAGGTGAAATAAACGTTAATTTTGTTTAAAAATATGTAAACATGAGCGTACAATGATAATATACAAATTCCGATTAATAAAAAAACATCGCAGCCCGTAAAATACACCCTTTACGCTGAACTCAGATGTTGGGCCACAAGCTACATAGTTCAGTACGTGCATCATGCACGCGTGGAACAAAAGTAAAGTTGATGTTTCACCGTCTGAGCAAAATAGTGTGTGGGATTTTCACTAGAATCTCGAAAGCGTCTTTATCATGTTTATGTAGTAGAAGTATACAGAAGCGTATCATGCGTATTTTACTGTGAAAAGTGTGTTACAATGAAAAAGGTATGACCATAAAGCAGAAGGAGGGAACGTTGACTATCATTGGGGTACGCAGGTTACTAGAGTTCTTAAAAAAACACCCATACTCAAAATTTTGATGTAAATTCTTCATAAGAACAAAATTGTGGTTCTTCCAATACTGCCGCCGTCCTCCCATTTACTGCTTACTGAGTGTAAAACACATGACATGAATGCCGTTTACATTGGAAATCATACATTCGAACCCATATAGAATTCTTTCCCTCAATATCCCAGTGAATTAGTATCACCATTACATTCGTATTGCTGACCAGTGGTCAGTCGGGCTTCAGGAATTGAACCCCGCACTATCCCGGATGTACAACAGTGCGCACTCTATACGATTGCGCTACCGGAAACAATATGTCACACCCGCTCGAGCATATTCGTAAGGTCGTCGATGATGTTTGATCCATGTACATTGGCCGAAATTGTTTCACAGTTTAGAAGATACTAACGTCACCCCCTGCCGTACTTGCCCGAGGCTCGAATACCAATGAAGGGTTCCGCGATGCCTCTAGTAGTGGATGAGAAAATCATGTTCTCCATGGTATCTGGACGGTTCTTGAAATGTGTATCAAATATCATGAACAACAGATATAATTTCCAAAAAAATTATGTTTCCCATAGAGAAGGGAAAATAATTGTTTCTACGAATCGCCACTTCTGACGGAGGGAAGGGGGTACGGTAGTTCATGGAACATCATGAACAAGTATATATCCGATTCAATTAAGCGGATGCATGATGTGTGCGCATGCATTAAAGTACTGTGTACATACTTAGTGGGTGACGGTCGCCGTGCCGTGAGTGAGTGAGTGAGTGAGTGAGTGAGTGAGTGAGTGAGTGAGTGAGTGAGTAAGTGAGTGAGTGAGTGAGTGAGTGAGTGAGTGAGTGAGTGAGTGAGTGAGTGAGTGAGTGAGTGAGTGAGTGAGTGAGTGAGTGAGTGAGTGAGTGAGTGAGTGAGTGAGTGAGTGAGTGAGTGAGTGAGTGAGTGAGTGAGTGAGTGAGTGAGTGAGTGAGTGAGTGAGTGAGTGAGTGAGTGAGTGAGTGAGTGAGTGAGTGAGTGAGTGAGTGAGTGGGGTAAGTGAGTTTATAAATACAACATACAGTACATACTATGTAGAACAACATGTGAAATCTTTAACCGACACTCAGTGACCATTTGTGGTACTGTATGTGCTTACTCACTCACTCACTCACTCACTCACTCACTCACTCACTCACTCACTCACTCACTCACTCACTCACTCACTCACTCACTCACTCACATTGTGAGCGCACCCATAAGAAGAGTATAGTTCTGAACGTCATTAGACGGAATGAGTGATTACCAGACTTAACGTTCTCGGAAAGAAGCTTACTTGGTATTCTGTACAGGTCTTAGACCTACAACTTATATATATAGCATGTGTGTACCATCACTTACGATATTAAATTTGAATGCATCTGGTAAGGAACCAATTCCTGGTTCTTTATTAGTTTTTCTTGGTCCTTAGTCTGAACCGTTTTTCCTTTCGTTGGTTACTTGAGTCCACCACCACGCCCCTCTCCCCGACCCAGTATAAAGTTATGCCAAACAGTCGAACATCACTTTTTTACATGATACAGACTGTACAAAAAGAAGAGAAAAGATGGATGACTTGGGTTTCTTCTTCTGAGCGTTCTACGGGACAACAATACATCATATCACATATGTATCATTTTTTGCCAACCAGTTTTGTGACGAACAGTCCCCATTTCCCCCAAGCGTCACACTTTGGTCATGTTTTAGGTGTGACAAGTTGATAAAATGTGACCGGATATTTATGTCACACTGGAGAGTTCGCGACACCCTTAACCGATGTGGGATCGGTCAAGTTTTGGTCTCGTGAGGATTCACACATTGCGAACGGAACACGGTAATCTCGGATTTTGAGATGTGTTCTGTCAAAAGTTGCAGATGTCAGCTACCAAGGTTTCGATGTACATAGAAGTAAAAGTGTTCCTTTTTTTGACTACTGTAACTCGCGATGTCAATTATTTACAAAATGTTTTGTTTTTAGTATTAGAGTCATATGTCGTCAGTGTTTTTTTGGTTTACTGGTGAAACTGTTTAAGTGACCGAGCCCACTGATATCAAACTTTTTATAATCTTCTAATTTTCATATGAGATTCGGTCCCTATTGAATCTCACGTTGAAGTCGACTGAAAAAAAAACAGACGAGCACAAAAGAGAATGCCCTTCAATCACCCGAAAACATTCCACAATGTGGTTCATTTAACGTATTTTTTGTCGCCCTTTAGATACATATTTGCACTATTCAAGTTGTCGTGAGAATTTTCAAGTGCTTAACGTGCACAGTATTGAGATGGATGAGTAGAACATTGGGGACTAATGCTGGCACAAGAAATACATCATCGAAAAAAAATTTAATTTGGTAAATTAGGTAAAATTGGTAGATTTTAGTAAACTTGGAAAAAAACTTTGTATTCAAATGCGAAAAGGTTCAACATTCAGAACTAATAAAAACTCCCAAATGCAAAACTTCAAACGTTCTGACTTGAAAGTACATCCAAAATTCGGTATCATATCATAGTCAAGTGCAAATGTAACATCCCTACCCAACACATCCGGTCGTGAAATCGGATATCCCAAAGCCATCGATCCTCAATCCGTTTCTTGCATTCATCTATTTATACTTTCTTAACACGTGTAGTGGAACAATCTTCAGTTTCTATAACTTCAAAAATGGCACTCATAGAAGTTCAGTTTTCTAGTCAATCGAGATATCGAGATTACATATTAAATCCCTACTCAACCGGTGGTGAAATCGGATACCCGATAGCCATCGATCCTCACCCCGGTCATCACATCTGTTTACACTTTCTTTACACGTGTAGTGGAACAGTATCCTCATTGGTAGAAGACACTAGCGGACGGGAAGGGGAGGGGAAAGTGGAATTCCCCCTCTTTGGCGTTTTCAAGAAGCTTAATTTGTTCCTTAAAGGTGTAGGTAAAATGGCCCGAGTGTTTCCAATTCCCCCCGGTTTCACGGAATTCCCCTCCCTTTGGAGGATGATCTCGTCCGCCAGTGTAGAAGAAGATGACCTGCGATTCGGTGACTGGGAGATTGTTTACATCTGCTGAAGAGGATCTCCATCCACTCGAATGTATACCATTCGCTGATCAGGTGAAATGTAAATAAGTGTAACCACAGTTACCAAAATCTACGAAACAATCTTTCAAAAGAAAGGAAATTTTTTGAAAATGGGGGAATAGAAGGTTTGAGGTACTTTTACCACACCTTACGGAACATACTATACGTATTGGAACTGTCGAACAAGGGGGATTTTACTTTTTTATCACCCCTTGTCCGCAGACAACAATACCGCCATCATGAGGCCAACATTTCCGGATATCAGTCAGACTGGAAGTTCTATGTGACTTCCTGAAAATATGAACTCGTCTTTATCCAAACTCTGGCTTGGCGCTTGATTCCGAATTCGAATTCACATCTCCCCGTACCATTAAGGTCAGATACATCAGCGAGTCTCTCAGTCCATGTACCATTTAACGCGGCATAACTCTACCAGATATGCCATGTACCATTACATGGTGCCTGCCCCCAGAGTGGAATCCATCACCCTTACCGAGTCCATTATCAGGTTTTAAAATCGTGACAAAGTGCCGCTCTTTGGCCATTAGTACCGCCCGATCAGTGGAAGCCGGTAGCGGATGGGAATGATGAATTCGGAAAATAACTTAAAAAATTATTTTCCTAAAGAGTGAGAAGATTTTAAGGGCATCATATTTAGGAATTTTTCCATTTATTTGGTCTTTTTTGGGCTTTTTGCGTTCTTTTTTGAAGAAATGCCCGAACTCTACTAGTGAGTGCCATTTGATAATCTAAGGGGGGGGGGGGGACGGGACGTGAAAGCATGTGAAACTGTCACATGATTATTGAAATCTCAGAAATCGGGTTCAAGTTTCAATTTCAGTGTAGCAAGTGTAAGTGTACCTCCAAAGGGAGGGGAATTTCTCCAAAGAGAGAGAAATTAGAAGATTTGAAACCATTTTACCTACACCTTAGTTAACAAAATCCACTTTTTGAAATCGTCAAAGAGGGGGAATTCCACTTTTTCCTCCCCTTCTCGTCCTCTATTGCTGAGACACGTCGTGTAATTGGTTTCGAATTCATCGTCTAATACTGTTCATTTCAAACTTCAGATTTCGATAGAAGGATGTTGGTTCGTGGTATGGAGAGACAAGGTGATCGGATAAAAATTTAAAAGTTCCCTGACACTTGCTCGACTCTATTCCCGGCCTTCCAATAGTTTAACAAACGAACTTAATACCCATAGGGAGAGGAATCTCGTCAAAGTGGGGTGACTCCGGAGTTTTCAGACCATTTTACCTACACCTTAAGGAACGAACTAGACTTTTTGAAAACGCCAAAGAGGGGGAATTACACTTTTCCCTTCCCTTCAGTGGTCCAACACCCGAGAGTAACAACCACCATTCAGGGTTGAATGATGAATGAAAAATTGGTGATAATCATTTCGATTGATGATAGATAATGCGCTAATAGTGGTTAATTTGATGATCGACCTTGATATGATAAATGCAATTGCGTTCGTTGATTTTGATAGAATCACCCGGGAAATTCCGTCACCTATTCAACTGGGGATAAGTTGGGTGGTGGGGTGGGCGAATCAAATCGACACAGTTGTATGAATTATACATTATGTGAATTTATGTAAAATAGAGTGAAATCATAATAAAAATTTTCGATGTGTGAAAGTTTAACGCTTTCATCGACAAAAACTAACATAATACAATAAAAAACGCAGCATTAATATATTATGAAAAAATATCCGCGCAACGAGAATTGAACCCAGAGCACACGATTGAAAACCAAAACATTAACCCACCGAGCTACAGTTGATGTCGTTCTTGCACAATGAGATGATGCCGTGCTTCAGCTGGCGTTTCGTGATGTCTTTGGTCTGAAAATATTAATAATTAATTATTAAAACATTTAATTATTACAAAATAATTATTTAATGATATGTGAATTATAATTCCTAGTAACAATGTTATACCACGTTGAGATAAATTTTACTATTTGGTCAGTTGTTCAGTCACTTGGCCAGTAAGTCAGCCAGTCAGTCAATCCCTCTGTCAGTCAGTCAGTCTGTCAAGCAATCAGTCACTGTTCACGTTTCACGTTCACATTCGGAAGTGAAGTAACGACCAACGACTTCAATCATATTTTCGTAATTCTGTATGCAAAACCGAAAAATAACGAATAATTTTCGCCTTGCATTTACTCGTCCCATTTTTTTGTTTAATATTTTCTAAACCGACCCAATCTCCTAAATATCACCCACAATATCGTATAAAGCCTAACGTAATACGGAATCCAGATAATCTGGCATAATATACTGGTCGCTTGACCCCGTGGAACGGCGGAACCCTTGTGTGATTTATATGACAGTTTATATGCCCTTAGCCGATTTGGTGTGATTAGTACGGTCATGAGCATAAATTATGAGTCAATGAGTGAGTTAGTGAGTGTGTGAGTGAGTGAGTGAGTGAGTGAGTGAGTGAGTGAGTGAGTGAGTGAGTGAGTTAGTGAGTGAGTGAGTGAGTGAGTGAGTGAGTGAGTGAGTGAGTGAGTGAGTGAGTGAGTGAGTGAGTGAGTGAGTGAGTAAGTGAGTGAGTGAGTGAGTGAGTGAGTGAGTGAGTGAGTGAGTGAGTGAGTGAGTGAGTGAGTGAGTGAGTGAGTGAGTGAGTGAGTGAGTGAGTGAGTGAGTGAGTGAGTGAGTGAGTGAGTGAGTGAGTGAGTGAGTGAGTGAGTGAGCGAGTGAGTGAGTGAGTGAGTGAGTACATATGTGAGCAATCAGCTATTCATTATTTATGATTCATACTGCAAGTTGATCCCCAAAGCCTGATCCCTGATGTGCTGATCCCTACCAGATGTTTCTCCACCGATCTCAAGTGACCCGTGAAAGTGATTGCGTGTTTTTCGTGCCTTCTCAGTCCACTGGCGGACGAGCTAAATCCCCAAAGGGAGGGGAAATTCTCCAAAGAGAGGGGAATTTGCAAAAAATAGGCCATTTTATCTACACCTTAGGTGACAAATTATACGTTTTTGAAGCGCCAAAGAAGGGGGAATTCCACTTTTCCCACTCATTTCGTCCGCTCGTATTCCCCGTCAATTCACTGGTGTTTGCTAGGTGGATTAGATGTGGACGACCACCCTCTTAAATCTGGACCCCCTTACGACCCTTTACAGTTCGCCAGCACCCTTCAACGACCCTTCAATGTCTTAACGCCAGAACAATCAAAGGGCACATCTGCCTGAGACGTGCCTACAGGTACATACACTTATCGTACTCCAGAAGCTTCAAGTATGCCCTCGATACAAGTACCATCCATTTCAGAGTCGTGACGTCCGGTCGATTTACATCCTCCGGTACCATTGGGGTTTAATTTTCAGGTCCCGTTACCCCAACAATAAAATTAACAGGGGTATTAGTCGTTTATGACGAGTAAGACATCTTCATTCAAGCCCAAAGGTCGTGTGGAAAACAATGCCCGTAATTGTATTGAGATGGTATCAATGGGGTTCGGGAAAGTGAACTGACTGAGTCAATAGAGTCGAGTCTATTGATCGCAATTAGGTGCACGATTTTCCATGACAATGAGACAATACGTTTTATGTATTTACTAGGAGTGAGAGATAAATTCGGATTGTTGGGTTGCGAATCTTGCAGAGAAAACTATGATTTTTCTAGCGTTTGTTCCTAGTTTTTACGTTTCCAATTGATGTTTCGGCAACGATATTTTCTCCAAATTCCTTAAGAGAGGAACAACATTACTAGTTACACCCCTTTTTATAGAATCATCCGCTGTTAAGGTGATTTAGATCAGATATGGGATGACTGACGGATCAAGCCCTCAGGTTAGATAGGTAGATACTATAATTGTATGTCATAGATGTTTTACATGTGATTATGATGCAATGTGAGACAAATTGTGGGTGGTGGGGGTAATTGGTTGGGGGGCATAACCTCTTGCCCCACCCCACCCCAATGATAAAGATCCCGGGAGAAATACATCTGATTTTCGCGCCTGAACGCGATGGGATATCTGTTTTTTTCGGGTACTTAATATGGAAAACTTGAGATCAACGGGACTAAGAAAAAACTGAAGGATTGCCTACATAGTTTACATCCGGATGCGATGCTTAACTTTTACGTATAATCAACCAAAACAAGTCCTATCACGTTGTTCCCTCAACCCCAATGATACCAATCACGCCCAGGTGGGAGTCGAACTCACCCGACCCCGCGCGTCAAATCAGATGTCATCTGTCAGCCCTCCAACACACTCGGCCATCCAAACATGATCGAAAGCGTGTCACTTTCGCAGTCAAGTACATTGGATATTTGATTGATTGATCGAAAATGGCTGATTACGTAATCGAACAGGCATTTTTATAGTCAGGTGGTAAAATTGTGTCATCAGGGAATATATGGTGGGAGCTTGTAAAGTGGTTAAATGAGGGGTCTGCAGCTTGTAAAAATGTCGTTCACGCAAGAAAAACTATACTATTCCAGATGATACTACGGTATTTTGCAGTAAATCTTCCTCGAAGTAAACTAACGATTTTTTTCTGGGAAAATCATTATATCAGCCATGACCCATTTTCAGATCAGCAGGATAACCAAATCAAACTACCATAAGTATTTCTTTCCCAATTCACTAGTCTTTGCTCCCTTTTTAGTAGATGAATGATAGAACGAGTATGTCATGTTCTCCCTCATTATATTGTCTCGGAACACACGACTAATACACGATGATCATCAACACCCCATC
>OZ038447.1:762992-767992 GCA_964036265.1 Daptonema setosum | reverse complement strand
CGGGAGTGTCATGTCAACTGTATAGAATGACTGTACGAATGCATGATATTTGATGGTTATTCACATTGACACATAATGATATCTGTATTGACTTTTACAATACAGCGTGAATTTTTTTCTCTCCCATTGTGAGGCACGTTGAAATTGAAAGTACGTATTTCGATCTGGGTTTGTTTGATTCGGTTTGGGTTTCACACAAAGAATTAATCATTAACATTTATGCTTATATTGACAGATAAACAGATATGATATCTGTTAGGCTTAGATCAATTTGTCCATAAAAAAGAGCTGTGGTTCCACATGATAATTAACCGACCCAGCTGCCACAATGTAAGGAAACAAAACAGTAGTACAGGGTTTGAGACCACCCGCCAGGTAAAGTTCGCAATTAACTACATATTTTTAGTTCAACCAGTCAGTCAGTCAAACAGTGAGTCAGTCAGTCAGTCAGTCAATCACATTCAAGGAAAGTTACGTGTGGTCTAACAGGCGGAAACAGACTGACAGACTAATTGACTGATCTAATCAGCAAATCAATCACTCTGTCAATGACAAATTGACTGACAGATCAATTTACTATACAATCAGATAGACAAATCACGCAATCAAAGATACCATCTAATGGTGTAAAAACCACTGTAAAAATTGCCACCCATTTGAATTTGACATCTGTATGCGACATTTTGTAGTTATTGACTGATTGACTGACTGATTGACTGACTGACTGACTGATTGACTGACTGACTGACTGACTGACTGACAGACTGACTGACTGAATGACTGACCGTCAAACAGACTGAATCCCTGCCGTATCCCAAGTTTTTTTGAAACACACAAATGAAAATACACACTGAACCCTCAAAAGTCATGATAAAAATACTTTAAATAAATAATGTAAAAAAATCCAAAAAAACGCTAACAAACCTCGGCAATTTCCTCAAAATCCGCCAGACACTTGGCCTGGCATCGGGCTGAGAGAAGTTCGTTCTGGGCCATCGAGTACGTGATTACGGTAGGTAGTATTAATAACACCGTCCTCACGACTGTCGTTAAATGTGGTGACTTCATCGTAATGTCGTAAAATTGTCGCAATTTGCAACACTGTTGCGTGTGTTGTTATTTGACAATCTGTTGCTGTTAATATCGCTGTGGTTGGATGTCCAAGCGTCGTCGTAAAGCTATCGTACACGCGATTTACAACGCGATCTCCGCGCGTTGTTATTATTTTGTTATTACGGCTGTTATTAAATGCACTATTGTTATTATCGTCGTGATGGGTCGTAATAATGATTCCACATTCAGAATCGGGCTCTCGTTAGTGAAGTGACTGAATGTTTTTCCGTTGTCCTGAAATTCAGGGTTCAATTGGCCTTGAGCATTCAGGGACACGCGACTAAGCGGCGCCGGCACGAATCACCCGGCGCTGACCAGTTTTTGAACGGACTGGACTTGCGGGGGGGGGGGGGGGCGGAAAACAGGTGGGCCCTACTGGGGGGAGGAGTTTGAGAAGCGGCGGATTATCCATTACTTTAATGGGTGAAATTTTCGGATTTCAAGTAAGTTGGTGGAAATTGATACGGGTGCTGTAAGGTTTTCTATATGACCGAAAATAGGAAAGATAGTTTTTTTTAAGTTTTTTTGAAATTCCATCCGTCCACCCGCAGGGGTGGTAGGGGTCACGGTTAAGTAGAATACATGAGTGGAACATGAATTGCGGTTATGATGATTAATGTGGTTACATGGATGATGAATGGGGAGAATGACAGGATCATAATATGTACTGTAGACAAGATATTGAGAATCCGGTTAAATTATAAAATTCGAGATTTTTATGATGATTATCCTGATTTGGTGAGGATTTTCATTTGATTTGCAGATACCTGAGATTATGAACACATATGGTTGTATCAAGGATGAACAAATCATAGTTATTAGTTACACCATGGGAACGATGTTTTCATGAGTACAGTCATCGAGCTTCACGATATTTATGTTATAACCGGATGGGGTTAATTGAGATTCACATGATAAATCTTGATGCGTTATGTGGAATTTCTTTCATCCAAGTTTTCAGATGGGTTTGTATGCAATAAAAATAGATAGGACTGGATAGAGAAAAAATTAGTTTTGGATGTGTATAAGCTTTCGGAATATTTATACTTCGTCGATACTGCATACAGGAAACAAACAGGTTCATTTGGCAAATATTTCAAAGTTAGAAACACCTATATTGAAATTATGTTGGAAAATTTCAAAAAAAGGAACATCCTGTAAAGGTCCTGGGAATGTAAATATCATTTACAGATACAGCCTTGGAGACAATTGCTGGGAATACCTAGAGGACGAGAAGTGGAGGGAAAAGTGGAATTCCCCCTTCTTTGGCGGTTTCAAAAAGTGGGGTTGTTCCCTATGGTGTAGGTAGAATAACTTCCTAAATCCCCTCCCCCTTTTTTGATAAGATTCCCCTCTCTTGTGAGGTTTGGCTCGTCTGACAGTGCTAGGCATAAAAGTATAGCATTTTTATTCGATTTGGATACAGATTTTGAAGTCGGACTCCGATAAAAAGGCGAAAATTCAAATTTGGGCTTCAAAACAATAGAAAAATTAAAAAGATCCAGTCTTCGAAGTCAACTAACAACCGAATCAATAAAACATACGAGAAGGATAAACTAATAAATTAAATCACACACAAACATCCACTATTATAGAACAAAAAAAACTTTCTCTGACAGCCAGCGCCGCACGAACTGATTGAATCACTATAAACCACTTGGACATAGAATATTATGACGATTTTATGGACTGAATGTGGAAAAAACACACAATTGGAATGAAAAAAACTTGCCGTAAAGATACATTTCAGAAATGAGGAAATAGGATAATTTTGTCATTATATGTATTATTTTATTCATTAATGATTGCTTTGGCTTAGGGTTTCTTAACTCTTTGATTGAATAACAACACTAGCGGACGAAGAGGGGAGGGAAAAGTGGAATTTCCCCATCTTTGGCGGTTTCAAAGAGTTGAGTTTTTTCCTTAAAGTGTAGGTAAAACTATTCCCCCCTCTTTGGATTCCTCTCCCTTTGGAGGATCAACTTATCCGCCAGTGAATAACAATGAATCAATCGGTCATTCAGACGGTTTTATGTGTTGATCAAACGTATCATAAAGTATTTTAAAAACAAAACAAAAAAAATTGGTTTCAATCCGTTACTCACTCTCTCGTTTAATTGAGATGGTGAGAATAAACACTCAAAATGATTGAGATGGTATTATGCACGCGAAAAAACATCGAAATCAAATGCTTCTCAAAATGCTTTAGCCGTGATAAGAAACGAAGAAAAGCATTAAGGAGAAAACCATTTGAGCATATGATAAACGAAGCTGCGTTATTTTTTTGATTCTTACGGATTCAGATCAATGAGACGGAAATATATGAGAGATTGAAGTGAAGGTCGACTATACACGTGCCTCGACTGACTGACTGACTGACTGACTGACTGACTGACTTACTGACTGACAGCGTGACTGACTGACTGACAGACTGACATACTGACTGACTAACTCAGGATTGACTCACTGTTTTACTGAGTGGTACGAACAAACACCGTGAACGTCTCCAGCAAGCAAACAATGAAAAAACGCCAAATGAGTCTCGAACCCGCCGGCGTTTCCGGTCGTCCGCAATCCGGATGCACCGCCGTCTAACCGATTGCGCTACCGAAGCCGAAGAACGTCCAATTGGACATTCAATGGAACGTACTTCCGACTTCCGGCGGTCGGTTAGGGAAGAATGTTCGTGCTAACGATCGTGACAAAAATAGAGGAAGTTATGGTTGGAGATTCTTAATGGATTAGGAGGCTTAGGATTAGGATTGGAACTTGGGATTCTAATTAGGATTAGAATTTTAGATGCGCATCATTTTACTCCAATATTTTTTCAGACGAATTTGAGTTCAGTTTGTCGGAAACTTGAACCCGAGTGCCCATTGAGCTCATAGCATGGAAAGAAAGGTCTTAGAAAGAGACTTAGAATTCTGATAAATATAAAGAAAACTATTTATAAATTAGGAACTAGCCACTTGCATAATACAGATGTGGTCAGTGTTTCGTCAATGTCTTCCTGTATTACTCCATATTCAGGATATGTAATGTTTGTATATAGTAATCGTGGTGAAACGACGTAACGATGATGTTCGAATCAGATTACTGGCGGGCGAACCAAGCAATCGAGAGGAAAATAAGTTTATTTAAGTTTGAAATAGCAGTCATGAGACCATTTTACTTACAGCTTAATGAAGGAATTCTACATTTTGGAACTGCCGAAGAGGGGGAAATTCCCCATTTTTAATCTTCGTTTCCTCGTCCGCCAGTGTATCACATCTGGACACGCCTACTTTTAATGGCGCCAATCCGAACATCTGAATCTGATGATACATACATAAGTAATATCCGCTAGTAAAAGGAAACCCAGGAAATTTTAGAAATAGCGTATCCTTTTAGAGAAACGAAACTCCACGGACAAATATATAAAAACATGCCTAATTCACAGATCTCGAATGAAAATTGCCTTTACAAAAAAAGTCATGGCACTTCAACATTTGACACGAGTGTGTCATTATTAAACTGGATTTAGTTATTTTTATAAAGAAAAAAACACGGAAAGTGAAATGAAGTTGAAATGAAAAGAGTAAAAAAAACAACTTATTGTCACCAAGCGGAAGCGTTGTCATGCTTATATAATTTTTTTTTGTTTGGTTGGTCACACGTCTTGTAAAATGAGCGGCCGCTCGGTCTGTCATGACGTGACAAAGCCAATTGTGTGTGACAGACTGACTGACTCACTGACTGACTGACTGACTAACTGACTGACTAACTGTCTGACTGACTGTCATAATAGGCGGTGTGCCTCTGTCACCTTGTCACCCTTACATAAGCTCTCAATGAATCGGTTTGACTAAGAATGCGGAGTTTTTTTCACCGGAATGTATGACCACACG
>OZ038447.1:752992-757992 GCA_964036265.1 Daptonema setosum | reverse complement strand
AGATAAGCCAATAATGATCGCTAAAACATTAGCGTAACAAGCCCATAAATCATCATGCAACAAGTACTGCTAGCGTAAAAACGTAATGTAACACCAGGTGTTGTTATGTTACGGTGTTCGACGTCTGTTTCGCGCAAAAACGTTAACGTAACAGAAAGGGAATATGATTTTTTAGATATACAAGTTTGATATTTGCGGTGATTCTTTTTTTATCATTTGGTTACTTCTCAATCTTTAGAAATTCATGATATTACCCACTAGCGGATGACGTAAATACGAAAAAGTGGAATTCCCCCCTCTTTGGAACTTCCAAAAAGTTTTTTCCCTAAGCTGTAGGTAAAATGACCTAAATTCTGTGAATTCCCCCCTTTAAAAAAAATTCCTCTCTTTGGAGGGTTAGCTTGTCCGCCAGTGATAACACCGTACCATTTTGTAACACAACTTATTTGTACATTACTTACATAATTATTAATTATCTAAAAAATTATAACATTTTTAGTGATACATTACTAGTTGAAAAAGCGACGTTTTTAATTTTTTGATTTATCACAAAGTTTTTATTTTGTGATTTTCAACAGTTCAAACCATTGTAAGTTTAGTTTACAGCAGTGAAATATCTAACAGGTTGCACAACTCAATTAACAACAATTTCCCCAGTGAACAGTCAGCGTAACAGATGTCCCCATAACAACGTAGGGGGTCGTAAGCTTGTTACACGTAACATTTGTTAGACAGTTTTATTTATGTGAACAACAATTTCCGAATACCATATGCTCAGTTTCTGAAAAACTCTGAACGGTGAAAAGTAATAAAAAAAGTATTTTGTTCAGAGTTCGCGCAACATGTTATGGTGTAACATGCGAACAGTAGTGAAACATAACGAATGCCAGATGTTATGGACTGAAACATTTTCACAAAATAGCAGTCCAGAATGCAAACAAACTGTTTCCGTCAAATTGGAAAACGGTACGGAAACCACATTTTCAGTTTTTTGTTTTAACTAGTTATGGAACATTCGCTGTGCTTCAACTCGATATTTTTATTTGGATCAGTATTATATTCACTACTTATAAAACCACTATATTGTTTCTACAAGCAAAAATATTGCCCAAAACATCTGATAATGAAACATCACTAGCCTCAACTCAACATACGGGCTTTAAGATGAAAGGAATTTGGCAGCAAAATTGTCCGAAATTCATGGAACGATTTTTCCCAAAAAAATAAAAACGAGACAAAAAAGTATTTATGTAAGAATTGCGCATGCGACAACTGTCTTAGTAACAAGACACCCTGAAAAGAATGGCAGATGACCACAGTAACTTGATAAGTGCGAGTGAGAATAAGACTTCCTGAGAGCCTGAATAAACCGCACACAATTGATTTAAATCGCATAATCCAGTACCGTAAGACGGTGGTATATATGTATAAAACAGCTGCTAAACCACCGATAAAACCATAATTACCAAAAACTGAAAACACAACAAAGGACAATATTGGCTTTCATAATGGATCATTACATCTTTACGTTCCACTCTTCCGGAATTGTACCATAAAAACAAAAAAAAACTTGGGCAAAACTCGATTGATTTCATTTATTTATGGCTAAATTGAATTTATTTAAGTTATAATCAAGTCTATTTCTTACACATAAAACAAGTTTAGTGAAAAGATACACGGGTTTCAACGTTGCAGTTTCATGGTATTAACAATTTATGTCATGTTCCTACCCGCCACCTTCGTAAGTGCCGAAACCACTTATGGCACGACAGAAGCCACTAACGGACGAGAAAGAGAGGGAAAGTGGAATTTCCCCTTTTTGGTATTTCAAAAAGTGGAGATTGTTCCTTAAGATGTAGTTAAAATTACCACGTTTATGACAATCCCCCCTTTTTGGGCAGATTCCCCTCTTTTTAAATGGTTTGGCTCATCCGTCCGGTGACTGGCGGACGAGCTAATGCTCCAATGCTCCAAAGGGAGGGGAATTTCCTCAAAGAGGGGGGAATCGGCAACTTACAGACCATTTTACCTACAGCTTAGGGAACAATTTCAGCTTTTTGAAAACGCCAAAGAGGGGGGAATTCCACTTTTCTCACCCCTTCTCGTCCGCTAGTGGTGCCGGTAGCGGTGCTTTCTTTGAATTACCTGAACGCGATTTTACGAACCCATTAACGGTGGACGCTTACAATGAAGATGCAGAAAAAACAGTGGAAACACTTAAAATGACCATAAAAAGATTAGGGACACAATCTAATACCCCGATAAAATCGCTTACCAGTAAAAGTATTCCCCCAAATTGGTTAATTTAACGACAAACTTTACTATTTGAAAATGTTGAATAACGAAAAGTCACTAGTAATCTCTTCTTCCTTGCTTGATCTCTCGGCAACTTTACAAAGAGAAGCGAATTGACTGAAAAAAACCTTTTACTCGCACTTTGAACATTTCATTGTTTTTAATTTATGTTGAGTTTATGTTAACTGCGAAAGTTGGAGGTTAAAAATCTTTCGTAGCGTGTTTGGCTAGCGGCTCTTATGAACACATAATTACCTTAGCACTTACCATCTTAACTGAAAACAATAACTGAAACAACAAAGCTGTGAAAACACTCACGCTAATGGTAGCCAAAACATAAGAACACCATCAAAAAGTAAAAGCCGCGTACAATTGTTTTTCTGGGTTCCATTTTTGAGCATTACTGTGAGGCTCTCGAAATATAATCGAAACAATACATAGTTCACTCAATTGATTAGAAAAAACATTAACCGTGAAAGCTCTTGAAAACGAAAAAAAGGAAACAAAAGAGGCAAACACTTGAGCTAAACATATTGCCTGGGAAATTAGAACGGTACATATGGTATGTAGGCAAATACTGGTATTCAAGCACTGACAAAATAAGATTTCCTGTTCAGACTAATGGCACTTGTAGAAACAAGTCAACCGTCTTTTTTCGTTTTTACTCACTCACTCTTTCACTCACTCACTCACTCACTCACTCACTCACTCACTCACTCACTCACTCACTCACTCACTCACTCACTCACTCACTCACTCACTCACTCACTCACTCACTCACTCACTCACTCACTCACTCACTCACTCACTCACTCACTCACTCACTCACTCACTCACTCACTCACTCACTCACTCACTCACTCGACCGGATGGTCTTATCTCAGGTATGCCATCAGACGCCTCTAACGGTGCCATATGTTCTGGCACATAGTGACCGTATAACAAATGATTTTACAATTTACTGACTGACTGACATACTGACGGACATATTGAATGACTGACTGACTGACTGACTGACTGACTGACTGACTGACTGACTGACTGACTGGCTGACTGACTGGCTGACTGACTGACTGACTGACTGACTGACTGACTGACTGATTGACTGACTGACTGACTGACTGGCTGACTGACTGGCTTACTGACTTCTTTTTTTCCTCTTTCTTTTGGGCTTCTCTTCTGATTCTAAATGCTATATGCATTTTGGTATTGAGTAAGTAAAATGAAGGTATACATATCCTTTTTTCATTCTTCCCTTCAGTGGGCTGATGGATAATCTTATCACAGGTGTGTCAGTCATCGGTACCTCAAAGAGTCTGCCATATGTCTTAGTCGCGCGCGCATAACGGATGATTTTACGATCCGTGATCATAGAGATATACCTGTCATATGCATTAAAGCCAATATGTCATGCTTATGGATTTGGGTTTAGTCCATAAATAAGGTGGTACAACTGAACATAATAATAAAGTAAAAAAAACATGGTAACACCTCAGGAGGACCATCATGGTTAACATGGCTTAGTTAAGTCTAATTCAGTAAGTACCGTAACTGTCTGAAACTGAAACACCAGACTATTGTGTTTCAATCATCAACACTCCATGCTTTACTCTGTTAAAATATGGTCTCAATTGAGTTGAGCCTAGTAATATTTCAGTCAGTAAAACAATTGATGATTCAAAAAGTAGGTGAGACTTATTTTTTCTGATCTGTTTTTCCGCTCGTAAGATCAATCCATGGGGCAGGATTAGCTCGCCAGCCAGTGGCCAGATGAGCCAAGATTAAGATACTACTCAGATTATAGGGTCTCCTCCTCATCCAGTACCAGTAGCCATAACTTACGCCTGACCTGTTAATTTTTTTCCTCCTGTTCCTATGATCAAAGGCCCGGGCGCCTACTTAGTGAATTAGTGGGGTCAATCTGTCATAAGACTGATAACGCATCTTTATGGTATGACATAATGTTTGCATGGGTTTCGATTGACCCCGGATGTTGGGTGCACTAGCGAACGAAAAGGGTGGGAAAAGTGGAATTCCCCCCTCTTTGGCGGTTCTAATAATTAGAGTTTGTTCCCTATTATGTAGATAAAATGGCCTTAAAACTGCCGATTCCCCCATCTTGGACGAAATTTCGTCCCTTTGGAGGATTAGCCAGCGGACCCGGATGTGCTCGTTTAGGGAAAAGAATAAATCTAAGAAGGCCAAATCAACTTCCAGTAGGAACTGAAGAACAGCGATTGTGCAAGTAAAAACAGGACCATTACAACAGTTGATTCCAAAATTTATAGAGGAAAACCGGACTTGCGTTGAGAGTGGTTTTACGATCCGCGGCTAGATTTATTGAACGTTGAACAGGTGGCAGACGGAAGTATAAGCATCGGCGGATGGGCTGATCTTCTAAAGGAAGGGGAATTTTTGTCAAAGAGGGGAATTTGCAGTTTGCAGGTCATTCTACCTTCACCGTGGAGAACAAACTCTACATTTTGAAAATGTCAGAGAGGGGGAATTCCACTTTTCCCACACCTTCTCGTTCGGTAATGCGCACTTGAATGGTAAAAAAAAACCATTCGATACCCAAGAGCAAATGAGCAGCTTCCCAGATATAAAATGATTTTATGAAGAATCGTTTTCGCCAAAAAAATTCTCATAGAGTAGGGGAAATTATCATTACATTACTGGAGTTAGAAAAAGCAAAAAAATAACAA
>OZ038447.1:705492-747992 GCA_964036265.1 Daptonema setosum | reverse complement strand
AGTGAGTGAGTGAGTGAGTGAGTGAGTGAGTGATTGAGTTGTGAGTGAGTGAGTGAGTGAGTGAGTGAGTGAGTGAGTGAGTGAGTGAGTGAGTCAGTGAGTGAGCGAGTGAGTGAGAGAGAACCATCAACAACGAAAAACGAAAAACTTCTTGCTATAACTCTCGACCATATACAGTACATACTACATACAGTTCATATTCACAGTCGTTCAATCAAAGGTGGTTAGAAGTCAGAACCAATCATTTGAAGAAGCCACTACTGTACTGTATATAACAAAATTGACTGTCAACGTAAATTTAATTACTATAACAGTCAGTCAGTCAGTCAGTCAGTCAGTCAGTCAGTCAGTCAGTCATCTAGCGATTCGATTACCGTTGAATCGTTCATGCCTATTAAAGTCGGGTCGGTTGCGTTAATGACTCTGATCAATCATACACGTTTATGACTGACGACCCAATCAAAGACTGAATGAAGAACTGACTGACTGACTGACTGACTGACTGACTGACTGACTGACTGACGGACTGACTGACTGACTGATTAACTGACTGACTGTTTGACTGATTGACTGACTAAATGAATGAGAGACTGAGTGACTGAATGATTGACCAACTATATAAGCGACTGATTGAATTTTTTTTAAACTGTTGTCACATTCATTGTTATATGACTTTTAAAGGTGTTCATGTCTTCAATCTTAATTTTATAATTTTATAACAACCTAGATGGTACATTTTTTTATCGTTTCTGGTTACCAGAAACTCGATTCGCATGAGTAAAATCAGTTTAAATAGTGCTATGGCGGTTCGCTCAAATTTCTGGTAAAAAGTTTTTTTTGGTTAGACAGAGATAAACTTTTTACTTTTTATTTTCTTTGAAAGGAAATGGTGCCCGAACTGTGAAAAGCAGATTTACAGTATGACATGTTCCGGTTTGGACAAAAAAACAGTCACAATTAGTTTTAGATCATTCATCAGATGATGACTCATTTTCGCAAGATCGTTAATCGTTAATGACCGTGCAAAATCGGTAACGCGCAATAAGTTTCTTTCCAAGGTCAATTTCTTGTAAACATCTTAATTCTGAACCATCTCGGTTAAATACTTACTTATGTAGTATTTGTACTTATACCACAAAGACGTCAACATATCGAATATGATGTAAAGGTAAATGAATTAGTTTACCACAGAAACATCGGGCAGTCAGTCAGTCAGTCAGTCAGTCAGTCGAGTCCGTGTAGTTTCACCCCGGGGAACTTTCACCCCGCCATTTTGAGGTCTTTTCACCCCGCGGGAAAATCGGATTTTCGAGGGGTGAAAGGACACCGCTAAAATTTGAGTTTGACACCCCCGAAAGCGGTGTCTTTTCACCCCGCGTTCACCTACCGTAACCCAGTTTCTAGTTCATTGACTGATTGACCAAGATATGTAGTATACCCATGATGAGTGAGTGAGTTAGTGAGAGAGTGTCAATTTCAATTTCGACAGTCATTTTATGCATCAAAGTGCAAATAAACTTTTTTGCAAACTTTCAATAATGATTCGATTTACGTGACAATTGTTTTCCAGACTAAATCGAGCCTTCTGATTACGGTGGTGAACTCAGAATGACCGTAATGTAAACGCTGCCAAATGTAATAAAAGTACCTTATTTTAAAATTGTAAGTTGAAATTGGTGAAGCTAAACTTACAAATTGAACTTAAGGAGATCTTTGAGTAAAAATCATAGTTACAGAGGAAGAGGAGAGAACTGAAAATAAACAAAAACTCTCCAGTTGATTCAATGAATGTGGTTAGTGTTTTATGAGAACGATGGAATCAGAACAGAATGCTCAGTCGGCGCATCGGGTTATGTCTTTCAAAACTGTTGCCATATACTTCCTAAAATTTAGGTTTTTCTCTGATCATAACTAAAATATGATGATAACAACTGGTGGGGGCACCTTTTCAGTTTGAATAATAATAATAAAATTGTATATATCGCGGGCAGAAAAAAGGATGAGAACGTACACCGACTATAAACTGGTAGTAAAGGTGATGTTTCATGAGTAATAAAAAAAAATTATTGTTCTTGTAAACCGAAAAGGCGCGTCAGACTTTATTCCATATCCCAACCAATTTTATTATCATATTCTCGTTATAATCAGTGAATAACTCAATTTTGGGAAGTGTATGGCAACAGTTTTTGCAAGATATAACCCGCTGCAGTGACAGTATATAACATACTCAAATTTTCAGCGTATATACCACGGCAAATCTGACTTTACCATCGTAATCAGAGTGTCCGGTTTAGTCTGGAAAACCGTTTACACGTTAATCGAATCATTATTTAAAGTTTGCAAAAAAGTTTATTTTGCACTTTGACGCATAAAATGACTGTCTAAATTGAAATTGACACTCTCTCACTGACTCACTCACTCATCATGGGTATGCTACATAACTTGGTCGATCAGCCAATGAACTAGAAACTGGGTTACGGTAGGTGAACCACGCGGGGTGAAAAGACACCGCTCATGGGTGTGTCAAACTCAAATTTTAGCGGTGTCTTTTCACCCCGCGAAAACCCGATTTTCCCCCGGGCTGAAAAGCCCTCAAAATCTCGGGGTGAAAGTTCCCCGGGGTGAAACTTCTCAGTCCCAGTCAGTCAGTCAGTCAGTCAGTCAGTCAGTCAGTCATTTTAATAACAATAATAAAAAATAAAATCTTCTAAGAATATTTAAATAAGCTACAATAGCCGTGCAAAATCAACAACGTGTCCTAAGTTGATGATGTAGGCTCCCTGGCGCACGATCTTATCCTCAAAGAGGTTTGAAATTTCTTCAAAAATAAGGGTGGGGGGGGGGGAATTGGCAGTTTTCAGGCCATTTTACCTGAACCTTACGGAATAAATTCCTTTTTTTGGAACCGTCAAAGAGGGGGAACTTCACTTTTCCCACCCCTTCTCGTCCGCTAGTGATGAAGGCTAAACTAAACTTACTGTCGATAAATGGATTATTCAATTACGTGTCAACACTCAATCAAAATTCAAAATACAAATTAATGCTCAAATCAGGTGCACGTTTTTTAATAAGAAGAATTTCTTCCCATGGACAATTGTTGATTTTTCCAGCAGTTTTCGTAGTTCAGAAGAACGAACTCCATTTTTCAAAACGGTCGAAACATGGAAATCTACGTCAGACCTTTTTGTGTATCTTCCGTTGGTGGTCTATTCGACGCAACGTCTTAATCTACAATAATGATTTGTGGGTTCCAGCGAATATGGAAGCGAGCTATGAAAGTAGTATATAGAAGATGTACAGTATATATTCTAGAAAAGTCAGTCGTGATATCGTGTAGCAGAGTTTCATTTCTAACTGATGTAATGCAACTGAGATCTCTGATGACGAGTGAGGTAATGCCCTTTCAAATCGAGTAAAAAGAAAAAATAAGAAACACAAAGGTTCGTTGAATCCAAGATATCATCGGCACAACATTGATGACATACATAGTGAAGTCGCTTTGATGATCAATCACTGGTCAAGTGGTTCGGAATAGGGGTCGGCATGCCGAGACAAAATCCGGGACGGGACGGGACGGGACGGGACGGGACAGGTGTTTTTCCCGTCCCGTCCCGTCCCGGCTAAAAAATCTTGTCCCGTGTCCCGTCCCGTCCCGTTCAGAATTTTTTTGTCCCGTCCCGAAATTTCCCGGATTTCACTCCGGGACAAGCATTTCTGTCCCGGGACAAGAATTATGCTTGTCCCGGGAATTTTCATAAAATAATCCGACACAACACAACAAATTAAGTGCTATTCTCGATAAAAACAGTATATGTCTGTGATAAGATAATCTTAACCTGTCCAATGAGAGTGCTGATTGTTGATTGCTGCCGAATTCACACTCGGAGTCGGAACGGAACCCAAAACCCGATCCGACACACATCTTATTTATCCTTTGTTATGATGATTAGAAACATACTAAATATTAAAGCATATAGTTCGACAATCGAGTGAAGTGAAAAGGTTATCTGTAATGAAAATTTGCCGAAAACAACAGAAGTCCATGTTTCAGTGACAAATCTCATCGTAGGGACAAATCATCGTATATGGGTGTGTATGGCTGTTGTAAAAACGAGCGAGTAACTTTTTCAGTCAAAAGTGCACAATTCTCTCAAAGCGGAACTGATCCTAACGAAATTTTCAATAGAACTAAGTTCATAAGTTTTTAACAATGGTGAAAACGACAATTGTTAATATTCTACACAGCCACTTTTATATCAGATCAAAGTGTGGTCGTTTTTTGGCCCACCCTGTATATTTTCATTTCGTGTTCTCTCTTATAAGAAAATCATCAACATATTACCATATGAAATACGTAAAATATCTGGTTCAGACTTCAAAATTCTTTGCAAACCATGGCTATTCTCTCAGAAATTCGATACATAATGCGAATAAAGTAAGCGTCTATCATTGAAGAAAAAAAGTTTTTGAAGTCTGTATTGCATAAAAAGCAGGGTTATAACAAGAAAAATGGTAATAAGACGAATATCAACATCGAAAAATATCTTTTCAGCGACTTCAGAAGTTTTTTCTGTTTAATTGGTCATAAGACAAGTTTGAAGGTTGTCTTTTTCACTTGAATTTCACTCTTTTTGTTCCGGGACAAGCGATTTTGTCCCGGGACAAATTGTTTTGTCCCGTTTTGTCCCGCTTTGTCCCGGGAAATTTCTTGTCCCGTCCCGTCCCGTCCCGGCTAAAAAAATCTTGTCCCGTGTCCCGTCCCGTCCCGTTTACCAATAAATATTTTTGTCCCGTCCCGTCCCGTCCCGCCCAAACCTTGTCCCGTGCCGACCCCTAGTTCGGAAACGCCTTCCGGCAGCGGCGCAACACTCCAAAAGCAAACCGTTTTTACAGGTTATATCAATGAAAAACGTTATCTTTTATAATTATAGTTTTTTATTACTCAACAGATTGGAACAAATAAACCTTTCGAAAGTTTTCTTCTAACGTTCATACGAATTATTCTACATGTATACAATTTCAAACAAATATCGAATTTAATTTAGTTTGCGAAAAAGGCTTAAAAATGAAAAAAAACGGTTTCGTAACTTATAAAAATATAAAAAAATCTATATTTCTGATTGGTTGATTGACATAAACAGTCACAAGTAAGTATGTATATTTGGTCAATACTGCATTACGAGAATTGATTGAGTGGCAAGTTGATGAACGGGGAATGAACGATTCTCACACTATCCTATCGTAACCACAGGCGAACGAGGGAGAAAGAAAAAGTGAAATTCCACCTCTTTGGAAATTTCAAAGAGTAAACTTTGTCCCGTAAAAAGCAAGTTAAATTTTCTGAAATCTGTTAAATACATGGTGTCCCACTTAAAAGTTTCAATGAGAATTTGCTATAAATTTTTGATAGAATTGACCGATTTTGAAAATTTCTGCGCTGATTTGTAGACAACTCTTGGCAATTTTGTTTGACGCTTAAATTTTTTAAAAAGCTGTGTGATAGCAGTTTTTAGGCCAAAAACCCCGAACCCCCTTATTTTCGCATTTTACGATCATCGGCGTCACATAGAAACGTGTTGTTGTTGATCCGTTAACGTCCCGAACAAAGAAAAAAAATTTAAAATTGAAGTGTCACATTAAAACAACAAAATAAACAGTCAACGTATTAGAAAACATACATGAAAGGAACATATGCCCATGTGAAATACGTGAATCATTAGGTTGATTGAAAGCGGCATTTCAAACCAAGGCAGCTCATCATTGTCGCATCAAATTTGAGCTTTGTCAACAGGCAGTTTGCAATAGTTGCGATATTTTAAACTAATGTAAGTTTCAAATAATCAAATTGAAGTAATTCTCGAATATTACGAGAATTAAAAAGTTTTTGGAAAAGGTATCTCTGATGCTACCGTGCAGGGCACTGTTGGTCGCTGGAAGACGTGGTGGTAGTCATATTGAGAAACGTTGGTTATATGAATGCATTTAGTGATTTCGTGATTTTTATGCTGAATTATGGTTTCAAGTTATAAAATAAAAAAGCATTTTAACAAAAGTGCTGCCCCATGTTATAACAGTAACATCATAATGGGTGGAAACCACGTGAAAAAGGCGAAAATGAAGGGGTTTGGGGTTTTTGGCCTAGAAACTGTTGTCTAACAGCTTTAAAAAAATTTAAACGTCAAACAAAATTGCCAAGAATTGTCTACAAATCAGCGCAGAAATTTTCAAAATCGGTCCATTCTATCAAAAATTAAAGCAAATTCTCATTGAAACTTTTAAGTGGGACACCCTGTACTTCCTCCAGTTTGACGAATTTTCCCTTCCTTCGCAGGATTGGCTCGCCAGTGAATCTAACTGCTTTTCAAATGTGCTTATCAAAAACATTGTGGTCATCTTTATCCACATCATCATTAATCTGTGATTGTTACACCGCATCAACATTTGCATAACGTAACACACTACTGTAATCCATTTATCATTTCGTCAACGGAAAATACATGCGTTCATCATTTTCTTTATGCATAGTTAACTTTTTCTCTAGAATGGGAAATTCGAAGAAAACTCAATTATACAGATTTGAGTGAATTTAGATTCAGATTCGAGGGAACTATGCATTATGTTTTCAGGAACTTTTCCAGGATTTTTAACGTATACATATTTTTACGTTATATTGTTTTACAGTTTATTGTGTTTTCTGATGAAACATGTTTAATATAATACAAACCATGAATAGACATCTTTTCACATGATACTATATCACAATATTATCGTTGCGATATAACAATCGCCAACTGCACTAGCGGACGAGAAGGGGAGGGAAGAGTGGAATTCCCTCCTCTTTGGCGATTTTAGAAAGTGGAAATGGTTCCTCAAGGTGTAGTTCGCTTAAAGATCACTTAAAAATGACAATTCCCAACCTTTATGACGAAATTCCCCTCCCTTTCGTTTTGTGGCTCATCCGCCAGTGGCCAACTGTACATGGCGAAATGTTTAAATCGGCTGAAAAAGGCCGACGACAAAACTCTCGAAATCAATGAAAATGCTTCCACTAATGAGGGAATTGATATCCTAGTTTCAAGGGCTGATTATCAACAAACATACGAAATCGGGAACCAATGTATTTTTATGCGAAAAGCGAAAGAATCCCACTGTTCCGTTTTTTTCTCGTCCGCTAATGACGGCTGATTATTGAACTGGCGGATGAGCTAAAGGGCGGGGATTATTTCCAAAAAGAGGGGGGGGGGGAATCGGCAGGATTTAGGCCATATTATCTACACCTTAAGGACTAAACTCTGCTTTTTGAAAACCGCCAACGAGAGGGGAATTCCCCTTTTCCTTCTCCTTCTCTTCCGATAGTGATTAACACAACGCAATTCATTTATCATCTTAGCAAGATTGACAGACGCCGTTTCATTCAGAACTTACAATTTTTCATACGTCTGATCAAACAAAATGCGCAACAAAAGTTAAAGAAAAGCGATTAGGAAAACCAACTGAACCAAATGAATAACACAAGAAACAGACGACAGTTACAAACAAGGGTGAATAGAGGTAAGTTACACAAAATTCATGTAAGGATTAAAATGATAAAAAGTTTACCTGATCGACCCTTAGTTTCGACGAGTGCAATACTTGAGGATATTACGCGGGTTACGGTTATCTCTGGTATGTACCTGGATGGAATTACCACCCCATGCTTCTATCTACTGTACATAAATTGCATCAGAATAATTTTTTTGGTGTACATAGTGTTTGTAGAATACATAAAATGTTTCAAAAGTCAGTCAGTCAGTCAGTCAGTCAGTCAGTAAGTCCGTCAGTCCGTCAGTCAGTCAGTCGGTCAGTCAGTCAGTCAGTCAGTCAGTCAGTCAGTCAGTCAGTCAGTCAGTCAGTCAGTCAGTCAGTCAGTCAGTCAGTCAGTCAGTCAGTCAGTCAGCCAGTCAGTCAGTCAGTCAGTCAGAGTGATACTGTTAATCAGGCAGTCACTGGATCAGCGTTTTTATATGCATACCGAAATTTATGCATATTCAAACTGCGCTCGCAAAAACTTTGCGTCGTTTTTTATTGTTGGGTTGTCTCACTCGGATCAAGACTTCGCCGGGTGTCAATGACAAATGGTGCTTGCCCTAGGCATATCATGGAATCAGACTCCAATTCACTCCATCGGATAGGGCATATTCTTTAAAAACTATCAGCCAGTAGGTCACAATTCTTCGACTGCCATAAAGCTTCATGATAACGACCTCGGGATTCGAACACATGTGTCTCCAGCCAGGTGGTTTCAGAGTCTAACACCTAAACCATTTGACCAGTTAGCCGAATAGTGAGTAATAGCCGAACTTCCTGAATGACCAAACTTTGTGAATTGGCTATTAATACCACTCACCTTCCGCGCCCTATATTTGACCATCATAGTGTGATTAATACGATTTGGAATAGCAAAAGTTTACAAACACATACATTAATCATGAAAATCAATTATAGCTTATTCATTGTATATTGTGGTGAAATTCCATTGGTGTAAATAGAATAAGAACAGTTTCATAAAAAAAACAGTGGAGAATAAGTCGTAAAGAGTGAATCAAATATTAAGTAAAGCAAAAACCCGTGCGGGAAGTTTAAACAAAAAAATTTGAACAACCAGAAACGATGATTAGGTCATTTGATGTCACATGATTTGGAAGCGCTGAAATAGACAAACATAAACATCTATTAATCATGAAGCCAAGCTCAAATAGAGGCACATTCACATGGTGGATGCATGAACTATGATGGGTTATACGGCTTCGCTTGCACATTGTTCATTGTCCCTTTGCGGTCCACGGCTGATAAAGTTTTATAGAAACCAAGGTAAGCATGAGATGCATGCGATAAACCCGTTCAGTCATCTCGATTTCCAGTATAGCAATTCAGGTTAGACTCCGAAACCGCCTGGCCGGTCGCACATGGGTTCAAACCCTGAGGCCGCCACCAAAAATACCGTTAATGGCTGTTAATCTATGATCTACTGTCTGATGGTCGTTGAAGAAAATGTATTGAATATTCGATGAAGTGATACGACTATGGCAAGCATCATGACCTGACGAAGGCTTAATCCGAGTGAGACAACCCAACAATCGAAAATAATTTCATTGATAGTACATGTATGCACCACCACTCATTAGCGCAAACTCTGTTTGAATCACTTGCCTAAAATCACTGGTAGAGCTTGTTTATTGTTATCCAACATTAATATGTTGAATCCGTTACCACCTACATATGCCTTGAATAAGATGCAAAGTTTGTACTGGGTTTCTTGATCCAGGTGTGAACCCTTTGCGGGCAACGGCTGATCACGTTTTATAGAGACCAATCTTTAACAGGAAATCATGAGATGCTTGCACTAAACCGCTTAGTCATCTTGGATTCCAGTATAGAAAAAAGTAACAAAAATGTATTGCAAAAGATTGCCTTTTTCCCCAGTTTAGATCAAATGTTCATAGAAAAAGTTCTACAGTGTCAGACCGGTTCCAGGTTCTACCGCAATCGATAATGCATTTGTTCATGTCCACTACGAGCTAAACCGTTTGATCATGCGTATTGAATTACCAACTTTGCATGTTTTTTATGCCACTTATGTAATTTTGGTTTTTTTTGTTATGTTTCTGAAGCTCAAGTGACCAGATCGATTTGGTAAACATTGTTTTGTGGAAAAAAGTCACGTTTCAACTACGTAAATAATCAATTTTTGTGTACATGTAGCTTGGTCAAATCATCTCTTTATCATGAATTATATTTATGATGAAATGGGCGCCATGTTTATCTTGTATAGCCTATCCGGAGTTTCTTGTTACTTCAAAACTTTTTGGCGCGCATTTTTGAATTCAAATCTGTTTATCGTGCGCTTTCAAAAAATCGAGAAGTTTAATATTTTTCACAAAACATTTGGAAACCCCACAAAAGTTCATGGCATACGAGCGTAACTGTCCTGCAAATTAGAATACAAGGTGGAGGGCGAACGGGAAATTGAAAATGACGAACCATCGTTCAAAAGAAAAACCGTCAGTCAACAGAAAAATTTGTCTCACGAAGCACCACATCATACAGTAGTTTATTTAGAGGTTCGTGTAACATTGTTTCGTGTTCAAATTTATAAAAAAATGACGGAATACATTATCGTCGACCATTTGCTCATAAAATAAAATAGAAAGTCGGAACAAAATTTGCATTTTCAGAAAATTATAAACGGAACAAGAAATCTCGAATGAACTATGTATACATTTGGGGTACTTCACTTTTCACGTCATATAGCTGAAATGACGCCGTTGTTATTTATAATCGCACCGGCGATTTGATATTATCGCGTGGGATACATTTATTTTTTCCACTCAATGCGTGATTACTTGATTTGTACCGCAATCCACTTGCTGACAAAAGGAAGGGAACTTCGTCAAAGAGGGGGGGGATGGGCTGGTCATTTTACTTACTCATTGAGGAAGAAATCCTTTTTCTTTCACCAAAGAAGGGGAGATTTTACGTTGTGAACTTATCTAAACGTAGAAGAGTGATTGATCTTTCATTTCTGTTTTTTTTCATGGAATCAACTGGACTCCCAAAATCAGTTCCCTAAACCATTAAACCGCTGAAGTTGGTTATAAAAGAGACCATATGTTTCCAATATCCTCGTTTATCAACAGTTTTTGACGTGGCGGTTTAATTCTGTTATTTCGAATCTCATTCCATTGAAACACATGTTTGGTGTGACTGCTACCAAAATAAACTTCAGGGGTATGCATAGATCAAAGTTCTAAATTGTTTGTTTTTCTGTTATTGTGACGTAAGCATGCTCTCATTCGGCACATATGGATGTGCATTAATTAGATGGCACATTAGTGTTACTGTTAGTGAAAGTTTGATTATTAGTGAAACAGGTGGTTTTGGGTTGGCTTTGTCATTAAGTCATTCAACGTTGGTTTATTTATTTTCCCATTTGTTCAGGAGTGTTTGTATTCATTGTTTCTGACTGTCTTCGTTATACATTTTCTTGAATTTTTTTCAATTTGTTTTCGTATGCTTGAATGCGAAATATGGTTTCATTGGGTGCATTGAAACTTGATGTACGAAACTTTGGTTATTGAATTCGAACCGACACATCATCAGTTTAGATTGCTGAAGCGAAGTCATTGGCAACTGTTTTCTATATCTCAAAGAAAGGTTTCTTTTTGGATGTGTACCTTATGTATTCTACCTGTCTGGGAAGGGGTGTGGGAGTACAGTACAGGACAAAAAGATGTGACCAAATCGCCGAAGCTTCGGAGAGTGTGCGCGAAGCTTCGGCGAGGGGATGCTCTTCGCTGATTGGTTGAGAGCGTGGGAATTTTTTCGCGGCACTCTCCGAAGCTTCGGCAAGTGATGAATCCGATTGTACACAGACAAATTTCTGATCTTATCGGAAATTTATGTAATGATGATTTGGTTCATTCGTATGATTGTTTTCGATAAATTGTTACGGATAATTTAAAAAATTTCGTTCGGTTATCAAATAAAGTGTTTGATAACATTAATTGCTCACTTTTATCAGAATGATTGAGCTCTGTCTTTGAGCATACCTCAAGGTCAGACCCACACCTCTACAGGTAGCCAAACCACCTTTATTACGCAATCTTTCTTACATGGACATGTAAAACCAGCAAAAATAATACGGCGATGCCTGGTGTATGTTTTTAAATGCATTAATAAAGGCAATGCTATATCATCAAAGCACTGGCGGACGAACCAATCCTCCGAAGGGAGGGGAAATTCGTCAAAGAGGGGAATTGGCAGTTTTCAGGCTATTTTACCTACACCTTAAAGAACAATATTTACTTTTTGAATACGTCAAAGAGGGGGGAATGCCACCCTTTCTCGTCCGTTAGTGAATCAAAGGTAGTTCATGCGACATACAACGTTGCGATTGCGAACCTCAAAGGCGCATAGAAATGGCATGTATGATGCACGCTGGTGTATTAATAAACTGATTTAGTCAGTCACACGACAATAAAATGAAAAAATACTAACTAATAATTTCATTTACCCTTAATTGTTTTTTCACAACTGTATAGTTTCTGAGTTTCCTAAAATCCTCGCCGAAGCTTCGGAGAGTCTCACGAAACAATTCCCACGCTCCCAACCAATCAGCGAAGACCATTCAGTTGCCGAAGCTTCGCGCACACTCTCCGAAGCTTCGGCGATTTGGTCACATCTTTTTGTGCTGTACTGTACGTACATACAATTAGCAACTGAACCCAGCACCCTCTCTTCCAATCCAATCATTAAACATGATATTTGTTCAGGAATCAGAATCATTTATTTATTTATTCAAATACATACGTTACATCATTGTTAATTGGCCAAGATTTGAAATCTCCAGCATTTTTTCCGACGTGATTTCTTTTGTAACTCCGCCGAAAATCATTCAAGTACATAACTCCGTGTATCAATCATCATTGTTGTCTCATATGTATGTATGCGAATAAAAACATAGATCAATCATTTTCCATGTTTTATTGTGACAATATGTGTGTAGTATGACACTATTATAGCCCCAATTGTTTGAAATTCATTCATCACAGAATGCGCCATAGTCGTCATACGTCATTACGCAAAACTGAATGAAAGTTTTCCCATGCATTCATGTATTGCTCCGTTTCGGAGTAATATTACGGATTACGTAACAGTAATCGGCGGACACTTTCCGGTATTTTTTGTATGTTTTTATTTTATTTTCTAGGGCTATGACTGCATACCAACTGGTTGGGGCATGAAACTTAGGTTTCAGTGTGGGCTTAGGCTGAGGCTTAGGCTGTGTATTTGGCAAAGACTTGCGCGCTGCGCACCTCAAAACTTCTAGCCTCACACCCGCGTTATCTCATCTTAATGCAAGGTCTGAGTTATGTAACGCCTAACCTAAGCCGGAGCCTAACAATTTAGGTAATTGAAGTTATAATCACAAAAACAGTAAGTTTGCTGATGTCCTGTTATCCATTTCGCATATCCCCTTTCAGTAGTAACTTCGTGACTTCGTTTATTGTCATTCCAACCTGTACATGTTTATCACCTGTCCAGCAAGACATATTTACATACATTTGCACCACTAGCGGATGAGAAGGTGTGGGAAAAGTGGATTTTGGCAGTTTCAGGAAGTGGAATTTGCTCCCTAAGGTGTAGGCAAGATGGCCTGAAAGCTGCTAATTCCCCCCTCTTTGACGAATTTCCCCTCCCTTTGGAGGATTGGCTCTTCCGCCAGTGATTTGCACATACAGTATACTTTTGAAATGTGATATATCACTATCTCTCTTTATATCAACTTTCCATCCAGACACAAAATTGAGTGGCATGTTTTCCAATCCCGAAAACAGCGTTTTCGCAGCTCGCAATCCCGCCATTTCGAATCCGGATGAAATCTGGTTCCTAACCAGTTTGCTGATGAGGATTTTGGCATAATCGAATACAGCCAATAAGTGACTGGTACGTCGGATTACTAGCGGGAGAGGGAAGAATAAAAACGTGGAATTCCCCCTCTTTGGGAATCCAAAAAGTAGGATTTGTTCCTCGATGTGTAGGTAAAATGACCTTAAATCTGCTAATTCCCCTCTCTTTGAGAAAATTCCCCTCCCTTTGGAGGATCGGCTCGACCGCTAGTGCGTTGGATAATAGACAGACAGACAGAGTTGTTTCAGTGTCATTAACTATAAATGGTCGTGATGTGATTAACTATAGCTCATCTATGTTTATAGCATTAGAAAATAATTATGAGGTTGAATTTGAATTTGTGCCAAGTTCTGGGTGATTTCAATACAATTCCGAGGCTTAGCAGACGTTTTTTGCGTTAGTTTCATTAATTATAAATGGTCATGATGATATGATTAACTAGAGCTAATTAATAAATATTGCATTGATAATTCCTTAGGAGACTGAAATTGAATACGCGGTATTCTTCTGGGCGTTTTTAGGACTGTTCCGAAGCCAAGCAAACTTATTTGTTTTAGTGTCATTAACTATAAATGGTCTTGATCTGGCAGACTTTTTGCGTTAGTATCATTATTTATAAATGGTTGTGATATGATTAACTAGAGCTAATAATTGTTTATTGCATTGTCAATTCCTTAGGAGACTGATTTTGAATGCGCGATATTCTTCTGGGCGTTTTTTAGAACTGTTCCGAAGCCAGGCAGACTTATTTGTTTTATTGTCATTAACTACAGGGTGGGCCAAAAAAACGACCAAGCTTTGATCTAATATAAAAATGGCTGTGATGAATTTTTACAATTGTCATTTTCATCATATGTTAACAACATTTAAACTTAGTTATATTGAGAATTTCGTTAAGATCGGTTGGGGTTTGAGAGAAATGTGCACTTTTGACTGAAAAAGTTGCTCGCTCGTTTTTACAACAGCCATACACAGCCAATACGATATATTGTCCCTACGATGAGATTTGTCACTGAAACATGGACTTCTGTTGTTTTTGGGGTATTTTCCAGTACAGTTAACGTTTTCCCGCATAAACAAATGAGTTTCTTCAAAAAATTTCAGTTTTGAAACGTTTGTGAAAATTTTAAATGAAAAAGTGAGAAAGTGGCATTTATAAATCATTATATAAAATAATAGAGTATGACCTGTTTTAAGCGTGATTTCGAATTTTTAGTCTGAATTAAAATAGGGTTACATTTATCATACACTAAATTTGATTGTTTTTATAGTTTTTGATGACAATTATAGTCTACAAATTGATAAAAATCGGAGTTAAGTCCCATTATAAGCTGTTGTAAAAATGCGCGAGACGTTTTTTTGGATGCACGTGCACAACTTTTGTTTGAGTCAACATATCATATTGAAAACTTCAGGAAAACTAAGTTATTATGTTGATAATATATGTTGAAAACGACAAGCCAAAAGATTAAACACAGCCACCTCTGAGTCCGATCAAACTGTAGTCGTTTTTTTTGGCCCACCCTGTATAAATGGTTTTGATCTGATTAACAGTAGCTCATCTACATATGTTTATAGCAATAGCAAATAATAATGAGGTAGAATTTGAATTTGTGCCAAGTTCTGAGTAGTTTGAGATTATTCTCGCACTTTTCTGAACCAGATTTCCTAAACCTAAAAATTATTCTACAATAAGTTAGAAATAAACTTACCATGTCCAGACCATTCTAATAAAAAATTTCCGCCCAAATATGCATCATGGTTTAAGTGATTGTCAGTGATTTGTGTCCATCGTTACGTTTTTTTTCTACAGAAACGGATGAATTGCATCGATTAATCATGGGATTGAAATAAAAAATTTGAGCCCAGATAAATGTTAGACACAGTGAAATGTTTGGTTTGATTGCTCCATTTAGAATATATCGCATATACCGCTGTTGTTGAGTTGAGCTCGAATGATATTTTTTCTAGGGCGTTTATTCAAAATTTTGAGCAAAATTAGAGCATATCATATGAATATGGTGGTTAAATTACTGAAGTTAGATTTAGTGCGTGACTTTTTTGCCGACAGTGTAACAGTGGTTCAAATATAGATAGAAATACATACCATGTGTATTGTATATGTAACACAAGTGTCATACATACATACACATACAAACATGCATTCATAAATAGACTATATAGAATGCTTGTACCCCACCCCAAGTACTTCCTGTCTGATCCCATTAACTCACGCCGTCGTTACGCCGTCAGTTACGCATGATAGGCTGGCGGAGAAGCCAAAATTACCCAAAGGGAGGGAATTTCCCCAAAGAGGGGAAATACTAGTTTTCAGATCATTCTACCTACAACATAGGAAACAAATTCCCTCTTTTGAAAACGCCAAAGAGGAGGGAATTCCACTTTCCCCATCCGCTAGTGCGTCCAGTTATGCTCGATAGGCTGTTACTACTACGTGACCGACAAGGCGTAACCGAAAAAAGCTCATTACTCGTAAATGAAGTTGTGCCGTTTGACCGATGGTTGTTGACCGGTGACCGGCTCATGGAATTCAGTGGGGAACGAATCCCATGGTAATTAAGTAGAGCCACTACTTCCCTCTGATCGAGTAGGCGGTGGGGAATTTCCCCCTTCTCCTAGAATAAGTGAAAATATGTAGGTTTCACGTTTCTTTATTATGGCGAAAGAAGTGTTCTTTATAATTTTTATTAAATATTTTTTGGTGAAATTTTAAACAATTTTTCTATTCAAAGGGTTTACTTTCACTGCAGCTGCTATTCTTAGGTCATAAAGCGATGGTAGATACATACGTGTACGTGTGTGTACATACATGTCTCATACATACGTACATACAGACATACAGTATGTGAAAAGTATGGTTACGGTACAACTTGTTATCCGGTTTATTCATAAGTGGCTGCCTTTGTTGATATTGTATCAAATGGTCTAGACGTTTTCGCCTGTAACTTTTCATCAGGAAAACTTTTCTGGAGCGTTTTTTATGATTTCAATAATGTTGTGTGAACATCATCCTATTCAAGCGTATTAGCCAAATAATTTGCCGAACTAAACTCTAACATTTTTTTATAAATAAGCTGTTTTTAAGAGTTTCCGGCGACGCAAACTGTTGGTGACACCATTTTCCGTGATGTTTTTTCTGACATTTTTGTTTGAAATTTTTAATCATTAAGTCACACGAACATACATACAGGGTGGGCCAATAAAAACCACACAACTTTGGAGGTTAATGACTCAGGGACTAAGAATCGGATTGAACTGCGGTTTGCATCATTTCAACTGGTATATCTTTGACTTTCATTCATATAATTATTATGGATAAATTTGAATTTTTCAAAAAGATATCAAACTTTTACCGAAAAGTTGCTGTTTTCTGCTGAGAACCCATACAAGTCCATTTTCTACAATGATAAATTTACACAAAGAGGACATAAATTACACATAAATTTAAATAACAATGTTTTTCACAAGTTTCAGACACATATAAAGCATATTAAAGTTGATGACTTGCTCAACATAGACCTTTTGTGCTCAACGCTCAACAGCCTGTTTTCTATCATGAATGGTAGTTTCATGTTAAAAATAGTCTGAGTTAGTAAAAATATTGTTTTAAACAGTTTCATTAGCTAGGTTTTAACTGAAAACGCTAAAGAAACCAAAACATTTTGTTCTGAGCCGCATAAAACATTATTAAATATTCATTGTAACCCTTATGTATAAAAACTCCCGCCCGGTTGGAAAAGGGTATTTTTAAGAAAGCGTTGCGTAACTTCTGATTGCATTGAAATTTTTTGATAAAATTAGAGTTACGAAATTTCAAATATATACTGATCAAAATGACGCTTACCGTAAGTTAATCCGATTCGTATTCACAAAGTTATTAACTTTCAAAGTTGTGTGGTTTTTTTTGGCCCACCCTGTATGTACATATACTGTATGTTTGTAACTCTATCTGCCGGCGCACAGTCATTGCATATTCGGTGAAAGTGTTCCAAAAATAACTTTCGAGAAAACAATTTTGTTTTGAATAACCGGAAAATCGAGTTCTCATAAGTTTTATTTCTTCTAGAAATTTGGTAAACAGAGTTCCGATGGAGTAAACATATCCTATTTTACTGTATAGCTTGGTCCAGTTTTTTTGTTACAAAGGTTAGATTATATAAATTCGTTACCACAGATGCAATGGATTATCGCTTGTCTAGTCAATTGCGTAGATCGCCAGTCTATAAAACTGCCGGCCCTAAGATCGAACAGATCCTGACACGTTGCTCTGGGGTTTCTGTACTTTTTTTCGTCAGTTTATTTAATTGTCTGGTCACTACGAAAAGAACATTTTGAATGGCATTATGTAGTGTGCCATAAGCATTCCAAGTGAAAAATGATCTTTTGGTCATATAGAAAAATCCAATAGGAACATGGTTTTTTCCAGAAATTCAGATTTCAGTAAGTGATGTTCGCATTCGAAATGTTGAATAAATTTACTACTAATAAAACCGCCTGTATAAAGCTTAGTCAAAGTGCCAAGTTGTTGCTGGAAATTTTTCTTTGAAAAATCGCCCTCGTCACATGCGTTTGTGTTCCGACCGGCAATTATTGCTCAAGTCCGGATCTAAAAATAATCCAATTTCCAATTGGAAGTGTGGCGATGCCATAAAACGCCCACCGAATGGCTCAGTTCTGTGCACTAGTGGACGAGAAGGGTGGGAAAAGTGGAATTCCCCCCTCTTTGGCTGTTTCGAAAACTAGAGTTTGTTCCTCAATTTGTAGGTAAAATGACCTGATTTATCCCAATTCTCCCCTCTTAGGGGAGTTTCCCCTCCCTTTGGGACTTAACTCGTCCGCCAGTGGTTCTGTGACACCAAATTAGACACGGTAGTTAAAGACCTGAAAACCCGGAGGCCAAATTTGGTCGAATCCAATCTTGCTGAAAGCCGGGGTCGACCCCCGGTGGTCCATGCGTGAATTCCATCACAATTAACATGTCGGGATTATTGTTTTATGCCTCCACCATTTTTAAATGTGTAACTTGCGTCTTCAAACGGTGTGAGTTTATTTTATGGGAGTTATACAATTGTGAGTTATACAATATGTGAGTTATACATTATGAGAGTTATAAATTACGTGAGTTAAACGTTATGTGTGTTCTATGTTACGTGAGTTTTACACTATGTGAGTTCTAGATTACGTGAGTTCTACATTAAATCAGTTCCAAACTAAAAGAGTTCTACATTACGTGAGTCCTACATTATGTGAGTTCTAAATTCTGTGAGTTCTACATTATGTGAGTTAAACATTACGTGAGTTATAAATTATGTGAGTTCGAGATTGTGTATGTGAGTTCTAGATTATGTATGTCAGTTCTACACTAAGTGAGTCCTACATTTCGTGAGTTCTACATTAAAAGTAGTTGCCCATTATGTGAGCTCAATTTTGTAACATAATTTTATGTGAAATTCCTGGTATTTAATCTATGCCATTGCCACATTCCAGCTCACATCTGGTAATGAACGGCATTCGTGTAGTTTGACGTGTTCAAACTATCTTACGTGAGTTCTACATCCTGTGAGTTATACATTATGTAATTTCTACATAATGTGAGTTCTAGACTATGCACAGGGTGGCTCAAAAAAACGTGTCGCGTCTGAGCAGTTATTGTGAAAGTTATATATGAGCTGTGAGATTTCGGTAAAAAGCATTCGATTGGGCATGTTTCGGCCTACAAAATGATTCGCTACTGAAGTTTTATCTCTCGGTTCCTATTTGTTACATGCGATTATAAAAAAAAAACACCGAATTTCACATAAAAAAGTTCCTATATGGAGTTTTTTGTTCGTTTGCTTAGTTGTCGGTGTCTATGCTTTGCTGAATTTTCATATTTAAAGGAAAATATCTTCGTTTGTTAACCTTCATTCATTTTGGTCTGTTTTAAAAGAATGAATCGCTTATATAGTTTGCCATTAGGCAGTTAATGCCACGCCACGCGTGCTGTCATTGCTTCTGAAGGAGGCAAACCGACCGAAATTTTTGGCGTGATTAGTTATATTTTTTGGAAAATACGTTTTGCTTGTATTCTCTAGTCTGTGATGTTTATGTGGATCACAACTTTATCAACAGTTTTGATTATTTATTCACTTTTACCACAAAATAGGAACTTTTTGATATGAAATTCGGTGTTTTCTTATAATCTCGTGTAAAAATTAGAAACTGAAAGATTGAACTTCAGTAGCACATCATTTTGGCCAAAACATGCCCAATCGAATGCTTTTTACCGCAATCTCACAGCTCATGTATAACTTTCACAATAACTGCTCAAACGCGACACGTTTTTTCTGAGCCACCCTGTATGTACGTGAATTCTACATTACGTGAGTTCTAGATTACGGAAGTTTTACACTATGTACAGGGTGTCCCACGTAACTTGCAATATTCTGCGAGGCCGCCAAAAGTTTTGTGTTTGAGCTATTTGAAAAATTAAAAAAGCAAATGAAAGCCCATTTTATAAAGTTTTTTTCGCCGCATACTAGAAAGTCCTAACTTTTACGCAGATCGAGATTTCTTCATTTCCCCAAAAGTAGTCATTTTCAGTTCTGAAATCTCAGTGGGCTCGGTGATCAACAGTACCGGTTGAAACCTATTTAAATAGCTTTAATTTGTCAAGAAGATTGAGAGCTGATCATTTCACGTGTAATGAAATGTAAAAAACGGTTTTCTAATTAAAAATATGGTTTTGAGAACAAATCAGTAATGTGTCTTGTTTGCGATTTTTATGTCTTTTGATGACTCCTGCGTGGTTTCGATCGATTATCCAACGTATAAATATGTCCCATCATGATCAAAAAAACACATTTATTAATAATGATCACAAAAACTTATTTTCAGACTTAGATTAACTTTTCAATGAAATACTGGGTTTCTAGAACAATTTTTAGAGCCCCCGATGAGACATCAAAAACCTAAAATGACTACTTCTGGAAAAGTAGCCATAACTTGAGAACTGTTTGAACAGTAAACCTCTGGTAGGTAGCAAACAAAACTTTACAAACTGGACTATCATTTGCTTTTTTAGTTTTTAAAATAGCTCCACCACAAATTTTTTTGTGGCCTTGCAGAATATTGCAAGTTACGTGGGACACCCTATATGTGAGTTCTAGATTACGTGAGTTCTACACTAAGTGAGTTCTACATTTCGTGATTCGTGAGTTCTACATTAAAAGTGAGTTGCCCATTATGTGAGCTCAATTTTGTAACATAATTTTATGTGAAATTCCCGGCATTTAATCTATGCCATTGCCACATTCCAGCTCACATCTGGTAATGAACGGCATTCGGTGGGTTCGTATCGGATGGCATCATTAGCGGACGAAAAAGGGAGGGAAAGTGGAATTCCACCCTCTTTGACTGTTTCAAAAAGTACAATTTGTTCCTTAAGCTGTAGGTAAAAAACCCTAAAACCTGCCAATTCCCCCTCTGTGAGGAAATTCCCCTCCCTTTGGAGGATTAGCTCGTCTGCCAGTGGATGGCATGCTTGGTCACAGTGTCTGGTTTCTACGAAAACACATAAAACACATCTGATCTTCACGGAACACAAATTTCGCTTATTAAAATACAGCTACCTTTATTTGTTGACAATACTACATACAAATAAAATTATAAACCTTGAAACCTAAAAAACTAAATTTTGTTTCTGGGATATGTAACTACAGTTCTATTAAAGCATGAAATTAACAAAAAATTTAATTATCTTGTTGACCGTTTCCATTGTAAAATTGTTCCAGAAAAACGTGAAAAATACTATCGAGCCAATCGCAGACTAACCAGCTCAAAACTGAACGTATTTTGCTGTAGCTACATAAGTTCAGTAATCTTTCGTTTCGAAAATGCGCTTTCACAGCCAGTAAACTTTTTTTGTTCGGTATGATTGATTAGGAAGTTTAAACTAATTTTTTTTGTTTACGATCGTTATAGCTCCGTCGCTCTCAATCATTGCTGGACGAGCCAAACTTATGTACAAAGGGAGGGGAATATTTCCGAACACGGAAAATTCACATAAATTAGCTTGTTTTATCTAGACCTTGAGGAACAAACCAAACTTTTTGTAACCACCAAAGAGAGGGATTTCCACTTTTTTTCATTCTTCTTCTCGTCCGCTGATTCTTTCAATTGATAATTAAACTGAATTTGAATGCGCGCCATTAATCTCAGGGATTTTAGGAATATAGCTAGGTCAAGATGTCTTGTAATCAAAATCTCTGGATCCGTGGAGAAATACGCCATGAACTAAAGACGCTTTTGAGATTCCAGTGAAAATGACACACACTATTTTGCTCAGACCGTGAAACATCAACTTCAGTTTTGTTTCACACACTTGACTAACGTGCATGATGCACGTACTGAACTGGCTCGTGGCCCAACATCTGAGTTCGGCGTAAAAGGTGTTTTTTACGGGCTATGATGTTTTTTTATCAATTGGAATTGGTATACTGTTTTTTATGCTTATGTTTACATAATTTTTTTAGCAGAATAAGCGTTTATTTCACTAAACAAGTTTTCAACCTAATGGTTCATGGTCTGAATGTTTTTGTCTGTAAAATTTCACTGGATTCCCGAAAGGGTCTTTATAGCCTATACAATGAGCCAACAACTTTTTTTCGCGTTGTTTGAATTCAAATCTGTTTTTGGCGCGCTTTCAAAATTAGGAGAAATATGTTTTTTTGCATAACATTTGCATAACATAAAAAACTGCAACTAATGCGTGAGTAACCAGCCCACAAATTTTTTTTGGTAACAAGAAACCTTGACCAAGCTATAGGCACACCGTTCGAATATTGTCCATGTGCTTTGTGAGGAAAACTTTTGAAAAAAGGAGAATTTTGAATGCGCGCCAAAAGCTGATTTGAATTTGAATTGCGACACATGTTCGTCATATTTTTTGTAGATAATCCAGAAAATTAAACCGTTGTCAACAAACAAATTCTGTTTGCCCGAAAAATACAGCAGCCAACGAAATATTCAAAAATGGCATCAGACAACACAATGTTGTGGTGGACAGGTTCAGTTTTACACTTATTGTAAGTACATAATTATGGCTAAACGATTTATTGTTGTTTTTCTCTCTCTTTCGATTATATTGTTATCTTTTTTACATCTGTTACAGTGCTTTTGGTATCTTTCCATCAATATTCCACGGAGATTTCACAGCCTGTGCTGACGCCTATACCCGCAAGACAGCTAGGTTGAAAGTCACTCACTCACTCACTCACTCACTCACTCACTCACTCACTCACTCACTCACTCACTCACTCACTCACTCACTCACTCACTCACTCACTCACTCACTCACTCACTCACTCACTCACTCACTCACTCACTCACTCACTCACTCACTCACTCACTCACTCACTCACTCACTCACTCACTCACTCACTCACTCACTCACTCACTCACTCACTAACTCAGGTGTATCACTGTCATCATCCCAACGACTCGCGAAAGACCTGTTTGATCAAGATCGCTATGATAAAAGAGTAAAACCTACAATGAGAGATGGCACGGGTGTCAATGTAACGTATCGTATTGACTTGTACCAGATACTTGATGTGGTGAGTCAGACAGACAGACAGACAGACAGACAGACAGACAGACAGACAGACAGACAGACAGACAGACAGACAGACAGACAGACAGACAGACATACATACAGACAGACAGACAGACAGACAGACAGACAGACAGACAGACAGACAGACAGACAGACAGACAGACAGACTACCGGACTGACAGACAGCCAGACAGACAGACATACACACAGACAGACAGACAGACAGACAGACAGATGTACAAAATAAAGTAATTTAAGAATTTTCTCTTTCAATGCAGGACGAACCAAAACAGTCGGTGACGATCAACTGCTGGGTGGAAGAGGTGAGTGAATCAGTGAGTGAGTGAGTGAATCAGTGAGTGAGTGAGCGAGTAAGTGTGTGAGTGAGCGAGTGAGTGAGTGAGTGAGTGAGTGAGTGAGTGAGTGAGTGAGTGAGTGAGTGAGTGAGTGAGTGAGTGAGTGAGTGAGTGAGTGAGTGAGTGAGTGAGTGAGTGAGTGAGTGAGTGAATGAGTGAGTGAGTGAGTGATGAGTGAGTGAGTGATGAGTGAGTGAGCACATAAGTGAGTGAGTGAGTGAGTGAGTGAGTGAGTGAGTGAGTGAGTGAGTGAGTGAGTGAGTGAGTGAGTGAGGCAGTGAGTGAGTGAGTGAGTGAGTGAGTTAGTGAGTGAGTGAGTGAGTGAGTGAGTGAGTGAGTGAGTGAGTGAGTGAGTGAGTCAGTGAGTGAGAGAGTGAGTGAGTATTTTCTAGAGTTGGTATGACGATACGTTGTACTGGGATCCGATCGAATATAATGGCATCAGCAAGCTTACGGTACCCTACGATGCAATATGGCTGCCTGATACCGTACTCTATAACAAGTTGGTTCAGTAACGAAGTGAACAAATTCCGAAGAAAGGGGAAATGTAGAGAATTGAATACTCACTCACTCACTCACTCACTCACTCACTCACTCACTCACTCACTCAGTCACTCACTCACTCACCACCACTCACTGACTCACTCTTCCACCCACTCACTCACTCACTCACTCACTCACTCACTCACTCGCAGCCTCAAGATGTCTGATACGGAAACACGTCGCCTCCTCAACATCCAACTAACAACGAATCAGGGCCCGGGAAATCAATCCGTTCTGGCCTACTTTCTGTATCCGACTATTTATACGTTCAGCTGTAGACTCAATATTGTCCACTTTCCTTTCGATGAACAACATTGTGAGCTGGTGGGTGAATGAGTGAGTGAGTGAGTGAGTGAGTGAGTGAATGGGTGGGTGAGTGAGTGAGTGAGTGAGTGAAAGTGTGAGTGAGTGAGTGAGTGAGTGAGTGAGTGCGTGAGTGAGTGAGTGAGTGAGTGAGTGAGTGAGTGAGTGAGTGAGTGAGTGAGTGAGTGAGTGAGTGAGTGAGCGAGTGAGTGAGTGAGTGAGTGAGTGAGTGAGTGAGTGAGTGAGTGAGTGAGTGAGTGAGTGAGTGAGTATGTGAGTGAGTGAGTGAGTGAGTGAGTGAGGGTGTGAGTAAGTGAGTGCGTGAGTGAGTGAGTGAGTGACTGATTGAGTTGAGTGAAAGAGTGAGTGAGTGAGTGTTTGACTGAGTGAGTGAATGAGTGAGTGAAGGCGTGATTGAGTGAGTGAGTGAGTGAGTAAGTGAGTGAATGAGTTAGTGACTGTGTGATATCATAATTCAAACATGTACAGGTGTTTGGTTCATGGACCTACGAAACACCAGACATTGACTATCAGTTGCTGAGCGCCGAAGTTGGTACGAAAAACTACATATCGAATGAGGGCTGGGGACTCGTCAACTTCACCGGTACGCACATATGTTGTTGATGTTGTTGCTGTTGTTATATTGTTGTTGTTGTTGTTGTTGTTGGTAATGTTGTTGTTGTTGTTGTTGTTGTTGTTGTTGTTGTTGTTGTTGGTAATGTTGTTTTTGTTGTTGTTGTTGTTGTTTTTGTTGTTGTTGTTGTTGTTGTTGCTGTTGTTGTTGTTGTTGTTGTTGTTGTTGTTGTTGTTGTTGTTGTTGTTATTGTTGCTGTTGTTGTTGTTGTTGTTGTTGTTGTTGTTGTTGTTGTTGTTGTTGTTGTTGTTGTTGTTGTTGTTGTTGTTGTTGTTGTTGTTGTTAAAGTTGTTGTTGTTGTTGTTGTTGTTGTTGTTGTTGTTGTTGTTGTTGTTGTTGTTGTTGTTGTTGTTGTTGTTGTTGTTGTTGTTGTTGTTGTTGTTGTTGTTGTAGTTGTTGTTGCTGTTGTTTTGCGGTTACTGCATTTGTAGTTTTAGGCGTTCGCAACGTGATCAAATACGAGTGCTGCCCGCATCCGTATACCAATCTGAAGTACACAATGGTCATACGTCGAAAGCCGTTGTATTACATCGTCAATCTCATCTTTCCCACTTGTTAGTGCTAAATTTACCGATGTAGGACATTCCAATCCAATGATGATGGGCGACTATTACACAATACTTCTAGTGAACAACTCATACTATTTCAAGGCCGAAACGATTTTGCCCACCCATACGATTGAATTATAACCATGAAAAGAAAAAACTCAAGTATTTTTTATACATTTAAAATTATCTATCAGATCTTTGCAATTATCAAGTGCCAGTCAGCATTCAGATCATTGCAACTATCCCATTCCAATTATCAATCATTCAATTGCAGGCATCATCACAATGATCTCGCTGGTCGGCTTCTTCATGCCGTCGAACGCCAAGGGTGAGCGCAACGAGAAGATCAGTCTCGGCATCACCACGCTGCTGTCCATGTCCATTCTGTTATTGATGGTGGGCGACAGCATGCCGACCACGAGCAACTATGTCCCGCTGATTGGTCGGTTTGAGTTTTCATTTTAGTGGAAGTTAAATTTTTTTTAATTTTTCGTTCTCTTCTTTAGATGACAATTAGTCTCAGATTGTATCCAGGACAAAAGATGCCGAAACAAACGACTGCTGGCGCAATTATGGCTTAGCTTCTTCATATCAAGATCTAATTCAGTCAGTTGTTTGTCAGGATAATAAAATAAATAATGAATAACAATTATAGGAAAATAACGATCTTTCTGATTACATACATATCAGGCAAGTTTTTGATCACTGACAATGTTTCTCAATCCGCCTCAACATCGGATTGCGCTTTCGGTTCCTTAATCACAAGACAACCGTGGTGACAATAGTGATCCTGTTATACTTTACAGGTCGCTTCTACCTGGCCATGATCGGGCTAATCTCAACGGGCACCATCACCACTGCGTTCATCATTGAGGTTTGTATTGATATCCCGGACGTGTGAAACTCACTCAAGAAACATTTATAATAACGTAAATTTTTTTCAGTTATTTGAATATTTGTAGGTTCAAAAGCGTGGTTTACGGGGCAAGCCGATGTGCAAATGTGTCAAGTACTTCTTCTACGTTTTATCCGTACTGACACGAATGCGCGTTCCCAAGCGCGTGTCACGCACGATCTTTCCGAAAAAGGTTACTTTACGTTATTTCCATTTTATTTTTATTTTTTTTATATTTTCAAGTTTGAATTTTTAATATCATGTTAGAAAAACTTAAATCTTTGTATATATAAAGTTTATTTATGTATATTACTCTTTAGAAATCTAGAAGTTCACGGGTGAGTCATGCTTTATGTCTTATACACTGTATAACTAAATGAACGTCACTCTTTTCCAGTTTCTATGCCTTTTGTTTATAAAGATGTGGCGGTATATTTAATGTATATGTTATTTAGAGAAATATCGCATGAAAGTGATGAATTTGCTTGATTCATCATAAACTAGCAACACTGGAAATGGCTCATAAATCTTTATTTCAGTAAACCCAGCAACTTATTTTGAGATATCTATTCGATGAGTTGTCTGTAGTTCCCAACAGAAGCTAATTCCTACGTCTTTCGTAATCATTCTTGATTCAGTGTGACACATGATATGCATCATGAGTAAAAAAAATTATGTCTAACAATAAAAGCTAACTTTACTTTAACAAAAACAATGACAGGCAAAGACGACGGAGAAAATCGGCAAACATGAGTCGACGGATGAGTTGAAGCCGGCGGCTCCACTGGTCAGCCCCGAATCGGTTGAGCTCACCGATCGCACCGCCGAACGGTTCCATTCAGGTAGGTTAACAGTTATGCTTACGCTTAGGCGTAGCCTTAGGATAATAATTAGGCTTAGGCTAGGGCCAAGACTAAGGTTTCTGCTTCTTTACCAAATTTTTCTTGACACTCCATTGAAGGGGCAGCGTGAGTTGAATATGATGATTAACTGTTATCGCAAACATGTTCCGACAACCTGAGACGTAAAACCGCATTTATAAAAACTTTTACGGCACCCTCTTCTTCAATTGCTTATAAACACCTTTTCCTTTGAAATTTGTTGCTCGAGTCAAGTGTACGAGAAACTTTCGTTTATGTTGCGATAATTTAGGTTCATATTTTCAAGAGGAGGAGTTCTTTACGAGTAGAAGTGAAATTTCGTTGGGTTAGTTATTATATGTCGGAGTGACCGTTGACCACGTGAGCACGTGTAAACAGTTCGATTATTAGTGCATTTGTTTCGCACTTTGTGAAAAAAATTAGTAACGTCTATGTGTGAAGAAGAACTGTGTCCAGCACTTCTGATTGTTCTATCATTCCATAAGTCTCAACAATTTTCAATTTCATTGCATTATAAAACAGAAGTTGAATGCCGGTTCCATCACATTACAGCGTTGCATTATCTGGGAGTCGTAAAACGGTTTGGTATGAATAACCTCCTTATGGTCTTACCAAGAAATCATATATGTACATAGGTAGAGTCACACGCTATCCTATGTCCGTTGTATGCTTGAACCATAGTTGATGCTCAGCAAACCATCAATTACAGCAACGAAAGACGTTGAGAAGCACCAGAACGGTCACGTCCAGTCAGGCAAGGGCGGCACACCCACCAACACACACGACGTTCAGCTGCCGACCAAATATGAAGTTAGATTCAAAAACACAGAATTCAAGTTTATTTAAACCGTACTGTTTATTTATGTATGTTGACCCTTGCGACTTTTCTAATGATTAAAATCTGCGTATATCTTCAACTTCCTTTCAAAAACGTTTCTATGTTTCACAATTGTGTTTCTATGAAGTTCAAAGCAATAGTTTCACACTGAGGTTCTTTAATTGCTTTCAAAAAAGTATCTGTTTTTTTTTATTTAGCAACAATTTTTTTGTTTTAATTGATAATTTCAGATGTGGCTATCAATGGAGGAATATGAGTGGGCGGCGTCCATACTCGAACGGCTGGCACTCGTAGGCTTTCTGTGCGCCCTCATCGTTGGCACAAGTTGGTGATTGGTGGGACTTATTTTACTGAGACTTTTTTGACTGGGACTTATTTTATTGCTTAAGTTAACAGGGCACACTTTTTTTTCAAAATGTTTTTTTCTTAGATACTGTTTTTTATAAAGTTCAGAGTCCGGAATATTTTTTTTGCATTCTAGTCGGCATCTTAACGTACGGCGCCATTGCCTCCGGACGAATGGACTCGGTGTTTGAGTTGTTCACACTGATCTCCGGTGGCCAGACGAGCGGAGGCCAGATGTCTTTGTGAAGCCGTGGTACTGTTTGCCAGAAAATTTTATAATATTGTGGAAACCAGATAACTGGGAAAGTTAATGTTAATTCGATGGTGATAGTTTTTTCAACTAATAATTCACGAACCCCAATTTGCTGGTAACGTTTGACGTAAGGCTGAACAAACTGTAGTTCGCCAAATGTTAGAACACGAGATAATTTTGTGTAATTGATAAAACCTCGTGTAAATTTTTAATCTTGAATATTTATCTGTGATAGATATCTTTCGAATTTTTTTCAACATCGCACAGCGTTCTTTGACAATGAAATTTTTAAAAACTTTAATAATAAAAGAGTTTAAAGCACTGATTTTCACATTATTTTCTTATTCACAAGGCTGGTCATTAGTACTTTTAAACGAGCTGGAGATAATAACTTTAAAGTCCTGTCAACAAAATTTCATGCATCCCAGGTACTTGCGTTGCCATTATTCGATAAATCAATTATTGTCTGCAGAACATGAGCAAAATAATCTCATGCTAAATAATCTTGAAAGTTGGGACACTCACATAACAGTCAATGTAATTATATTTTAAGAGTCAGCTTGTCTATTGATTTGAAATTTCATAACTATACGTGGTTTACAATTGAATTACTCATTGAATTTATATGCTTTTGATATCATTCCCTTTAAGTGTTCTTATCGTAGTAGTAGTAGTAGTAGTAGTAGTAGTTAAGCTTAACGTTGCTTCTGTTGTCATACATACATCTATTGGATATTTTTTACATTGTTACATGCTTGAACCATACTTTTATTAGATTATGTATCATAAAGGTGGTCCACAATAATTGTCAATGTAACTTTTATATTCATCATGTGAAGTTTAAATATAAGTTTCTAGCATCGAACGGAAATCCATCTGGGACAAAAAGACGTCTTTGAATCTAGAGGAAGCCGTAGCAAACCCTGCAAATACGTCATTCAAAAAGTTTTTTTTCAAATAATGATGCACAAAGAAATATCGGACTGACAAATTATGTGGAACCAAATATAACTATTGATGTTTTCTCTAAATTTTTATAAATCCCAATGTGCTTCTTGCTATCAGAATGAATATGTCGTACTTTTGTCGAACGGATTACCTCATCATTTACTTCTTTGGCGTTCATCGTAACGTCTCGTTGTCTAATGACGACGATTATTTATGTGATTGTTCATCATATTTCTGGAACCTTCTCGATATGACGGTTATTGGCTCCAGGGACTCTTCATCTGACAATGATATGCTCCGCTTCGTCATGGCGGATCGGACTGCTGTACTCGTGTATTCTCGTTCTGGGTTGGTTCACACAATTTTAGTCAATACAATTAATTGGTTTATCATTATAAAATTTTACAGGGTCACATTACTCAATGTTACTTTGTACTTTTTCGTACTCCAATCAGTATTGTGATAAACGTCATCCAACTCTGAAATCCTTTTTGATTTTTACTGAAGTAAATCCGACCGCGTAAAAACGACTTGAAAAACCAAACTGTATACGAATTTCTGTGGTTTTATCTAATGGTCCCAATGGATAACGTTTCAGTTCCTATGAGCGTCAAGTTGTTAACACGCTTTTAAGTGGGCTTTGCAGAAAGTTACGTAAATTTTTGGAGCATAAATCGTAACAAAAATTTGTATTTTAAAAAATCATAAATTTACTTCGATAAATTGAGTGAAAATAATAATCAATACAGCGGACGAAACTGCATCTACACTTTCATCATTAAAATCACCTGTCTCCTCACCATCTGCCGGTATGACAAGTCTTCAGCGGGATGTGGCCCAGCAGAGGCGGTACAAGGAGGCTCTAGGTAAGCTTTGTTCGAACTTTGACCCCATTATAGTTTCAATGTTGATTTACTTTTCATTGTTTCATGGTTTGTATAATTGCACACTGATTATAGTCGAATAAATTTATTCTTGACTCATTGTGCGTCAGGCCATACATAATACATATAATGTATCGCTTCACATTGTGTGTATTCGCAGGGTTCACTACTACACGCTATTTGATATTGAACCTCATTAATAGGCAGAGAGTCAGAAGGTACGACTTTACATACACAGGAAAGTATGTACCATTGCACGAAGTTAATCAAGAATAATTAATCGACTGTATTTAATATACTCTAAATGTGTGCATGCATCATGTCGCATTTTATCTTTGATGGTAAGAAGTAAAGTTACTTATATTTCTTATGAAAAGAGATGTACATAAATTTACTCTACCTGTCAATTCGCACTCGTTTATGAAATGTTCGTGTATGTTTTAAATGATATTTAATGTTTATTGTATTATACATGATTTCGTTCAATGTAAATAATACAGTTTTCACATACCTAATGATGACCCATTTCAGCTTCCGGTGTCATTCCGAGTGAGTTGCGTAACCAGGGTGTCTTGAGAGGGCACTTTATTTTTATGAATACAAGTCTAGCTGTACACTTTTCTAAAATTCAAGTTGAATAAATTTAAAGTGCCCATGTTGCAGTTGTTCATTGAACTTTGTTTAACGTTCTCTCTTCTTCATTTCCGTATCGTTGGTTTTCCTAATTATCACAAACATTCACTGAACAACTCCTTACGAGCTTTTGCTATGATTCCTCCTCAATTGCATCCGTCATCATTAGTTTTTAGTTGTTACCCTGCTCACGCTGAGTTCTGTTATTAAAAAAAACTACGATGTGTTTGAAGCAAAACGATTTACTAATGTTCGCTTAACTTGAGACAATTTACATAGTTAGATTATTACGAATTTAAACAACCTTTTGTGTCGAGTCTTCTCTAATACAGTACGTGTTTCACGTTGATTTAAACACGAATACTAATCACAACAGTTTTGAATTATGGATCAATCCAACTGAGGCGTAGTTCTTGTTAATAATTATTTAAATGTTCTAGACTAGGAAGCGCCGGTTTCAATTAAAAAGGAAATGAACTCTCCTTTGAGTACGCTAGATAATTAAGCTACATTTTCTTATCTGTTTCAGAGCTCGACTTCCAAAACCGTAAGTCGCATAAGCAGAATCTGGTCAGGTACCTTTTGGATGACGAAAATTATGACAGGTTAGTTATAGACTAGTTATCGGTACAGTTGGAAAACAAAGTAAAATAACATTAAACTTCGAGAAACTCTCACTGTCTCTAAGAAAATGAAAACATTTTTCTACGGTGAATATTTTTTTTATTCGACAATTATCTTTTTATTAACAGGCGCGTTCTACCAAGTCGTGATCCAGATCGTGGCGTGACGATCAAGCTGAAGATGAGTCTGTACCAGCTGCTCGACGTGGTTGGTTCGATGGGCAAGCACTTTGGTTAACCATCCTATGTTAAATTTCTGCACTAATTGGTCGGAAGGCATTTTCCACCGCGTATTGAAATATATTGTGTTATACTGATTTGGTTTGCTTGCTTTGACTGTGTTCGAAGTCGACTTTAGTTGTTACCGCTGTCATTAAATGTTAGCTTACCTGCTTTTCAAACAAACTTCTCAAATATTTTGAGTTATCACATTTATAATGTCTTTGTTATCCATCAGATTGCGTGAGTTACTTTTCATGGCACGCACATAATATGTTCCATTTGCAACTTTGTTTCATGCTTGCTTAAAGGTTTTTGCTTGTCTCAAATGCGCTTTTTCTATAATTCTAGCAACTTGAATCTGATCATGTAACATATTTTCAGATCGAACCCACGCAGACAGTGGAAGTATACACTTGGATCACGCAATACTGGCAGGACGAGTATCTCGGCTGGGAGCCAAGTGACTTCGGTGGTATCACCCGACTCGTGCTACCCTACGATACTGTTTGGCTGCCTGATACTTACCTGTATAATAGGTGGGCAAAACAAACTGAGCTTTTCTCCTTTTCATTCAATCAAATCGTAGCGCACACCATGTTGTCTTTCGGCAATCAGGTAGTCGGTAGAAATTGAAAACTAATTGCGGACTAGAGGCTGACTGTGCCTGGCTAGCTGTGACAATTAGTTTCCAAAATCTGCTGACAAAGTTCTTTCTTTTCATTCCGATTCAATATGTTTCCTCGTTAAATTTGAGGAAGCATACGACTTATTCGACTTATTAAACAATCGATGGCACGTACAGTCAATTAGAACACCGACTTGTAGTGTTTCTGAGATTTTTGACATCTGCCAATGACGCTTTTGCAGCGTGGTCATGTCCCGAGATTCATCCGAACGATGGATGTCAGTGATTCTGGACACGGACAACAGCACATCGCCGCCCGTGGCTAACATCACTTTCATGTACCCCACCATATACCGATTCAGTTGCAAGTTGTTCATCAAGTTGGTTAAGTAATGTGAAAGTCACTTTGTAGTGAGGAAGAAGTGAACAAACAACAAGACGTTGAATATCTAAAAACCCCATTGCTGATAATTTTTCTAGAAGAACTTCTGCGTTCATAAAGAGCTAGAACGATTTTTTTGGGATCTCCATCTAGTGAACCTTATTATTGCAGGTATTTCCCGTTTGACAAACAGAACTGCACGATGACATTCGGCTCTTGGACTTACGACGCATCGGGTTAATCTTTGATAACTGTAATGGTAAATTTTGCACGACTAATGAAAACACGATTTCAACTTATTTTAAACGTATATATTTCTCAAAAGGAAACTTTTGTTTTGAGTTTGAGTAACAAAAACTCTTCATCAACTTGATCGATTGAAACAGGCATCAGCTTTGACAAATTTGACGACACCGTGGCGATGGAGTCGTTTGTGCCAAATGAGGAGTGGAAAATACTCAGTTTCACGTGGGACCGTGAAGTGGTTTGTGCTTAGGCTAAAAAATTTCAAGAAACAAAGATACTTTTTATACCACTGTTCTGAAACAAACTTTGAGTCTGACTGAGTTTTTTATTTTGAAAATTGTTTTACAATTTCAGTTAACGTTTACCTGCTGTCCGAACCCGTGGATTCTAATGCACGCCAATCTCATTATTCAACGCAAACCCTTGTACTATCTGGTAAGTTTCGTAAAAGACACACAACAAACTGTCACAATTGTTACTCACTATATAATGAAAAACACTTTTTATTTCAGGTAAACCTTGTTCTTCCATCGGCTATTATTACAATGGTAGCTACTGTGGGTTTCTTCATGCCGGCAACAACCACGGGCGAACGCACTGAGAAGGTCATTTACGATGTGATTGTTGTTGTTGTTGTTGTTGTTGTTGTTGTTGTTGTTGTTGTTGTTGTTGTTGTTGTTGTTGTTGTTGTTGTTGTTGTTGTTGTTGTTGTTGTTGTTGTTGTTGTTGTTGTTGTTGTTAATGTTGTTGTTGTTGTTGTTGTTGTTGTTGTTGTTGTTGTTGTTTTTGTTGTTGTTGTTGTTGTTGTTGTTGTTGTTGTTGTTGTTGTTGTTGTTGTTGTTGTTGTTGTTGTTGTTGTTGTTGTTGTTTATTTGTTGTTGTTGTTGTAGTTGTTGTTGTTGTTGTTGTTGTTGTTTTTGTTGTTGTTGTTGTAGTTGTTGTTGCCGTTGTTATGACTTTTAAATAACGATATACCACTTTAGGTAAACCTCGGTATCACCACTCTATTGGCGATGGCCATCTTGTTGTTAATGGTCTCCGATGCTATGCCGACAACATCGAACTTCATACCGTTGTTGGGTTAGTTTTTATGTTTTTAATTTATGATTGTTGTGTCTAATAAATTTATATTTTATTTTCACTCACCTACGCATATGTTAAACTAGTGAATCACTACGTCATCATTTGCAGGTTGGTTCTACCTGAATGTGATTCTGCTAACCTCAATCGGCACACTGCTCACGTCAGTCGTGATTTGGATACAGAATCAGGTAACGTTTGTTTTGAACAAAAAGTCATCGAAAAATTGTCCGCTTTACAATATAGTTGAGGTTCATATAAGTAATTACCGTGCGGAAGTGCAAATTTCCGGAACCACGTTTGAAGTGGCAAAGAAATCATTAGTCCAAAATCTACTATTTATTCCAATTTCACCTTAATTCATCAATCGTAGGCTCGTTTTGGCGAGCCGGTTTGGTCGTGGATTCGCCGACCGATCTTCTGGCCTCTGGCAAAGTTCCTGAACTGCCCGGCCCGTCCAGCATTGATCGGGTACTGGCTGCGACACGGCTACTCGCAGTACGGAGTCAAGCTCACCGAACACGCGCTCGGCAACGCTATCGTTGCGGTTGGTTGAAACTCGGTCTGGTTTGAGGCGACCCGTAAAAAGACGAAATTGAGTGATAGTGTCAGTGTGAAAATCGATATCCAAATTATTGTTGTTGTTTTTTATTGATATGTAGCAGACAGTAATGAAGATATGTAACTGTAGTTTAACAGACGTTTAATGAACGTTTCGGGTACAAAACATACTAAAGTTAGATGAATGTGAGTAGATGAAGCTCAATTTCACGACATATTAGGGTGGTTCACATGAAGTCTTCTGAAAAATCATAAAGTTTTTCTTTCAATCTACGAAAAATCATTGTTGGGAAACTCGAAGTAATTGTTCAATAAAGAGTTTCTCTCCCATGATTTAGGAAAACTGGGAGAATACCAACAAACATCGGTATCGATCTGACGTGGTTAGATGTGTACCGAAGTGTGTGCCGAACACCTCGATTTTAATTTCAATTTCTGACTTGTAGTGACCAAATTTTTCCTGTTTGTTTTAACGGTTTTATCAAAAATTTCTCCTTTTATCTATACACGGTTTGTTTGTTTCACATTCATTTGAGATTTATCGATAACATTTCGGTTTATATTTTCTTCGTTTCCAAGTTCAGTAACATTGTAATAATATTGTGAGACATCCCTTTCTCATTCAGGTAAACGCTGTTTCACAAATTCTCACTTCTTTCATTGTTTCAAAATCTAACGTCTAGCAATGTGTGAAATGTCCAGTTTTTTTGCATAATATACATACATACATAGTCCCGTTGTGGATTCAATAGTTGGATAGAACACATTTTCACATATAACTTCATTCTAATAAAACAAAAGAGGCATGCGAAAGGGTCTAGAAATTAGCTGATTTCCAACTCCCATAAAAAATACCGTTTTTAGGCCCAGCGGCAAAGCTTGAAACTCGTGGCCAACAAGGCCCAAAAGCCACGAACCCTGACCATGGAAACCGTCAGTGATCAGCATGATTACAGCGACTGCAAATCACCCGTTTCTGGTTAGCATATTTCCAAATTCCAAAAAATTTTCCTCGATTTTTTTCTAAATGCCAAAATTTGTTGTCACGAAAATGTATTCCGTATAAAGGTTTACTGTATGTTAACCATCGATTACGTATCGTGAGACTGGCGAGTGCGTTAGGCAAGCGCAGCGGTTTTTTTAAAGGTCACCCACCTTAGTATACACGCAAAGTTGCAAACGTTTCATGTTTGGGAGAAACTCTAGGAAAATATTTGGGGTTTGGGAATTTGCGTCTGGTTAAGCGCACTGAAATCAATCATCAAGATACACAAAATCTATAGTAATCGAAAAAATTTCGTCGGATTAAAATTAGAGTTGAAATAAAAATTGGAATTCAAACGCTTCGAGTGGTTTTGGGTCATTCTGTTGAAATTACCACATCATAGAGACTTTCTCATTTCAGGTGATGCGGTTTCCGGCTATGAAGAGACACCGATGTCTATCGTAGATGACACGCTGCACACGAAGACACCAGCGAACGAGCATATCTTACCGCAGTACGAAGTTGACGGAAAGGATCATCGTGTTCAAGGTGATCTTAGTCAATTTGTCGATAAATTTTTTACTCCGGTTGAAAAGTCGCTGGTTCGAGTCCGAACGCAATGTCATCATACCAAACGTAAACCAGAGTCCCTATATTCACAGTCACCATATTCACAGTCACCATATTCATAGTCACCATATTCATAGTCAGCTTATTCAGAGTAACCCTATTATGATTCAACATACTCTAAGTCACCATACTCAGAAAGATCATACTATGGTTCACCATGCTCAGATTCACCACACGCATAGCGACCATACTTCGATTCCCATGCTCAGAGTCACCACAGTCAAAATGACCATACTTCGATTCACCATACTCATTGATCACCAAATTCCAGGTCACCGTACGAATGGCACGCTGGTGGCCATCGGACGCCGTGCATCATCGAAGCACCACCACCGAGATAATGATCTGGTGATGGAAGGTGGTGAGAAACAGTGGCTAGGCGATGATGGCCCTCTGGATGATCTCAGTCCGTTGGAAGCAGCCGAGCTCGAATGGGAACACTTGGCTGACGTGCTGGATCGATTCCTGCTGATCTGCTTCACGCTGGCCGTGGTCGGCGTCACGTCCAGCATTTTCGTCACCGGCATCTTCCTGAATGAAGGCAGTGATGTGGAGCTGTTGTAGGAACTCATGGAGGAGATGTTGGATGAGACTTTGATGAGACTTGGATGAAACTGGATGAGACTTCATGATACTGGATGATACTGGATGAGACTGGATAACACTGGATAATACTGGATGAGACTGGACGATACTGGATAATACTGGATGATACTGGAGGAGACTGGATGGAACTGGATGAGATGAATGAAGATCTTGGAATTGATGGAGTGATTGGCAGCTTTTATTGTGAAGATTCAGCGTGGAACAGCACTTCGTATCTTCTCCAATGAAGTCAGCGATATGGAACTGGAATAGAACTTTGAGTTTTTTCTGCATCTATTGAAAACATTTATGTAGTTAGGTTTGCCAATGTGGATGTGGTGTTTATCTAAAACCTATATTTTGTTGGTAACTGTGAATTTCTTTCCAATGGTTAAAATGTCTCAATCAACGACATTGAATTTCGTGCGAATGACTTTTTTATTATATTTTCATCAGCTAAATTGTTTTGTGAGCTTCTTTTTTAAATACTTCACCAGTGACATCATGTTTCAATGGATTACTATTTATTTTATTAACATAAGTTTATTAACATTAGTTTTACTAACACGTTATATCTACGATACGTTAAGTTTCTGAACGTGTAATTTCTCACATTAGGCCAGGTTTAATTATGTAAACTTTTTTATGTGCGCAATCCGTTACCTCAAGGAAGTTATTTTTTCTCACATAGTAATTTATTTATCTCAAGTTCAAACCTTGCTTAGGTAAAACTAGTAAAAATTAAATTTTAAGAAACAGGGCTGATCATTGATAAAATTTCTAAAGCTCGCCAAAAACTGATTTGAATTCAAACTGCGCGCCAAAAAGTTGTGGGCTGAAAAGAAACCCTGGATAGGCTATATCATTTTCTTTATGTGTTTGGTTGTGAATAAAACTTGATGCGGTGATTTTCAGCGTTGGATTTTATCTATAAAAAAGTATCTGTTTAATAAGAAAAATACTACATAAGAACTGTGTACACACATAACTACTGACTGACTGACTGACTGAGTGAGTGACTGACTGACTGACTGACTGACTTACTGACTGACTGAAATACTGACTGACTGATTGACTGACTGACTGACTGACTGAATGAATAACTGATTCTCTGACAAACTGACTGAAATACTGACTGACTGATTGACTGACTGACTGACTGACTGAATGAATAACTGATTCACTGACAAACTGACTGAAATACTGACTGACTGACTGAATTACTGACTGATTGACAGATTGGCTGCTTGACTGACTGATTGACGGATTGACTGATTCCTGGTTGATTGACTGACTGGATGACTGACTGACGAACTGACTGACTATATTACTGACTGACTGACTGACTGACGTTACCGACTGACTGACTGACTGACTGACTGACTGACTGACTGACTGACTGACTGACTAACTGATTGACTGATTGAGAAAGTTCACACATCTTTTTCCCTCGAGAAATTCTACACATCAGGTTGGTCCGTACTCACCACCGACGTATTGTGGTTGATTCTGGCAGAATAACGTAACCCACTGTGTTTAACCGTAAATTTGGTCTATTAATCTCTCACAGGAAATGAAAACCAAGCTCCCTGCGCTAGCGCATGCTTGCCGAATCAAATCGAGAATATGAAAAATAAACAAAATAAACAGAAAATTTGTATAACTTTGCGCAGAAATTTATTAAATCGAACAAAAATAGCGATTGTTATTCGAAATAAAAAAGGGGATTTCAAATGGGACATAAATGTATGCATGACATAAATTTCTTGTTTTTAACTTTTATATCAATAGATATCATTTTAGACCAATCATACTTACTTACATTTTGCCGTTTGGCTTTTTTTCCAATAATTCAGACTGATAGACAGACTGACTGACAGACTGACTGACTGACTTGTTTCAAACTGATAGGCTGTTTGACTGCTGACTGATTGACTGATTGGATTGATTTTATATAAATAGCAGTTTCGTTCATATGTATATGGTACTCATTTCTCACTCTGCCATCTTGAGATGGTCTTTGCCATTCTGTAAAAGACCTTCTGTTGTGTCTGCCAACAAAAATATTGCCCAAAACGTCTGATAATGAAACATCACTGTTTCAACTCAACTCGGTTGACACCATCGTTTAACACAGTATAGCATGGGGTGATGATAATTGATGTGCGTGTTAACACTGAAAGTCTGATGTATAATTATCAGAAGTTTTGGGCAAGATTTTTGCTTGCAGAAACAGCATACGGGCTTTAAAACCAAAAAATTGGAATTGGTTCGCTGAAAAATTCAGATGTTTCAATGGTTTGTCCTGCGTCTGCCTGTCCTACAGGCTCGGTCTTCTTTATGGTCTTGATTTAACTGATGTGATCTCAAGACCACTACTTCTTTATTGGCGTCTTACTTTATGATCGAAATGCCTGTAAATTATTGTATAACCTTTTTGTGTGTGCTCTTTGGACAGGAAAATAAATTGTTAAATTTTGTTAAACCTAAATATCGTACCTTTGCTCCGATTTACTGCACGATGTTTATTTGTTTACCATAGCGATTGCATCAAAAAAAGTTAGGCCTAAATGTACACACACCATTTACCTTACTGCTGCCTGCGTCTGCCTGTTTTTCGCACGTAAATAGTAAAATATGTCCAATCATGATTAAAAAAACAAATTTCAATGAAATAATATGTTTCTAGACCGATTTTTAGAACCCCCGAAAAGAGATCAAAGATCTTTAAAAAGGGACCATAACTTAAGAACTGTTTGTACAATATACATTTGATAGGCGGCGAACAAAACTTTACAAATTTGACTATCATTAGCTTTTTTAGTTTTCAAAAAAGCTCCACCACAAAAAATTTGGTGGTCTCGCAGAATGTTGCAAGTTACGCTTTACGGGACACCCTATACATATAAGAAACACAAATTCAACTTTTCAATTTTCATCCAGTTTTCGCACCATAATGGCAACGGGAAATACCAAGTCACAAAGTGAAATAACGGTCATTTCTAAATTACAATCACGAAGACAAAACTGAATGAAAATCACAACAGTTACATAAAAAGGAAAACTGATTAGTATAAAAAGAACCATGGACAATGGGATAGAATGCAGTGTCGTAAATTTGTGTTCAGGTCATATTTATATTAATTCATATTTTTGTGTTCAGTTCATATTCGTGTTTAGTTCATATTTGTGATCAGTTCATTATTGTGTTCAATTAATATTTTTGTTCAGTTCAAATTTCTGTTCAGTTCATATTTGTGTTCAGTTCATGTTTGTGTTCAATTCATATTTGTGTTCATTCATACTCTTGTGTTCAGTTCATAATTGTGTTCAGTCGTGGGTTCTTGTTTTTCAGAAATTTTTGGCGCGCGATTCGAATTCAAAACTAAATTTGCCGCGTGTTCAAACTTATGAGAAAACATGTTTTCCCCAAAACTCATGGCACAAATATGGAAAACTATGATAACGCAACAATATCGCTTTAATCGGTTCAACAAATTTCATTATCATGTCATGATGATGTTTTGACTGTTTCAAAATGGTATTTATCGTACGACATTTGGATCATTCAGTTGAAAAAAATCACGGTATTTACTGAATATTTGCTTGCTGAATAGCTGAATCAAGCTTGTAGATGTACATAAGCTTATACCTAAATAAAGTACATCGGTACAAACAATCTGATTTAAATGCACGTTAATAAGGCTATAAGGAAAACTTGGTTGGTCAAAACGAAAAATTCCCAACTGATTCACTCACTTTGCAGTTCAAATTTATACGAAAAATATAGCATAATTGGTTTCAAGAAAAAACATCTTCGATAGACGAATCACGACCACCAAACTGAAGAGAATAAAACTTGTCACAATCCTGAAGTTGAGAATCTGGTTCTAAGAAAATACGAAACGTGGCACTGGATATTCATTACTTGAGAATCTGGTTCTGAACATGAGAATCTGGTTGTGGCTATGCCAAACCTTTATTCTCAACTTCATGGTTTTTCGCACCTTTGAATAACTTCTTATAATCAATTATGAAGCCTATGCGTAACATTTTTATTCGACTGAGACTATAGTTTAGCAACATCCGGCAGGTTTAAAATTCCCCGGAGATCAACGTTTTGGATCAACTCCGTTGCGTTTCTCAGGTTGTAAGACAATTGTTGACGTCTCAGTAGCGTTTCTCAATCATTTTCTGAGTTGTTTACATCAAAATCAAATACTGCAGTTTCATATAAAGACATGTCTTATATTGCTTCCTTAGGGATTTTAAGAATGAAACAGTGCATTTTCAGGGTGAAACTGACATTTCATGTATTTTTACCTGTATTTTTGATGTACTTTTGATGTTTTTTTTCTTCCTTTCTTCATAAAAGTTTTTCAAAAAAAACATAAACCTTATTTTTATTGTTCACCTTTCAATCAATAATTGTGACTCTTAAATATTATATAAAATGTTTGTCACAAACTTAGTGGTCACTCGTACGCTGAATATATAGTCTCATAAATTTCTGGTTGAATGATGCGAACTCAATTCTGTTCTCCTAATCAGTTGAGTGTGCTTTAGACTCGATGTATGTTTACTTAACCGATCCAGGGTTTCTTGTTGTCCCAAAACTTTTTGGCGCGCAGTTTGAATTCAAATAACTGATTTTGGCGGGCTTCCAAAGTTTCGAAAACCAAATACCACAAAACATTTGGACAATATACAAACTTTGCGCTTCATTCTTTGCACACGTGTGAAACCGACACGTAAAAGTTATTTTCGATAACACGAAACCCTGACCAAGCTATAGAACGTGGACTGAACTTAGTGTATGTATTTATTGGGTGCACTAGCGGACAAGAAGGGGTGGGAAAAGTGGAATTCCCCCCTCTTTGGTGATTTCAAAAAGTAGAGTTTGTTCCTCAAGGTGTAGGTAAAATGGCCTAATTTCTGCTAATCCCCACCCCCTTTGAAAAAATTCCCCTCCCTTTGGGAAATTGGCTCATCCGCCAGTGATTGGGTGACCTGTTACCCATCATAAAACTTCTTATCAGTGAATCGTTGAGGCGGCTTCTGTCCTTCAATAGCATCGCTGTTTGGTTGGAATTCAGAATCGGTGACTTTTTCCGGAGTTCCGAAATGCGGTTTGACGGTTGTTTCAAATTTTTTAAGTGTTGATTATGGATTACATATATGTGTGTTTTTTTATCATACTTTAAAAACAGTATACAACATATACTTACTAAACTGTGTTACAAATAGATTCTTAGTCCCACTTAGTTATATTTGGAGATGTACTAGTATTACACCTACTACAGTATACTTACTTATTACAAATTTACATATGTCGGTCTCATAATTAACCAGAACAAAATTCTCAAGTACATACTGGAAGTGTCAGAACACGTTCCGTGGTGGTTAGACACATACCCTCAATTTACTCACATGAG